>JAOVVA010000044.1:18508542-18538751 GCA_028565275.1 Leiocassis micropogon | reverse complement strand
ATATGCATTCCTGACAACTGCTTATATAATCAATGTTGACAGGACTTCCCACCACGGTTGTAAAATGGGAATAAATGCAATGGTCACCATTAGTCTCCATGGTCCCTAGTTGTACTACAGTGGTTCCTGGACAGATATATACTGTAAGCGTAACTGGTCACTCATCACCTATACTGCATAATCCTGTATACAGGGGCCTGAAGCCTATTCCAGACTTATAGTACAAGGTAATGTACACCCTGGACAGGGTGCCAATCCATTGCAGGGCACACACATACATTACGTGCAATCCGTGATTGACAACTAGCCTAATCTTTATGTCTTTGGACAGTAGGAGGAAAGCGGATAACCCGGAGAAACTCACCAAGCATAGGGAGAACATGCAAACTCCATGCACACAGAAACAGGAATCGAACCTGGCTGGGAATCGAACCCGGACCCTGGATGCGCAAGGAAACAGGATGTGCTAACTGCTAAGCCACTATGATGCCACCTTTATACTGTATGTATACTGTATATACAGTGGCAAGGTGGCCTTGCACCTCCAGGGTTCGGATCCAATGACTGACCCGGGTCTGTGTGCATGGAGTTAACATGTTCTCGCCATGCTTGGTGGTTAATTGGGGTTTCCAAATTTCTCGTAGTGTGTGAATGTGTGTATGTGTTTAGATTGGGACCCCATTAAGGGTGTACCCTGCCTCGTGCCCTAGGTCTCCTGGGATAGGCTCCAGGCCCCATGACAGCGGTATAGACAACGACGACATTATGTAAACGTATAATTAGTAATGTTTGCATATTTGCAGGACTTATTGTCAGTTACACACACACACAGTATATGAGTATATGAAGCATGTGCATTCATGTGGACGAAAAGGAGGACAGTGATGTGGGATTTGAAAACGCACGCACACGCGCAGAGAGAGAGAGAGAGAGCGAGAGAGAGAGACAGACATAGGGGAGGGAGGGAGAGACAGAGAGGGGGAGAGAGAGAGATCGCTCTTTAAATTGCAGAGCGTTTCTGAAAGTGCAGTAGGCGCGCGTGCACTCCTCTCCTCCTGCAGATGAGCGATAAGGCACGAACGCATCCGGTTTCATCCTTCGCGCGCGCGGGGTTAATGCGCGCTCCGTGCTGCGCTGTTAAACTTGTTTATCTGTCGGAATCCCTGGACAGACCGCCCGAAGATCAGACGGGTCCGAGTTTAGAGTCTGATGGGACACTTTTATAAGCTGTGGCAAGACGCGGAGCGTGGATCTCGCGCGTATTCTGCGGATCGGATTTGCTCCTCACGTGCACTGGACTTACCTGGAGTCGTGTAGAACTGAGGACATTTCTGTTATTAGCGTGCATTAAAAAAGTTTATTTATTTATTTATTTTATTTTTGCATTGATCTGAAATAGAGACGGAGTAAGTCCTGTGTGTGTGTGTATTCTGTAAATGCGACCACCTGTGATTTTTTTGGACGTGACGCGCATCAGTCAGTGACGTCTCCCTCTCCCTCCGGACCTGACACGCGAGGTGCGTTCACGCCACGCAAACCTGGGCGCGCGCGGCGGGCATGCGGCACGCGCGGATGCATGGCCGGGCACGGTGCTCTCCGCGCGCTGCTCGTGCTGCTGCTGCTGCTCGTGTTGCTGCTGCTCGTGGCCCCGGGCGCGTGCGCAGGGCTCGCGGAGCGCCTCGCGTGGCTGCTGGCGGACAAAGGGCCGTTCCGCCGCGCGCACGAGTTCACCGAGTTCTCCGAGCGACACCAGCACGGCTTCAGCACGCGCTACAAGATCTACAGGTACAGTCACGTGACTGGGTTTAATTAAAGCCTAAACATTTAAAATCCCGGCCTGATTCAGTTTATTCAGTTTTTTTTTTTTTGTCTTTAGTCTAATTTTGCAGCAGACAGCTAGAAAGTTAAACTTGAACATGTTTGGTCTTGCAAAAGTAATTTAATGACCAATAAAACATCCCAATATAACCCCAAATAATTTATTATAATCTCAAATAATCTATATAAACAAAAGAAAGGTTTTGTCTGTACATTGGTCATAACTCGCCCTTTCAATTATATCTTTATGTTTCATACATCAGAGGATCAGAAACCAGTCTCTGTATCTGTATGTCTGTATGTCTGTCCAGCCAGAGTTTGTAACAGCATCACGCAAAACCGCCTGGACAGAATTTAATGAAACTTTTGCAGTACTTAGATATCTGCCTGAAGTTAATCCTGTGCTATAAATGAAATTAAAATGTTGATTAGAAGTGAAGTTATGAACAGTTATGTGCTGGATTTAATAATCTACTTCAAAATAAGCTACTAATAAGCTACTTGCTCAATCTAAACACACACTTGCACCAATAGATATTAATTAGAAAAGATAAACTTAGAACTAAGAATATTTTTACTGGGATTAGTTCAAATTTTCACTGCTGAAATAACAGCGCTGAAGTGGTATACTGTAAGTGAATTTGAACGTGCTGGAGTCGTTTTAAGACTAAACTTAATCTTTATCCGATCTACTTTTTCCATTTCAACAACTTAGCATAAGATACTCAACCTTACAAAATTTTATTTCTTTGTATTAACATGTTAGACAGAGAGTACAGAAAGACAGACAGATGTGCACGTGTGTACGTTATTCAACCTAAAATAATAATATCACTGATTACATTAAAGCTCATCAGATAATTTTTAGCTTTAACCTTTTAACTATTTCCACAAACTCTTTTCCTGTCAACAACGGGTACTAACGCTAGTACAAAATAACAACCGCTGAACGTTACTGCAATGCAATCCCAAATCCATCCCAAAATATCTCAATGGCCTGTTAAAACCAACGATTGGTAAATCAAAACTATCTTCAATACAACCCACAATACAAAAGCTCAAAACAGCTCAAATCCCAAATATCTGCCTGGCACATTTCACATTGCACAAGAGAGCACCTTCCTTTTGATATGTAGAGACGGCATTTGGCAGACGCTCTTATCCAGAGTGACTTACATAAGTGCTTTGAAATTCTCATCATTAAATATATCCTTACACTGGTTCGCTAGGTTACGAACTAGGAGTACCATCAGTCAAATACTGTTGGGAAAGATTTTTCTTTTTGGGTGAGGAGTTGGAGGGGGGCAGTTAAAGAAAACCCCAACCTACCTACTGTAAGAAAGAAGTATGTTGGTAGTTGTCGATTAAGGATTTCCTTACAGGATTTTCCTCATTTCACACTTATTTATTTATGTGTCTATGGACTATACAAAGCTAATTGCAAAGTCTTTCTGAAGTTAATTTTTGGGTCATTGTTCTGTATTTGTTCTGTATTTTTGGGTCATTGTTCTGTATTTGTGCATGACCCTTGATTTATTCTTTGGTTCCAGAACTAGTGTTGATTATCGCTGTAATGAGCACGACTCAATGGCCTTGTGAGAATGTATCTAAAGTGTCAAATACATTCTCACAAGGCCATTGAGTTGTGCTCATTACACCGGTAATACATCGTCCCAATGGCCAATCATATTTAACTACAAACCAAAATAAGCGAGAAAACCAACATTAAACCACCAAATGGCAAACAAAACAAACCAAAATAGAGTTTGGTGATAAAACCAGGACCAAATGACAGCCCAATGACTATTCAAACACAGCCTAAATTCAAATAAAACCACCTACAAGCAACAATTTTATGGTAATCAACCCGAATGACAACTCAATGGACAATTTACCAAAATAAAAGCCAAACAAAATAAATTCCCAAACAGGCTGAAAACCATCCAATAAACCCAATTCAAAACCTTTCAGGTCTAAAAACAGACCAATGACCAATGTAGGCCAGCCCTGAACCCATTCTATTGGCCAATTAAAAACAACTCGGTGCTCAATGAAAACAACCAAGAGCCAGCTCAACCCAACAGTGAATCAAAACCAGATGTCCAATGCTACACGCAAAGAACATTCTAACCTGCCCCCCAAAACTGATCAATAAGCAAGAAACTTTAAAATGCTCCATCCATTAACACAACCTTCATGAAATTATATCACAGACATCACTCTGATACTGTATTGGCCAAAAGAAAAAAGAAAAAGGGATATTAGAGTGAGTCAAGTGATGTAGGAGGTGTTGATAATAGCTCACAGCTTCAGGGTCCAGGGTTCGATCCTGAACTCTGTGTGTGTAGTTTTGCATTATTCCTGAATTTTAGTGAACGTGGTCTTTGTACGTACTTTTGGGATCGTACTGTAGCGAAGACCTTTTGGGTGGATACGAGAACCTTTTGAACCGGGTCTCAGTTTTATATCGTCCGCCATTTTCCAGATCCATCATTCATCAAACCTCTGCACCTCTGAGGCCCTCTTACTGGGCTGCTGGGTAGCAACAAGCATGTTCTTAATGCTAACGATCGATCATTGCCATGATTCGCTGTTTTATACAAGTGAATCTATCAGTGTCCTCGCGTAGAGATACAGTAACTCTAAGCGACGAGCGCAAAGATCTGGCTCGAAAAGTAGCACGAAAAAATGAACTGGATAAGATAAATTATTAATGTCCAGAGAGACGTATTGACTCAAGCGTATCAGGCACGGTTGCTGAGTGTATTAAAGGAACATCCTGCTGATTATAAACAACACTTAAAAGACCTTCCTCTGAGACGTCCATGCTATACACTTAACAATTCATGCGTATCAGGTCGTAACACCAGAGGTGGGTTATGCTTCAGAGCGAGGAAGAAAAAAAAAAAAAAGCCGTACAGTGTGTTTAGCACCTGGCTCCCTGCTGAGCCTCTTCAAGTCCCAGCACAATCAAATCCCACCTACTGTTCTTGTCTGTGTCGGCCAAGTGTACAGGGGAAGTGTGGAACACAAGCGGTACAAACAGGAGGAGGTGGAAAGGAGAGCCAGATTGTCTGCTGATTGCTTTTGTGGCCTTTTCTCATCTCACGCTGCTTTTTTCATTTCTAACAGCTCGCTGTTTTACACTACAGTCGCACTGTGTCACTGTGTTGTCAGTGTACTGGTGCGTACAGTCGTATGTTTTTTTTTTTTTCACTCTATATGTGGGATTATGAGTCATGTATTCAGTGTGGGTTTGGCTTCGATTTACCAAGTCATATTCCTGTAGGGATTGTACATTTGTACAGTTGTAATCCCATGATTCGCCAGGGTATTCGCTGGGAGACCAGAAGAAATCTTGAAAATGTGTATATATTTTTTTGTGGAATGTCCACAGTTGAATTTAACATGATCATTTCTTAGCAGATTGGTTCAAGTTGATAGGAAAAAAGAGCCCTTGATAACCGTGTTGAGAAGAGACATCTCAAAACCCCTCCTAACGGGCTACCAAAGCAGACGACCACATCAGGTTCTACTGCTACTGCCAACTGCCAAGAACAGGAATCTGCCACTACAGTGAGCACAGGCTCATCCAAGCTACTTAGTTAAAGATTAGCCTGTTCTGATGAATCTCAGGTTCTGCTGCGACATGAAAGATGGCCGAGTCAGAATTTGGTGTCACATGGCTACTTCATGTCAACATTTCAGACTGGTGGTGGTAGTATAACTGTGTCCTGTGTGGAAATCAACTGTCTGGCCTAAAAGGAAAAAAAAAAAGTACAGTCTAAAATTGAATTCAGTCACCTTTAGCTTTGATTACGGCACACAGTTTGGTTTCAGGTTCATGTGTGAAAATGATTCCTCATGCCACCAGAACCACTCCTTAACAATCTGAGTCCTGGACTTTGGCTGTGGAGGAAAACCTCCCTACATGTGGAAACCTGGTCATTCAGTACATTCGGGTCGTCAGCTGATTTCAGTTTATTGCCACATAGACCTGACCAACTGAAGCAACCCCAGATCATAACACTACCTCCAGAGGCTTGTACAGTGGACAGTATGCATGATGCGCTTCATGCGCTTCCCTTCTTACCCTGACTCGCCCATCCATCTGGAATAGGCTCAGGACTACATGACCACATGACTTTTTTGTCCAATGCTCCAAAGTCCAATCTTTATGCTCCCAACAAATTGAAGCCTTTTTTTCTGATAAGTCTCACTAACAAGTGGTTTTCTTATAGACACACTGCTGTTTAGTCCCAGTTCTCATCACATTGTGTGTGTATGGGAATGCTCTTGCTATCACTAAACATAGCTCTGGTTTTTACTGTAGATGTTCCACTATACAACTTCACCAAATGTTTAAGTGATCTCTATTCATGATTTTTTTTCTGACCACATTTCTTTCACAAAGTTAACTTATTCAGCACTATCTCGTCAGGTTTTTTGCCAGGCAGTATATATGGCTACCTGTCTCCCATTAAAACATAAATCTTTGGGAGTCTTTGGCATCTAAACTCTAAAGTTTAAAGAAGACAAAATTTTTCCCTTTTTATAGCACAACAAGGTAACTCATGTAGCTACTCTAATTTAAACCGGAGCCAAGGGAACCTTACTTAAAACATACTTACAGTATCTCTACTTTGCCAGCGTTATCTGATAATGATGACTCAATACTGACTTTGCTCGACTTTGTCTCTGTATGCATGGCATCTGATGTAGAAGAGGCAGGCGTCGGTTTGGAAGGAACATACAGTATGTTAGCACCAGTTAAATGGTACGATGACCCGTTGTATGTTTTAAATTAAACAGTTAGGTGGGTGATTCTCACGAAATCTTGATTTCAAACATTTCAAGCAGGAAAATAAAAAAAAAATGCTTAAATTAACTTTTTTTTAGACATTAGCAACAAAGTCTGGACTATTTGTAAACATTCATTTAAAAACTTTTACTTACCATTTATCACCTTTTTGAACATAATTTCCAAAATAAGTCTCACTACCGCAACACTCTGACAACATCAACACTGTTAGAAAAGCAAATACATTTTCACATTTAAAAAATGCATTATTAATAGTCATGCACAGTTACTTGAAGTTCTGAAATAATATTTATTTTTAATTAAACAGTTTTTTTTTTTCATTTTGATTGATTTCTCTCATTACTGCAACACCTTCCACGATTTACAACCATTTTTTTAAAAATATTTCGATGAAACCTGACATTTTTTCAAAATAATGTGACAAACCTAAAAGAACATATTTAGTAGATTCTGCACAAGCATTTAAAATCAAAGTACTATTTTACTATTTATTTAATTAACATTTAATTAAAATCTGTTGGTTGGTTTCAGAAATTTGGTTAATTATTTCGGTAATGATAATAAGTATACTAGTATGAGATTTGTACTGAGACTGGTATACTAGTCTGTGATAATGTAGAAAAAAAACAGATCATGCATTCAAGTTCAAACAGTTTTATTGTGTAACTAAAAAAAACATTAACCATCTTACCATGACATAAAATTTTTTTTTTTTAAAAACATTCTGATTCGTCAGAACTTCTCACCAGGATATTAATTCAACGGTTTTACAATGAAAGGGAGGGAAGTGCAACAGTAAGAATGCAGGGTGAAGAGGTGGAGAAGGTACAGGAGTTTAAGTATTTGGGGTCAACAGTCCAGGGTGATGGAGAGTGTGGCAAAGAGGTAAAGAAGTGAGGGCAGGAAGGTTGGAATGGGTGGAGAAAGGTGTCAGGGGTTTTGTGTTATAGAAAAACATCAGCGAGTATCAAGACAGTGGTGAGACCGGCCATGCTGTATGGTTTAGAGACAGTTTCACTGAGGAAGAGACAGGAGTCAGAGCTGGAGGGAGCAGAGCTGAAGATGTTGAGGTTCTCTTTGGGAGGGACACAGTTGGACAGGATTAGGAATGAGTATGTCAGAGGGACAGCTCATGTTGGACGTTTGGGGGACAAAGTTGGGGAGGCCAGATTAAGATGGTTTGGACATGTCCAGAGGAGGGAGAGTGAGTATATTGGTAGGAGAATAGTGGACATGGAGCTGCCAGGCAGGAGGCAGAGAGGAAGCCCAAAGAGAAGGTAGATGGATGTAATAAATGAGGATATGAAGCTAGTGGTTGCAAATGTTGAGGATACAGGTGGACAGGTGGAGAGAGATTGCGATTCTAACACTGTAGGGTTTTTATTTTTGTTGCTAGGGTTCTTCCAAATCATAAATAAATGTAAGTACAGTACAAAGTTATACACAATATGCGTAAATTCTTATTCCCGCAACAAAAGTTTTCATTACCGCGACTGGCTTTAAATGTTGCCGTGTGTGAGAATGATGTGACAGTGTGTGCGAGAATGGTGTTGCGGAGGATGAGGTGCCTCAGGATGTTTTGCTAAATATAGAGAAGCCATGATGGCTTTACAATTTTTTTTCTCAGTGCATATAATTAGACCTTAATAAAGTACTGTACATTTACATAAATTAAAAAAAAAAAAAAAGTAAATCTAAATTTTCAAAATGTTCTGTTTCGGTAATGAGCATCAAATTGTCGTGTTAACTTTTTGACAATATAATATTGAACAATTAACAGGAAGGATATAAAGAGATGATCCTACCTAGTAGCCATCTTGAAGTAACTGTCCCATGTGCTCCATCACTCATAATCAAACTTTATTTCCATTCTGTATGTGTGTTTAAACAGTTTAAAAGTAGTGTTGCGGTGGATGAGAACATCAAGCATGGGCACATCGTTTTCCTATTTATTTTTTTTTCATTATTATACTGTAATAAATGAATATTCAGCAAATATTAATTCATTTTTTAAATTTATTTTTACTGTTAATTTGTTTAAATTACAACATAACACACATTCAAACACAACCAGACGCATTGCGGTAATCAGAATTTCAGCAGAAAATGCAGTAAAATAGAAAAATTATTAATTCTCATGTTGAAATTACACAATGTTGAAGGTAGAGAACAGTATTGTTTTTATTCTGATTCTTTTATATATATATATATATATATATATATTTTTTTTTTTTTTTATTTTATTTATTTATTTTTTTTTTTATCATTATTGCCATGGTGTTTTAATGGTTTCGTGAGAATTTCCCAGGTGTCCTGTTGGCCATTACAGACACCATCTGAAGCTCTGTCCTGTTTTGAACCGGTTGAGTAGAGAATCCCATAATGCACCTTTGAAACATTGTAAATTGATTGATTTTAAGCATTACTGTTTGACTGATTCCAGCAGAACTTGTACTGTATATTTAGTAAATTAAACATGATGTCCTGCAGGGAGTTTGGCCGATGGAAGGTGAACAACTTGGCTGTGGAGAGGCAGGAAGTGGTACCCTTTGATCCCGAATTTGTTCGCACCGTCAGGCAGCTGGGGCGACGGCCAAGCCTGCAGATGATCACGGATAATATCATCAAGAAGTATGGCACACATTTCCTGGTCTCGGCCACTCTTGGAGGTAAGACGGAGGAGAATAGATGGTGGAATACGTAGTTTAAGGTGAATATTAGATAGGAGATAAGGTGAGGCTGAACCACCGTTACTAGAAGATATACTGTAGAGTGAGACGGGGATTCATAGAAAGTTACAGGGGCTTGAGGTGGAGCTTCAGGCATGATCGTTCTCCTGAGCTACATTAAGTGCCATTTACATTTTTGAGTAACGTGTGCAATAACAAATCATGACAAAAAGAAATAAAGCAATATAGTTAATATGAAATTTATGCAACTATAATTGTTCATGAATAATAATGTATTAAAATACACCAGATTAGAGCAATGTCTAGTGTGCATTATGAATTGTTATAAGAAATAGTTCTCATTGCAAGCTCAGGTTGCATGCTGGATTATATTATACTATACTATATTATATATATATTATACTATATTATATTTATAATATATATATATTATATATATTATTGTATAGTATATACTGTAAATAACATCATAGCTTAGATTTAGATATCATATTTTAATGTGTTCTTGCATTTCATATGTCTAACACACACTTAAGATCTTACCACTAATTTATAAAAACTTTTCACATGAGCCATGATCTGAGTTTAGTTTATTTTTGTTTCTTACCAATGGGTTGTTGATATAATATTGAATCGATTATGCAATTTAAATGATCTTTTGTATGAGGATTCAATTAGTTAAACTGATGCATCAATTTTCGATTAAGTATCGATTCAGACTTATTATTTAGTTAAACCTTAAAATGTTAAACGGTCTAAAATCAGACAATTTCTTAAAGAGAGACCACAGCTTAAGCTGAAAATACTCCCAGATCGAACAAGAAAATCACTTCTTCTTCTTTTAATTTCCTTGCTGGTTAGTGCCACACCGCCACCTACTGGACTGGGGTGTGGAGCGGAATATTGGCAAGAATAACAATTATAATTATAATAATAATAAAAAGGATTATCGCTTGGTCATGACATGACTTTTAAGTCACACAAGTTAAAAAGAAGTGAAGTTTTTATTAAATAACTTTAGTACCTTTCAAACCTGTGAGAAATATTGCTGCTTGAGACGAATCAGAATAATCCAAGAACATTAGTGATATTAAATTAAATTGAATTGCAAATCGTAATGCCCAAAATTCCAACTGAATCTAATAGACAGTCCACCTCTGCTTCACTGCTCTGCTTTTAATGAAACCTATTTTGCATATCTTAACTATAAGAACAGACTTTAAAAAAGAGGGCAATTTGTTTAATTTAATGACTTTTTTTACATGATTTCTCCAGCATGTCAGGGTGCTAAAATCATAAGCGTAATCACAAACCAGCGCTAGTCATCCTTTGGATATGGACGTACCTTACAGCACATCGCATAGAATTTTAAAGATGTTTGTGTAGTATACCTTTGCCATAAAGTACAAGAGCAACATTTAACAACCAAACTCCTACAAGCCGACATTGATAAGCGATAGCTGGATGCAACAACCTGTGACTTGAACATGCTAATTCACTGGAGGTGCTAAGTAGAGATGAGGGGAAAAAATCGATTCATTTAAGAATCATGATTCTTTTTAGTGGTGATTCATGTTTTTTTACAACTATATTTTCAAACATCCTACAGATTAACCGGTCGATCAGCCAATGACCAGATTTGTCTGTTTTTTAGTTTGATTGTCCGTGACCTCAGAGTTAAACGATTCCGTTCTGAGCGCATTCTTATGGCGTCACATTGTCAGAAACCATGCATGTTAAAACCCTATGATTTGCCTTTCATCCAAGCGAATTAGTCTCAAACCAAGTCATTACACATGCTTAAACCAGGCTCAAAACACTGCAAGCGCTAAGTAGCCGAAAAACCGTGTGCGTTTACTGTCAAGTTGAGTTTTGAGACTTGGAGGAATTTGAGGAGGTAAACCGTTTCTTTATAATCCTACAGGTGGCGCACTCTGAACTGTTCACAAATGTTTATCCCGTGTGGTAGAAGTGAATTATTTGCTGTTTGTTTAAAAAATAAATAATTATGTCGGAGAGAAGAGATACTCTATGTGCTGCCCAATAAAATATAGCTTTATGTTTCATTTCATTTAATTAGAAGTTAAATGTTAAATGCTGCGCTTGGTTTTTAAGTGTGAAAACTAATGTTAGAAGGAACAGGCTACATTTAATTACTCATTAAGCGTTTTTTTTTTCTATGTTTTTCCAAGGTTTAAAATTCTAACAAAATTAGGCGAGGGAAATGTATTATTGAACTGGGATATTTATAAAATGGTGATTTTTTTTATAGAATCTCAAGTTGAATCTAATTTGCACCGAGGTATCGTGATAATATCGCATCGGGAGGTGACAGGTGATTCACATCTCTAGTGCTCAGCCATCATGCTGACTTTCTTCTCGCATTAAATTAAAACTCAAAGCGTCTGTCAGTTTCACAACCGTAAAAATACTACACACACATCTAGGCTGTGCAAATCAATTGAAATTGAAATTGAGGCTCAAAATGTCTGTCAGAGAAACGTCAGAGATCGCTCTCAGATTCAAATCCCGTGCGAGATCTAATAACACCACCTAGCCTTTTTGGTTAGATACGTCCGACAGCACCTGCGTGTTTTGATATATGAGGGTGATTCCGAATGCTCGGAGAGACACACGCTTGCATTCAGCGCAAGCAAATCTCTCTGCTATTTGGCTGCCATGGAGCATGGCTTGAAAGAGCGCATTGGTATCTTCGTCTGATTTGAAGGAATGATGTGAGTTTATCACTTTGCACAATTTATGAATGGCTCTGAAACCGGGAAAAAACATCAGAGATCCCATGTAAATGTACAGTAGCATCAGAACAAGGTCACTGTATAAAGGGAGTTCTGCTGTTGGACATGAGCTTCCATGCTCAGCACCATCCACATGAGAGCCATGTGGTCCACACGAGTGCATTTGAAAAATGAGGACATCTGTAAAAAGGGTAATATTAATGTTATTGTTAAAACAGCATGCTGGTTGGTTTTAAATGTGCTTCTTCAGCATCTATTTAACTGGAATGAAGCTTGTACTAAACAAACAGCTTCTGCAGTTAAGAAGCGGGTAAGACTATTTTTTGTCTATTATTTCTATATTGCAAAGAAAATTTGGACAAAGTTCTGGCTGGGCTCAACATTAAATCTAGGGCAATTCAGGTCTGGGTAAGTAAATTCACTCCTCCAGTTGCCTGATTGGGTAAAAATGAATAACATGCACTATTGTCCCCATGTCTCCGCTCCGTCTCCGGCTTATAAACAGCCATTATCGTCTGTTGATTATGGTGAGACGGAACCAGCCAGTCATTTAACAGTTGTAAAGTTCAGTTTACATGAATGTGAAACCACCACAGCACTTCCTGTTCAGATATCCAAACTATGACAAACAAACTTTAGCCCCAAAAACACCGAATGCGATGCCATCCGGTGCACACAAGTATTAGCCAGACATCAAGCAGTGGAGCTTCTTCTAAACAAGCATTCGATTGATTTGACTGAAAAGTAGGCCTGGCACACATCTCTTATTGTCATCCGGTCATCCGGTGTTTAAAATAATCTATTGGTATTCACCCTGTATTTCTGTACACACGGTGCGTCATAATCACACTTCACAGTGTCGATAACATCATCATAGTGAATAAACTAAGAGAGCTTCTAAAAAAACCCTTGGGACAGAAACTATGGGACAGAAAATGATGTGTGCTCTTAGATTTAACATCAGGAATTACGGAATAATGGTTGTCATGGTTACGGAGACTCAGCGGCAAGGTTCTTGGAAACAAAATGCTTTTCGAATATATTGTCGTGTAAAGCACACGAGACTGCCGACTATTGATGTGGGAAATAGAGAAGTGGTTTTAGACAGATAAGATGGGGAAAATCCACTTGTAATTTATTCCTTGGTAAAGATAAGATATACAGTCTTATGCAAAAGTTTAGGCACCCCTTGATAAATAACAGTTTTTAGTGATTTTTTAAATTGAAAAGATGTTGTGGGGGGAAGAATGGATTCCAGCAAATTCTGCAAGCAAACGTCACACCATCTGTAAAAAAGCTGAAGCTGAAAAGAGGATGGCTTCTACAACAAAACCTCGAAATCCACTATGGAATACCTCAAGAGACGCAAGCTGAAGGTTTTGGAACGGCCATCACAGTCCCCTGATTTAAACATCATTGAAAATTTGTGGGTAGATCTTAGAAGAGCTGTGCATGCAAGACGACCAAAGAATACTACAGAACTAGAAGCCTTTTGCAAGGAAGAATGGGAGAAAATCCCAAGTACAAGAATTGAAAGACTTTTAGCTGGCTTTTGCAAGTTGTGATATCTGCCAGAGGAGGTGTTACTAAGTACTGATTATGCACAGTGGCATAATAATGTTTTTATTTTTAATTTTTGCTCAATTTATGATATAAAAAGTAACTATGCATCAATGTTTACTGAAAATATTGTGCATTTTTTCCATTTCCAAGAGAGACTGTGTTTTTGCATAATACTGTAATTCAAATAAGTAAATAAAGATTCTCCATGCATATTTATGTAATATTTCATGTACTGTACATTGTATTTGTATATTGTGTACACTGTAAAAAAAAAACAAGCTGCCTCAATGTTATCAAAGTTTAGTAACAGCTTTTTTTAGTTTACTCAACTTTTACAGAAAATTTGCTAAACAAGCAAAATATTTCACATTGCTGTTTAGTTGACACAAAATCAATTAATTATATTTCTCTTAAGTTGACTTAAGAGAAACCAACTTTTCATCTACTCAAAAAGGTAAGTTTTTTTACAAGTCTCCCACTGTAGCCCAATGATGTTGTAGGTTCAAGTGTTTTTCTCTCTCACTCATCTTCTACACCGCTTTATCCTGTATTCAGGGTCGCGGGGACCTGGAGCCTATCCCAGGAGGCTTAGGGCACAAGGCAGGGGACACCCTGGACAGGGTGCCAATCCATCGCAGGGAACACACACATACTGTACACACACTCACACAACGGGCAATTTGGGAACGTCAATTAACCTAATCTGCATGTCTTTGGACTGTGGGAGGAAACTGGAGTACCCGGAGGAAACCCACCAAGCACGGGCAGAACTCCATGCACACAGAGCCTGGCCGGGAATTGAACCCGCAAAACTAGTCATAGTTAAAACAGTGATCTGCATAAAACAGGAGAATGCGCTTCCTATTTTGTTTAAAGGTTTGTAAAATAGCTGAATAACACCAGATGCTTATCAGCATCTTAATGATTCTTTTATATTACAATATTACAACCATTTTTAAAAACTAGCAAAGATTTGACTTTTGAATACTTTTTTCCCCCAATGTAGTAATGCAGTAAGCAGTAAAACATCTGAATGGAAATGTTTTAACAAAGGCCATTCGTCTGTGAGATGATCCCGGGCGAGGAGGCTCAGAGCCACCAGACGTGGTGTGAATATTAACCGAGTGATACTTGTGGCAGAGACGCACCTGTCTGTTGGAACTGTACACGCAATCATTCACCAGCACTTGTATGTTACAGGAACTTAGCTATACTCCTGTATCGTCCCGATCTTGGGGCCAAGCCATTTCCACATGTTTAGTTCATTAAAGGAGTTCCTGAGAGGCCGGCCTTTCTATGATAATCATGGCTCCATCATACTGAGAAAACTTTCTGCCTTGATAAATTCATTAGTGAAGCAGGGGATTATATAGAGAGCTTGTACTCTCACAACTCTGTTCTGTTATCCTGCACAATCAAAAGTCCCGGTTTGACCTGAACATCCCTCATGTCCCAGCCATGTTGTATGTTTTGTACAGTATAGAATCTGGCTTTGAAGTTAGTTTATTTTGCATTTTAGCCCTACTTTTCCATTTGGCTAACAGGAACGTAAAACATCTTAGGTACTTGGCTGGAAAAGCTGAATCTCATGCCCTGTCTGTCTGGGTGCAAATGGAAAATATGCCAGAGGTTAGGTGATATCACCCAACCCGCTGATGGTATCGACATCAGTCTCCCCATGTGCCGCAGCTAGTCTGTCACAACGGCCTTCTGGCTCTTATTGTACTCTAATTGTAGAAAGAGTCAGTACCCAAAGACTGTATTTCCCTGGGAGAATAATTACAGTGCTCACCACGATCGTCCCACAATCGATATCTGGGCTGCTAAGTGCACCTCCCGTGCCCTCATTTGGGCTCCATTTAGATCTCCAGACAATTCAGCACCTGACTGGAGCCATTTTTCCTCCGAAACGTATTCTCCCCAAACAAAAACTCTCCGGCGGTCGAACTGCCTCCTGTTCTCCCTCATCCTTTCACAGACGAGTGATAAAAATGAGAGAGGTGTACTGGGGCGTCGGTGCCGGAAGAGTGTTGATGAAAAGAAACGCGTAACAAAGGGTGAAAGAACGGCTTTTAGTCATCACAATATGTCACGCGTTTCAGCACTTTTTAATAAACGCTGTCATGTTCAATTATCCAAACGAGACCCAGGTTAATGGTATCTTCTTTTTTTTATTTGGATTAAAAGACATCCTATGAACATTTGTTTTGTTTTTCTGAGGCAACTTGTTAGAATTTCACTTTATGTTTCCTTAAATATCTTTAAGACATTTAGCTCACGATGTCAGTTATTAGCATTCCATCTAACAGAGTCGATCAATTAGTACATTCAGGACGTATCCATTCAGGAAGCATATAACAATCTAAAGTTGTTGTTTTTTTTGTTTTGTTTTTTGAAGGTAACATACCAGTGACTAATTTGGACATTTCTTATTAACTTCTCCGTAGAAATAACCAGCTTTAAGAAATTAGCTTTGCTAATTTTAGTATTTTGCTAGAAGCAAAATACTAAAATAATAACCAGTTACATCCCATTAAATCTATTGTAACATGTTATTGAGAGAAATCATTTTTGAGTCATCTTTCTTTTCAGTCAGGTATCGATGAGTCAGAATCGATTCACGCTTTCAAATAATTTTAGTAAACTTATAAATGTTAAACGGTCTAACATTGATAAATCTCTTGAAAAATAAACACCAGGCTTTGCAGAAAATACAGCTTCCACAAGCTGTTCTTCTTCTTTTGACTTTATGAGCTGTCATGTGTAATACTGCCACCTACTGAACTGGAGTGTGGTGCAGAAGTTTGGCGGGAATAAAAGGCTATCACTTTGTACGAGATGTGACATTTAAACCATTCCCAACAAGTTTCAAGAATTTGATTTCTCTAAGTCTCCTTTTTGGCTGTGACTGTTAACAGCGCTTTTACAAATTAAAGTGAATTGAACTGAATAAAATTGGGCCGGCACGGTGGCGTAGTGGTTAGCACTGTCGCCTTGCACCTCTAGTGTCAAGGCTCGAGTCCAGTCTCTCTGTACATGGAGTCTGCTTGTTCTCCCTGTGCTTGGTGGGTTTCCTCTGGGTTCTTCGGTTTCCTCCCACAGTCCAAAGACCTGCAGATTGGCGTTCCCAAATTGCCCATAGTGTGTGAATGAGCGTTTGAGTGTGTGTATGCGTGTGTGTCTGTGCCCAGTGATGGATTGGTACCCCGTCCAGGGTGTACCCCACTTCGTGCATTACTGTAAGTCTCCTGGGATAGGCTCCAGGTCCACACAGCCCTGTGGACCTGGAGAAAACAGTATAAACGATGAGTGGGTGAGTGAGTGAATTGGATTGAATTGAATGGAGATGCACAAAATGTTTGGAGATTCAAGAGACGAGGTGAGGCGAGGATGGAGACAGTTGGTGCTTAGTTGCTCAGTGGTGAATTCACTAATACTTCTCACTTTGCTCTCATCCAGGTGAGGAGTCCTTGACCATTTTCGTGGATAAGAGGAAGCTGAGTGAAGCCCCTTCAAACAGCGGCGCCGCTAACGGCACACTGACACTCGAGGCCCTCCATCACCTCGCTGCCTCCTATTTCATCGACCGAGACAGCACGCTGAGGAAACTACACCATCTCCAGATCGCCTCATTGGCCATCAAGGTACAGAGCGGTCTTCCTCTAAGGGGCGATGTCAGAGCTGACTTGAGTGTTGACCTTTATGTTACTGTATGTTCAGATCAGAAGAACTGATTATTAAAATGAATTAAAAATAGTCTGAATTAATGATTAGTTAAATTGTTTTAAAAAAAAAAAGTCAGACAAATCAATTCATAATCAGGTGAATTAATTAGTCAAACATAATCATTAATTAGTCATTAGGTGAATTAATTAGTCAAACAAGAAATAATCAGTTAAATGTTTAATGTAATAATCAAATCAATGGGAAATCAGATACATATTAAATTACTTTTTATTAAATAAAACAATTATTACATAATAAGATCAACATATTGCTATATTTATTTGAATACATTTCTATTCATTTTATTTTATCTGTTGAGAGCAAATGTGTGTGCACCCTTAGACCACAACATACTTTGAACTCTTTGAAATATCATAAACAATTGATAATCATATATATATATATATATATATTTTTTTTTATTTAGGTTGAGCATGTTTTATTATTAATTGAGTAATGCAAAAAAAGACAATAAATAAATTTTTTGCTGATATCGTAAAATAATTTATTTGAAACGAATTGATTTTTTAATGGGTGAATTTTATTACATAATTATTGTTGATTCTGTTATAAATCTCGAGCGTGGGAGAGTGTGTAGCGCATGCAGCGCATCGCTAATCACACACAGATGCACAAGGAGTTTTCTTTGTTCGCACATTTTTTTTGCATATAATGGGTGATATTTTGAGGCGAGTGCAAAATCCATGCATAAGCATGAACCTGATAACCTTGGGGAGTTCGTTTTTGTGTTTGTAGAAACGCATCAGGCAGAGGTTCTCTCTGTGGATTCAGCTGAATATTCCTCCTTTTCCTTTTTTTTTATGAATACCCATTCTCTATTTCCCATCATCCCATAACGACTTTGATTAAAGTGATCTAACTTGGGTATGAAATGCGTGCGTACATTTCACGCTGAATAAGATTAATGAAGGTGTCGAGCGTCGCTCCGGGGTTGCAGCAGGCGACCTGTCTTGCTGCGCTTCCGCTAGTCACAATAAGTCGTGTTCGGGGTCGTTTTCTGCCATGACGGATATGTGATAAAGGAGAGGGATGAAAAATTGAGCTGTGTGTGTTCAAATGAGGCTGCAAGCATGCTGCAAGTTCGAGCATTCGTAAGCTTCCATGCTGTGCGTGTACATTCATGAAAGTAATTGATAAAGCGATATATATACAGTAGTACAGTCCAAGCACATAGTGTATTCTGTGAAAGACTTCGTTCTCAGACTCGGACTTGTTTCTTTCTTCCACTGTGGTGTTGTCTGAAATTGGTCTCAGCAGCAGACGGATCCGATTTCATGTTCGGGAAAAAAAATTCTTGTTTTTGTTTGTTTTTATTTTTTCTTTCTACAATCAGAAAAACAAAAACAAGATCGACTTTCGATTGGCTTTTTCAAGAACTACGCTGTTGTTTCATGTTTTTCAACTTACAGCACGCTTAATGTTTGAAAGCTAACATCTTCGAATCTCCCGATGATATTTCAAGAA
This sequence comes from Leiocassis micropogon, assembly GCA_028565275.1. NCBI lineage: Eukaryota > Metazoa > Chordata > Actinopteri > Siluriformes > Bagridae > Leiocassis > Leiocassis micropogon. The sequence goes on along the minus strand of JAOVVA010000044.1, from coordinate 18,519,891 downwards.
ATGGTGTTGAGTGCAAAAGTTTGTGCACCCCTTAACCATGACGTCTTTTTTAATTAATCTCATAAAGCTCATAAATTAATGATATTATATTTCATAAATGCTGTTTATTTATTTTTTCCATGTTTCTTATTTCATGAGGGGCGTTCGAGTCAAACTGGGACTTTTGAGTAAAACCACCGTTATGTAAGTTATAACTCTCTATATGATCCCTTGCTACACTTATCTTAGCGTTTCACTAGTGCTTGGATACCATCAAGGTGGAAAGTTTTCTCAGTATGCCGAAGCCATGATCAGACTTCATGTCTGAAATGCTGGCCTCCCAGGAATTCCTTTAACATTTATATTTATTTGTATTTCATTACACATGTGAGCAGTTGAGGACTTGTTCAAGGGCCCAACAGGGACAACTTGGCAGTCGGGGGATTTGAACCTGGGATCTTCCTAACCGTAGTCCAATGCATTAACCACTGAGCTACCCCTGACCCCCTTTCAAACTGTAGATCTGTAGCAGAGGTGTTCAGTGTTCGAGAATCTTACTTAATCAAATCAAGGAACTCAAAACACACAACATTTCGAGAACCTGAACCAGCATCTTTTCCCTTTAAATCAAGATGCTTATTTAAGCAAATGTTTCCACCGCGCCATAGCAAATGCCATTTCTCAAGGTGTTTTGACCTAGAGTGATTTAAAAGTGAACTACATTTGACTCAAGTAAAGACTTTTCCAATATTTCGGTGTTAATGAGGACAAAACAGCAGCAGCACCTTCAGCCGAGCCATCTATCATAATGATGGATGATCCTGGCTCACCTATCCGTGCGATGACTGATTCCGCTGAAGATCAGCCGCATCTACATAGCCCCGAAAAAAACAAGTCGGAGGATGTTAAATGTGTCTATTTTTAAGTTTTAAACTCACAGATGAGTTTAGCAGGTGAATACATTCCTCACTGCGCTCTAAGACGTAATGATTGCAGTAGCCGGGTCTTCATTAGAGCTGCAGATGGTACCACTAAGACCGAGCAGGTCTGCTGTTATAAATGTCTGGAGTGTGAGCCGAGTCGCTTGTCAGCGTAGAAAAATGGGCCTCATATGTTTAATGTCACATGGATTGAGATATGATCGTTTTCATCTTAGCCTGGAGATACAGGAAATGTCATGGGAGGAAATGTTGGAAGAATTATATGAAAGCATATATCTCCAAGATTGCAATATGAGAATATTAAACAAATCACCCAAAAAAAAAAAAAAGGAAAAAAAAGAAATCACCCGAGGATGCTTGTGTTACCCTGATGAGCTCCGGTTAATGGCGGAAAAAGTTCTTACCTTTCTTCATGAAGAATTCACTGAAGGATTGGATGAGTTCCAAACTGACAGCCTCAGACGTGCTATTAACACAATCAGATAGCTGAGGTGAACAGATGTTTACACCTGGGCCCTCATTTATTATTTATTAAAACACAGCACATTGTGCTATTATAGGAAAATAATCAACTTGGGAGTTTGGATGCTTACGTTCGGTGAAAGTCTGCTTCGAGTCCGATGCCTCGGAATAAGTTAACCTAAAACTCAAAGCTGTGTGAAACCTTGTAAATATGTAAGTAAACTAATTAGCAGCCCAGATACCCACCCGAGAGTAAGTAGGAATTTGTACTTTTTTAAAAGAAAGAACAAATCTCTGGCGAGGGCATTCAGAACTCATCTGTGGTGCGTAACGCAGTCTGAGAAACAATCTCCGGTCGTTTTGTACCGCTTCTCAGAGGGCGACGTGACCGACTGCATCTCATACTTGCTCTCCAATCGATGCAAAATCCCTCGCAATTCTGACACTGTGGTTAAAAAAGATCACTCACATTCATCTGATTGCATGGCTTGCCAGCAGCACCCGTTCTCAACGCTTCATCTTGATGCTTTCAAAAGGGGTTGAAATGTCCTTTCTTTTAAGAAACCTCTAGAGAATACCTGATTTGTTTTTTTTTATTATTAAATGTGAGAAGTTTTCCTCCCGTATATATTTGAGTTAACATCATTAACTGTAAAGCATATTGCTTTATATAGTATGTTTTAAATGTATATTAAAGACATTATGTCATTACAACTGACTACAAACTGTGACTTACCTTGATTTTTGGAAGTAGTCCCAAATAAAGTGAAATGCCACAATAAAATTATAAATAAAATGTCCAATCATAACTATTATTACCAAAGCAGTGTTACAGATGTTGAGATTGTTTTACTTGAGAGTCTAAAGCACCTAGTGATAAATGGTATACTTGACATTTTGAGTGTTTAAGATTTTAACATTTGGGGATTTTATACATTTGTGGTTTTAAGATTATATGGTTTTGAAATTTTTGGATTTTGTGATTTGGGAATTTTTAGAATTTTTAGGATATTTTGAAACTTCAGCATTTTGAGTCTTAAAGTTGTTAGGATTCTGGGATGTTAGGATTTTGAGATAATAGGAATTTTAGATTTTTTTTTGCTTGAAAGACTTAAGTTTAAAAGCTTAAAGTCTTAAGGTTTTAAGATTCTGAGAATTTATTTGTGTTGTTATTTTTGAGATTTTAGGATTTTAACATTTTGTGGTTTTAAAATTATAAGATTTTAAATAAGTTTGATTTTATGATCAGGGTTTTTTTTTGAGATCTTAAGCTTTCAGGATTTTAAGACTTAGATTTTAGATTGAAATTCTTATATATTTTAATATATTAAGATGTAAAGGTTTTAGGATTTTGAGATTATGATTCTTTAAATTTTTCTAAATTGGGATTTTAAAATTAATTCAAGATTTTGAAGTTTTGTGGTTTTAAGATTGAAATGATAAATGATACAAATTTTAAGGTTTTAGGATTTTGAGATTTTACAATTTAAGGATTCGTTTTAGTAGAGATTTAAAGATAAAATGATTTTATCTTTGTAGATAGATTGTAAAATGTAAGTATTTAAAAGTATTAAAATATTAATAATAATAATAAAAATAATAATAATAATTTATTTTAAAAATGTAAGATTTGAAAATTTGACACTTGTAACTGGATTTTGAGAATTGAAGATTTTAAACTACAATTTTATAAGATTTTGTAATTTTGTGTGTATATTTTAAGATGACACAACAACAAACTGCGCGGTCCTGAAATACTTGTATTTACATTAACTTTTTTCTAGCCAATTTTTATATTTACAGAATTTTCACCTAAAGAAATTGCCATGCAAAGCAATGAGAGTTGCAGATTGGCACTAAAATAAAGTAGCAACATCAGCTGTCATGCAGAAATAGAGTAGCAGGCTAGATAAAACAGGGTAATAAGAAATTTATATTTTTTATATTTTTTACATGAAATACATTTTGCCCTGAAATTTTGAATCATTCCCATCTTGGCTGTTAATGGAAAAAGATAAAGCAATTTCCTCTCAAGCAATCACTTTTGAAATACTTCATATTACTTAGTAGTAGTTTTCATTGATTCTCACTCCACAGGAATCATGTCATGTTTTCTAGTAGTATAATTTCATAAGGTTGTTGTATAGATGTAAAAACTCTTTTTCATTCCTCACCACAAGGGAAAACAAAGAATCTGCAATAAGAAGGTAATGGATATGGAAATGCATAAGCAACTGCCCAGTGGGGACAATTAGTGCCATATAATTCTTAAACACTCCTGAACTTAGAATCTATTACTTTTTTTCATTATTATTAGACAATTCAGTCTATAATTTCATCATGTAACTTATTTATTATATAAAAAAAATCACCATCTAATGGAGCTGTTTTCTCCTAAGCCCGTAATAACTGTTTTTGAAATAAAATATAACGATCAGCATTATTTTTTGAAGCTAATGTCCCTGAAATGCTGACCTGCCAAGTTAGCTAGCTAGCAAACACCAAGATAGCTGACTAGCTGACAAGTTTCATGGTATCATCATTAAAAATTTATTTTGCCCTCATTATTCTGTTATGAGGTTCATAGTTTTTGCCAGAAACCCATGTTCTTGGCAGCAGTTCTTGGCAGAAACCCTTTAAAAAGTTGCCAGTGTGTCGCGAGGCACAGATTGCAAACAATGCATGAGCATAGGCAGGGTTTTTTGTGTAGGAGGATCTGATCCTGGATTCCACCCGGGCCTTTTGTAAGGGTCCAGTTCACCAATGCTCTTTCAACTTTTTAGATTGATTGTGCTTAAAATAAAATTTTGAAGTTTAAGGAATAGGAGTTGCTCAGTGGATGTAGCTTTGATATGAAAATTCTAGGATTATTACTGTAAGTAATTTATAAATTAATCAATTAATTAATTAATTAAGAACCTGAGTAGCCTATAACATTTTATTTAGCTGCCTATATTTCCCACATAGGCTTCTTTGGACTAAATTGTTATAATATTAGCTAGCTGAATTTAAACTAAGTACAGTACATTAGCTAGGGGTATTAGTAGCTTTGCTTGAATTGTATTAGAGGAAATGCACTTTTGTACAGCTTTGTTTTCCCCTTATTGTCGATGACCAGTACAGGCTGATTATCAACAACATAATGTCTCCTTCACACGAACATTTAAGTTAAAATGTGAAATTTTGTGCATGTACAATCATGAAAGTCAGATCACATATCCGGCGTACATTGTCATGTGCGTGCAGCGTGCATCCTCTGCATGTGCAGTACAAGCCTAGGATGTCCGGAAGCAAGTGTGAAAGCAACAGCGATGCAGCTGGTGCAGCTAAGAAGTGCCAAGAAATAACGATGGAGAAAAAAAGTGATAATAATTTAGAGAATAGAGCGAGGTGAAAAGATGGCAGACATTGCTCGTTCCCTTAACTTGAATCTTTCAACCACTGGCACCATCCTATATTATAATATACTGTGTATAGCCAATTGTGTTAGTAGGGACAATGTTTGTTGGACTTACGAACAAATTGGACTTATGAATGAGCTCTCGTAACGGAACTATGGTAAGCACTTACTGTACGAGCTAATGTATGCCAATGTCTATGGTCATATCATTTATCAATGATTTCCTTGTGCTGAGGTTCAGGCTAGAGATGTTTTGTCATGTTATTTCAGTTTTATCTTTCAGCAACACTAACAACATTTTTCATGAAATACATCCATTTTGGGTCGTCTGTTCATTATCACTACAACTTACACGAGGCTAATGTAAGAAACTATGACATGGTGACTAGTTAAGATGGGTTAAAAAGTCTCTCCAAGTACTAAAACCTATTCATATTTATTTCTCTCTTCATATTAAATTCCTCACTATCTCTTCAGACACAGCAACGATTTGTTCCACAGACTAATGACTAATGTGGTTCATTAATTTCCACTTAATTCCAGCATGTTTGATCAATGTTTCATTCCACATTCACACCTCCCAGTCAACTCGCTCATGTTTCATGTTCCAACGTTCCAAACATTGTCACTTCATATTCTGAAGATTTGACTTGTATTATTTTCTGGTTCATTTATTCTCAGTGAATTTGTCAAACGCTTGACTTGTCCTATTTGACACAAGCTGTTTTTAATGATGTGTGTATGCATGATGTGCAAGGTAGTGGTATGAAATTGTAAAACAGGTCAATTCTTAGATGTGCTTTCACTTAACTCAGAATTTGAGACAACATAATATAAAAAAAATAATAATAAATAAACATTATTTAGCATTAACCTGGCTTATTCAAGAATATGATGGCAAATGTCTGGACCTTACACACACACACACACACATTCCTTTAATCAGTTAAGCAGCAAAAGGATCTTTTTCAACAATTTATCTACCAAAGTATGAACAGTCTTAAAAAAAAAAAGGCTTAAAAAGCCTCTCACTGGCTAAGTTGTGAAAAACGATGCCAGAGATGTCAGGGGGAATAAAAGGAGAGCTGAATATATTTGAGCTGAGAGCATCCAAAAAACTGTTGAGAGAATATAAACGAGGCATGTTTAAAAGGAGCTGGTGGGCAGAGAATATTTACACATCCAAAATACAAATGGAACAAATGGAACAAACCCAAAAATTTAAGTTAATCTTATGAAATACTGCTAGTAGGATTAGTGTAATGGTTGCCAGGTCTCAGCAAAAATTTCCATCCCAATCATTTCAAGGACTGCACAACGATCTGAAACAATCCAAACCTTTCTGAGCATTGCAGAAGAGAGGCATACGGACCTTTATAATGTCACTCACTCACTCACTCATTGTCTATACCACTTTATCCTGTATACAGGGTTCCTTGGGGCCTGAAGCCTATCCCAGGACACACACTCATTCAAACACTACGGGCAATTTGGGAAAAGCCAATTATCATAATCATCATGTCTTTGAACTGTGGGAGGAACCCGGAGGAAATCCATCAAGCACAAGGAGAATATGCAAACTCCATGCACACAGAGGTGGGAATCGAACCCGAACCCTGCAGGTGCAAGGCAACAGTGCTAACTTACACTTTGTCCTTTATTTGTCTCCTCATACCCCCCCCCCCAAAAAAAAAAAAAAACAGTAGCAGACTTGTTTTTCCCACCAGCAACCCTGTTTCAAATTTTCAAAGTTTAAATTCCAAAAGCCCAGTTTGGTGTGATAATCATAAACCTGATGCCCATGGGTATGTACTTTATTACTTTATTAGATTTTACAAATTACTATTCTTTGGAAAAATAGAAAACAGAAAGATTTTTTATTTATTTGTTTGTTTGTGTTTATTCATATTCTTTTTCCTCAAACTCAACGACATCAGGGATGAACCCTAAATTTGGTGGGGTTCTTTAATCTGCATTTTATGATATAATTATAATTCTCCAAGCAGTTTCTTTAATAACAGACAATAAAATGAAACCAATTTAATATTTTTTTTTCACAAACCCCAATTTGGACAAGTTTGGACAGACCTCCTAATTCCATGCTCTTTCCTGATTTTTAATTTCTTTCTAAGCTAAAGGCATCCAAAATATGCAATAATCTGCTTTGAATAGTTGATATTAAGATGTGTCTGCTACTTATGCTCTGTATATACTGTACTGTATATATATATATATATATATACACACAGGCACAAGTCAGGAGATGGATATGTTTTCTTTTTCTTGTTTTACTTCACTGTGCTTTATCACTGCCACAGTAAAGTATATTATTAAAAAGTGCAAGGTATATATAGTGGGTAGAAGAAAGAATCAACCCCATTAAAATAATCACATTTTGTTGCTTTGCAGCCTAAAATGAAGGCAGACAGTTTTTTTTATCCAACTGTATTTCCTCAAAGATATAACACTGTCAGAGAAAAATTAATAAAAAAAGAATCACTAATTTGGAAAAGGATCATCCCCTCCTAAAAATGACTTGTAAACTCAATCACTGGACCGAATCACCTTTTCAATGGCACACAAGGCTATTTGACTGTCAACTGTGATCAGCCCTGGTCATCTTGATTAAATCAGCATGAAAGACCGGAGCATTCCTGTCCCTGTATGGGAGGCAAGGCACTGTCATGAAATCTCAAAAGGCACCAGTCAGGAGATGTATCAAAGGCTTTATCGCTGCCTAGAATCACAGTAAAGTAATTTATTAAGAAGTGCATGGTATTTGGCACGAAACAGACCCTCTCTGGATCAGGACGTCGATCCAAACTGGATGTAAGAGTTTGGAGGCGACCAAGAGGCCTACAACAACTCTGAAGCAGTTGCAGGAAGTGATGACAAAGATTATGTGTGCATGTGACAACAACAAAAATGTTATTGAACTAAAACTTAATTATTTGGCCACAACACCAAATGATATGTCTGACAGAAATACAATACAGCCGACCATGGAAATAACATATTTCCTACATTAATGCAATGAGGTTTTAATATCATGTTATGAGGTTTTAATATCCTGTAATGTCTCTGCAGCAGGGACGAGAGCACTTGTCAGGATAGAAGGAAAATGGGTGGGGCAAAATACCGTCAAATTCCTAAGGAAAATCTGCTGGCAGAAAGTTGTCAATGCGAGAAGGTTTACCTCTTCCAACATGACAATGACCCAAAGCACACAGCAAAACTGACTACACTGTGCATGAAGGAGAAAAAGGTGAATGTCCTTGCAAGGCCTAGTCCGCAATCTTAAACTTCATTGAACTTCCGTGGAATGACTTGAAGGCCACAGTCCATAAATGGTCACCATCAAATTTGACTCAATTTGAGGAGTTCTGCAAAGAAGAGTGGGCAAACATTGCACGGTCTAAATGTGGGGCAATACTGTATACTGTAAGGTAACTAGTATGTAAAATTCACTTGTGTGTGTACATATAAAACAAGACACAAAAAACCCTGCTTTTTGTCCCTTTTTTTCTATTTTGTATTGGCCAGGCTTTAGACAAGCCACTAATGTATTATCCGCATGGGATAAGTATTATCTGGGGATTTAGAAATTATCCCCTCACATCTGAGTTTGGTGTGGCGCATTCGCACGAGATAAGCGAAGCCTGCGATTTTACACGAATTTACTGACTTATCTCTTGGATCCCGAAGTGTGTGTCTCTTAAGAGTGTGTTGCAATGATAAGAGGAGGGAAGGGTGTGAGTGTGTGCGTGTGCGTGCGTTTGTGTGTATGCAGACCGTGTGTGAGGCAGAGAGAGAATTTATGGATGTCCGGTTAGATGAATTAAAAAAAAAAACAGAAACAAATATAGTTATCGTGCCCTGCGTGTGTCATTTATATTTCACCGGGTTCAAATCTAATAGCTTGAGCTGTACACTTGACTTATCTGTAACACATTAACCTCAAATTATGAACCTCCTCGCATTAATAATTGTGCACTATTTTGGGTGGGCTATTGTTTGGAAATGTCATTATAGGTCTAGTCTATACCGCATCCTGCTATAAGTCATCCATCAATTTCGAATCATTATTTGTGTTTTCGCTCTTCTGATGGTTTTCAGCTTTCTCTTTCTGCACATTGTATTGTTGTATGGTGTATAGCGATATGACCTGGCACCCAAAATACATTCAAAACACTCCAACGCAGCCTCTATTCTTCGCAGACGATGGATAAAAAGGCGCATAGGCAACAAAAACCTTGAAAAATTTATATTCGATCTCGCCAAATACTGGCCAAATCATAGACATCCTGATTCGCACGGGACTAATATTATCACAGGACCTCTGTGTTTAGCGAAATATGGTAGATCATTTGCGGAGGAATTTTTACTTTACAAATTACAGACATGGCCGATTCGCGCGGGCACATGATCACAGACAACCTCTGCAATTATTACACATCACACAAGGTCTCCAGGTAATACTAGAGAATATGACATTAGAATTTACCCATATTGGGACCTCAAATAAAAAGAAACCCCTTTAATAGGTTAAAAGAAATGCATAATCCGAGGCAGTTTTCTGCTGGAGCATTAACACACTTCGAGGGAGCACTGAGTAAACTTAGTAACTGTTAACTAAGAAATTGTAAAATACTGGGCCGTAAATTTTGGGACAGTTTTGTAGAATAAAATATTATGGGTACTAGAGCACACCACGTTTTTTCAACTCTTATTACTATATACAGTATGTGTAAAATAGAACCGTCCAAAAAAGAAAATCATTACAGAAGGGTCAAATTAGTTGCATCAAACAAACAAAGCAACTAATGAAGTTTTAATTGACCAGAACTGAGATAAGAACCCTTCAACAATGCGTTAGTTGCTCAGCATTGTGTTATAACCGCAAATGCAAATGAGCATGTGTTGAGAACTCTTCTGTATTAACTTTCTGCTCCATGTAGATGTTTTAAACAAAGTGTGACTTTCATGTATCATTAATCAGTCCAGGAAATCCAATTTACACCCTGTGTTTCTCTACTACACTGCAAATCAAGGCTTTGAATTTGTTTGAGGTTAATGGCAGTTTGGGAAATTAGGGCTGCAGAATGTATAATTTGTTAAATGTTATCGCAATATTATTGGCCTTTGGGATCCCGATAACGGAGAAGGCTGGAAATGTAATGAACTGGGTAATTAAGTCTTTTAATCTGTATGCTGATCAACTTGGTCAATTTCATCATGGGATCCAGGTGCCTAATCTTAAATTGTTCTACAATGATTTTATTTTGCGCTTGCGAAATTGGGGATAGAGAACCAAGAACCTGCACCTAACAGTGCTGAAGGGCTTGGGAGTTGTGCAGTGGTGCATGGTGCCTGACTTGGAGATACTGTGCTAATCTCAACAACCCTGATTTACTGAAAATGTCACCAAATCTGTTATAGGAATCATGGTGGTCTGTTTGCACAAGTACCATGATAAATAGTAAAATGGTATTTTTGACAGTACCATGGTACTAATTTACTGATACAGTATATGTACATACATGGTATATATACTGTAGTGTACTTACCATGGGACATGAACCAGGATACTGTTAAAAATGTCATACATGTTTATGTACCATAATGGTAACACACAATATGGACCAAAGTATTTGCCCAAATCTGCAATGACATTGTATCCAAATACATTGTATACTTCAATATGGAGTCGGTCCCCCTTTTGCAGCTATAACAGCTTCCACTCTTCTTGGAAGGCTGTCCACAAGATTTTGGAGTGTATCTGTGGAAATTTGTGACCGTTCATTCTGTAGAGCATTTATGAGGTCAGACACTCATGTTGGACAAGATGGTCCAGCTCACAATCTCTGTTCCAGTTCATCCCAAAGGTGCTCGATGGAGTTGAGGTCGGGGCTCTGTTTGGGCCAGTCAAGTTCTTCCATACTGAACTCATCAAAACCATGACTTTATAGTCCTTGCTACTTTGTGCGCTGGAACACAGTCATGTTGGAACAGAAAAGGGCCTTCCCCAAACTGTTGCCACAAAATTGGAAGCATAGCATTGTCTAAGATGTCTTGGTACGCTGAAGCATTAGGATTGCTCTTCACTGGGGATAAGGGACCTAATTGAAACATCTGAATTCAACAGGTTTGGCCAAATACATTGGTTCATATAGTGTATTTGCTATATAGTAACCTCTGCAGGGCCACTTTACCTGTTATGGTCGCCCTCCAAAGGTTAATACACAATACACAATACCCATTGGGTACCACAGTGCATCCCAAAGTTCAGCAGGTATATTATATGGAACTGCCCATACCAGTCATATGTGCTAACATATCTAATTGTCTATGTACATATCTAATGTACAAACATACCATATTAGATACCTACCGATTTTTGGTAGCCACTGTTGTAGGGCTGGGCGATTTTGCCTAAAAAAAAAATCTTCGATTTTTAAAGAAAAATTCAAGTTTCGATTCGATTTTCGATTTTTTTTTCCAATGCACTTAAAAAATGGCTGCAGACATCAGATATAGTGTCAAAAGTGCAACTTTATTGCTATGATT
>JAOVVA010000044.1:18450572-18483662 GCA_028565275.1 Leiocassis micropogon | reverse complement strand
GACAATACTGTTCTTGCAAGAACTATTACAGAAAGGCTGACCTCTGTGTCTTAAAATAACCACTAACTGTTGTTTTTGTTGTTGTTACGAAATTACCTAATTCCACATGTGTTATTTTTTGTGAAATCCCCAGTATTGTTGTAGAATGTAGAAAATAAATCACTAAACAAAAGCTTCACAAAAATGAAAAAAAAAAATTTTTTAAGAAAAATTTAAAAAAATAATGTTTTAGACAAAAAAAACACTTCTATCTCCTCCATCAAACTCTTTCACCTGTTCTCTGATGCTATAGCAATGCTGTTTGTCTGCCGTAAAAGCCACTTAAAAACTACATATAGTTGCACAAAAGCAAGCATGATGTGGCCCATGTTAATGTACTAAACCCTAATAGGTCAGTTTTGGTCATGTGGCTCCACTAGGTGGCACTAAGACTATCCAGGTTTTTTGGGCCCCTGGTCATTAATGTCAGGACCATTGCTTTTTTTTTTTTTTTTTTTTTTTTTTGCTAGCTGAGGGTTTGTGTTATTACATTTTTATTTAACAGTTATTAAAATGTGGAAGGTCACTTTTATCATTTATTATTTTTCTACAACAGCACAACACATTGTGGTGGTTTATTTCTTACAAATGAGAAATGCTAGTGTAAGAAAAAAAATGGAAATTTTGGGATACCTCAAGAGGTGGTTTTGGGAACCATGACATCATGTTTTGGAAAATACAAACCATTTTATTTACTCATATTGCATTAAAACAAATAGAGTTTTAGCCATTTTATCTTTGCGCTTGCCTTCACCTGGAATAGTCGTTCTAATTAGGTTTATTTGACATACATACTGATAACTACAATTTATACACATCTCCTTACATTTTTCTAATTAATTTCTATCATTTTTTGTATTCCCTAAGGCCGCTTTGTGACCATGGACAGCGCTATAAAAAATAAAATTTAATTGAATTGAAATTAATTGAAATCACTCCTTAAAGCTGCGTCTTTATTAATGGCATTGCTAGCGGTTGCTATGGCAACAGCGATGTGAGAAGATGTAAGTATAGTAACTTTGAATATGCGACTGCTTCATAAGCACTTTTTAACGTTCAGCCATAATACCGGGTCATTATAATAATGACAGCATGTTGTTTATATACTCACTGGCCACTTTAAAAGGAACACCTGTATCTTAATAAAATCTCACAGAAAATATTGGTTGATGTTCATAACATGAATAGGAATAATGTAATCTTAGTGCTAGATGAAGATGTGACCTGGTCTCATTCCAGTCTCTCACCACCTTATTTTGGTACGTCTCAGAGTTGGCTGTAGTAGTCGGTTTAATTTTTTGAAGTGCTTTTCTTCTTATCACATTTGTGGTTGTTTGAGGTATTTACCATCTTCATATGAGAATATGATTTTTTTCCCAACTACATTGTCTACATATCCTAATTCTTTTGCTAAACATCTTATTGTTTGGATCCTCTGTAGTCCAGCGTAACTGTGGTGGCCTCCATTCAATGTTCACACATTACGGGCAATTAGGAACGCCAATGAGCCTAATCTGCATGTCTTTGGACTGTGGGAGGAAACCGGGTTACCCGGAGGAAACCCATCAAGCACGAGGAGAACATGCACACAGACCCCAAGGCGGGAATCGAACCCGGACCCTGGAGGTGCTTGGTGACAGTGCTAACCACTTAGCCACCAAGAAAGAGAAATAGTGAGGAGAAAATGCATTGCACACAATGAACCGTACAGTACATTCCAGGTCTCAGGAGGTTAATTTCCATGAAAATAGTAGATAGTAAATTTACTAACGCTAGTAAAAAGAGTGTGGAATAAAATGTAAGTCTGAACTTCATTTCCTGTGCTCACACACCAAAGGATTGGGACCTATTAAAGAAATCAGGCACTTCCATCCTCCTGCCTCTGACTCAATCCGTCTCATTAGACTCATCCTACCACCTTACAGTATAAAAATCTGCCAAGCTAAACCGACTCCACTTCTGGTCATTTTGGAAGTATGAGTCTGAGAGTCTTAAAACTGATCGCCTAATTGAAGTCTTAATTAGTTAGTTATGAGTGATTATACACTCATGAATCAAAATGACTGCAGATTGGCCAGTTGGTATCAATCGAATGTATTTGCAATAGGAAACTCAATTATGCATGGAGTGTATGTAGGACAAGCCAGGTGAAAATTTATTATACTCTAAAGTCTTGAAAGTAAATACATTATTTTCGCTGGGTGTTTTTTTCCCCCTCTTTTATTTACAATATGTTGGTACATAGAGATAAAGAGCGTGATTAATATTCTCGACTGGAGCTGCAGGGTAACAAAGGAGCCAGATACCTGATTTTCCTGCCAGTTCTTCTTGCTGGATGAGACCGAGAGAGAGAGAGAGAGAAAGAGAGAGAAAGAGAGAGAAACCAGGCATAGTTATTCACCAAAAAAAAAAAAAGAAATTGGTACAAAACAAAAAGGCTTAACTGCTTTGGCTTTGTTACATTCTCAATTCTAATTGCTCGGAAGGTCTTGATTAATTTCCCAAAAGAGCAGCTTGGACAGGAGTAAGGGTTCTCACTTCTGTAGTAACTAGTTGTAAGATGGCCGCTCCACACAAACAGATTTTCTGACCAGGGAAAGTGTTTTTGTGTCTTGAGGCGAGCTTTTATAAAAGAAACTTATATAAAGTTGAAAAAAAATTTTTTGTTGTTTTTATTTTGGAAAAAAAGAGGCAGTAGCGCTTATAACACACCCTTCAACTTCCCCTTGCTGTTTCCACGTGGGTGAATTCCCGTCAGCAGCTTCCATCCTTCAGACCTGGCACAGTACCACAGGTCTCCTGGCAAGAGCTAATTGGAGACTTTCCAACTTTCCTGCAAACACAGGAAAAACATGAGTTAAAAATGGAACAATGTCTAAAAATAGACTTTGGAAAATAGACAGATGGATAATTTCATTATTAATGCATAATTGATCAGCTGGAAAGTAAATTAATATTTCATCCAGAGTAATTAACTATTATTAATTACAGTGCCTTGCGTAAGTACTCACCTTGAACTTTTCTCCATTTCGGGGTGGTACAAATTGGAACTGAAACTGGCTTCCTTGTTATTACTGTATATGCCATGAATCAAAATGAAGCAGCCTATAATAATAATAATAATAATAATAATAATAATAGAAACAGTCAGCATTCAAGATAGTCTGACAAATCATTTCCAAATTAAAAAGGTCTGATCACACAAGTATCCAACCCTGTTGCTATGAAACCCCAAAATGAAATCAGCTCTATCAGAGCTTGTAGCAAGGCGCTCTTTGTTAGCTTCTTCTTTGTTGAATTCCTGCTGCCGTCTTAAGGTCAGAGGAATCCGCTCAATGTAACAAGAAGACAATGCATTTTCAAAAGAAATGTGGATTTTATACATTCCTTTCCAACACTGCTCTCAGTTCTTTAAAATATGTGTAAATGTAAGGGGGAGCTGTAAAATATCGCATTTAACTTAATCAAAAAATATATATACTGTTAATACTACTGTATAAAATCGAATGAATTTATCAAGTCGCTATGACATCTATCTATCTATCTATCTATCTACAGTATCTATCTATCTATCTATCTATCTATCTATCTATCTATCTATCTATCTATCTTGTGTATAATAGTATAGTTGCGTAATAATACTGGACAAAACTATAAAATAACATATGGCATTAGGTAATTATGTAACAACAACAACAACAGCAGTCAGTTATTATTTTTAGAAATGAAGGTCAGCTGTTCTGGATTAGTTCATGCAAGAACTGTGTTATCGGGTGCCTTAGTAAAACCCATCAAGCACCATGATGAAACTGGCTCTCTCTTGCCTTCCCAGGAAAGCAAGACCAAAACTTACCTCTGGAGAGGTACCTCTAGAGGAGAAGTTCATTTAGAGTTACCAGCCTCAGAAATCACCAGTTAACAAACAGCACCTCACATTAGAGGCGTTATGAAGGATTTACAGAGTGTCCGACACATCTCAATATCAACTAGTATCAAAGGAGATTATTGCATATTTTGGACGCCTTCAGTATTGCTTTACATTGTAGAAAGAAATAAAAGATCTGTCCAAACTTTTGACTGGTACATGTAAGTCTATAAGTACATAAGTCATGAGTAAATTCTTTTTTAAAAAGGTTTAAAAAAAAAAAATAAAAAGAAGAAGATGTTGAAATAAATAAATACATAAAAATGATACAAGGTGAAATGCAGTGCAACCTTTGATGTGCAATTATAGTGAATGACAAAGTGGCAACAGTGCAAACAGTAATAATTGTGCAAATAAACAACATGAACGTGACGAGTGACTGCATCCATGTGTATTGCATAGTAAATCAAATGAGCAGACTTTGAAGTTTAAATATGAAAGAGTTATTGTAGAACGAATGTGTTAGAAAAGCTTTAAAACCTAACTCTCCCAGTCCATATACCCACGCCCCTTTTGAGAGGTGTTGAAAAGCTAAATGGCTCTGGGGACAAATGATTTCCTGAGTGCGTCACTTGAGCAGCTTTGTGATAAAAGTCTTCTACTGAACACACACTTCTGACCAGAAAAAGCTCTGTGCAGTGAGCGGTCAGGGTTTGCTATGATGGACAGTACTACAACCCAACCACCAAACCAGCTCTCCTGACCACCTTGTCCAAGCATGTGGCATCCCTGCTTTTAAGGCTACCACCCCAGCACCAGAAGAGTACACTGGCAATGACCAATTGGTAAAACATCAGCAGGACCTTTTTGCAGATGGTAAAGATCTGCTCAGGAAGAATAGCCAGCTCCAGCCTTTCTTGTACATATAGTCAGTGTTCACTGCCCAGTCCAGTTTGTCATCCAGTTGCAGCCCCAGGTATTTGTATGATGTTACCATCTCAATGTCCTCCTTCATGGGTCTCCAGGGAGCAGGGGACACCTGGACTGACGCGAGTCCATCACCATCTCCTTGGTCTTGGTGATGTTCAGCTGTAGCTGCTTTAGACTGCACCAGGCCACAAAGTCTTCAACCAGGCTTCTTCCAGTATGTGCCTTTCTATCCGTCCTTGATACATCCCAAAATGGCAGTGTCATCTGAGAACTTCTGCATGACTCCAAATTGTATGTAAAGTCAGGGCTGTCGGGAGAGAGCAGAAATGGGGCGAAGACAGTCCCCTGAGGTGCCCCTTTGCTGTTGACTGAAGTTTCCTGACTGAAGTCTCTGAGATGCAGTCCATCATCCTGACAGACTGTGGCTTTCTGGTGAGGTAGTCTGTGTTTTCTGTGATACAGATCATAAGATTTAAATCCACCTGCATGTCAGTCAGATTGCTCCTCAGTAAGAGTGTCAAGATTGTCAAAGAATATGACTTTACCCTTATTGAGGTAGGAGAGTGTCTGGGAAAGGATGGCGTCTTCAACACGAACACTGCAGGGGATCAAGTTCAGGTCTGAAGAGATGGAGAAATAGTCGTACAAATGTTTTCATGATGTGAGACATCAGAGCCACAGGCCTGTAATCATTGGAATCTTTAGTTCCACTCTTCTTGGGGACTGGAATAAGACATGATGTTTTCCAATATAGACCTGAGAGGTGGTTTTCTGACTGAGATCTTCTCCAGCTGCTCACAAACTGCGATGCCGAGCCTGGCCCCTGGTGACTTATGTAATTTTCTAGAAATGGTTCTATTCCCTGGTATTGCAATAGAGAGATGTGGCCAACATCTGCTTCTCTGGGACCATTATTATGCAGTCCATTATTTCCCACTGTGACTTTCAGCTGAAGAGGAAAAAGATAGAGAAGTGAAAAAAGGTTGTGTCTCATTCACTATATTCAGGTTTTTTGCTTTTTTTTTTTTTTTACAGCTGCTGAGGAGAACTAACGGGCGATTTCTAACATGCAAAGGACTTCAATTTTTAATGTTATAGTTTCCAAAGTTATACAGGGATTTGCATGGTGGTTGCTTAGCACAATCTGAGAACATCTATCTACTCGTACATTATATATATTATATATGTGATGCAATCCCATTGCAGGGAAGATGCACACACACACACAATTATATGCTACGGGGCAATAAGGAAACACCAGTCTGCCTACAAAGCATGTCTTTGGACTGTGGGAAGGAAACCAGGAGGAAAGCCACCAAGCACAAGAACATGCCAACTCCTCACCCACAGACCCAGAGATGTGATCCCACAAACCTGAGGGTGGTTTAAAAAGAGAAAACATATGAATTTTGATATGCTGAAACTTCCTCTAACCTTTATGGAAGGAGTCTCCAGTGTCAGAGCTTTGTATCGATTTTCCTGCCTCCTGTATAAAGATAGTCTGTTTAGAATATGGTGTGTGTTCAGGTGAAAAAAAAAAAACAATAGACCTCATGAGAATAAATCTAATAGTTTTATTTGTATCACCAGTGACAGGAGTTTTTTATTTTATTTTATTTTATTTTTTTGTCTTAGTGTAAGAAAATCAGTTAATGGAATTTCAGGACTCAGAGAAAAATATGTGTGGCGTCCTTCATGTACAATCAATTCTTGATAGCCATATTTACAAGACGACAGGATTTACGACGAAATAGACTACATTCTTTTAGTGCAGATAGTTTCTTAAAGACAATTCAATTCTATTTGACAAACAGTTTTAGCAAGACCTGAGTGCTGTTCACAGGCTGCTCTATGTAGCGGAAACACAAGAGCCATTCCAGGACTCTGCGTTTTGTTATTTCAAAGTGGATGATGTGCAAGACTGCTACATGTAAAAAAACGAAAATGGATCATTGGGGGTTTAAAGGCAGGACTGGTTCCTGAGCAGGACATTCTCATACGGGTCAGCAATATAATCGGCCAAATGCTTCATACAAAATGTTAATGTTCATTTGCGACGTCCTACTGAGCACTAACTGACCAGAAACATCTGCTACAGGTCAATATGTCCAGACTTAAATTAGACTGTTAGAAACTGTGGTATATTGTGGGTCTATTATTGGCGTCTCACACTTGTCCATTTAATATCTCTCTCTTTTTTTGTTCTTGCTTGTTTTAAAGTGAAAATTAAGCACTACCCTGATAGGAAGCGATAATTGTATAACCCTAATCTTACAAACATCAAGGTATAAAATAGCCCAGCACATACATGGGGTGTTTAAGGGGCGGGGCATCGCTAACTGCGTCATCGCGGGGGATCACATTCCGTGCTGTCATGGTTCTGCCATGGACCTGTCATGCTCCAGGCGGCTGTTTGACATGGCTCCCACTGTACAGTACAAGGATTTAACTCATTGTGCAAAAAAAAAAAAACAACAGCAAAAAAAAAAAAAAAGCAGATTTTTTTAATGGATAGTTGTGTGCAAAATTACATTATAGATGCAGATTTTGCACCAAATGTGATCTTTTCAATGAATGGACCCTATGATTCATTACAGTAGGACGGTGCTGCTATCTAGTGGCTGCTATCTTGGACAGATTTCTCTCTAACCAGGATTTTATTATTATATTTTTACACTGCTGTATGGGTTATTAAGATGCCTCAATAGCCACTTGTATCTGTGTCTGTAATGTCTGGAGATCACGAAGCACTTGCAGTTCATTAACAGGAGACTTATTATGGTGGGATTCAGGAATTCTTTCAGATTTGTTGATTCAGTTAAATTGAAGTAAAGCACAAAACTAATCAGTTGAACGTTGTTTATGTGCTACAGTATATGACCAGAAGTTTGTCTTTGTATGCTGTAGAATCTGTTCCAGTAGGATAATGGCACTGTACACAAAGTCCTCACCATGGAGACATATTGTATGAAGGTTGAAGTGGAAGATCTCAAGTGTCCTGCACAAAGCCCTGACTGAGCTCAACCCCACTGAACAGCCTCGTGATGAACTGGACTCGGCATCCCACCTCACTAATGCTCCAGTAGGATGTGTGAATACGGTAAGTGCAAATCCCCACAGCTATACTGCAAAATCTATTGCAAAGCCTTCTCAGCTGAGTGGAGATAAATATAAGAGCAAAAAGAGCGCTATATCCAGAATGTGCTCGTCAGCAAGTGAATATAAGTGTGAAGTTTTGGGTGCCCACAAACTGCTGGATGGATAAGAATTTTTTGAGTCACTTTAAAGAATGTAATTTACTGTAGGGTGCTTTTAAGCCATAGAATGCAACATCACTTCCTTAATAAATTATATTAACAAACTTTATTATATGAATACTATTCAAAATAGGTGGCACAGTGGTTTAGTGTAAACACTGTCGACTTGCACCGCCAGGGTCTGGGTTCAATTCCGGCCTCGGGCACGTAGTTTGCATGCTTGGTGAAAGACATGCACGTTAGGCTAATTAGTATCCCCATGCTGCCTATAGTGTGTGACTGGAGACCCTACCAAGTTTGTAAAAAATTCACTTCACAGTCCCTAGGTAGGACTACAAAAGTTTCCTAGTTGGATAGATGGACTACTTAAAGGTTTTTTAAAATACTATTTTTTTGCAGATAATAGCGCAACCTGGTGTTGACATTTTCAAGTAAATCATTAATACAGTAAATAGTGCACTGGATAGCGCTTTTAATTATTAAATTCTTATTAGTCAGAAGGTTGATTTACACTATAGATGAGTTCATTGTAACACCTTATCATTTCCATGGCAACAACATGCACAGGAACTTGTATGTATACTTATAAATACTCCAGTTAAACAAATAAAGGAGTTTAGGAAGTACAGTAAGGAGATGTTTATTTTGCAATTTTTGGAACTTTTCAGGACTTTGTAACGCTCAAAGGTAAAGCCATATAAATAGATTTTTTTTTTTAAATACTGCTGTTCTTTAATAAAAAATTTTTTTAAATCAAGTTTAGAAAAATTTGTGCTGGGAACAAGTATAATTTAGCTAATTTTTATCACTGATTATTAAATCTTAGCATGTGCAAGTTAAATGTTAATTAAAACATTATCTAGCTATTTTAAAAACTAGCAAATTTTTAGTTTAGCTAAACATTTTTAACAATTAACAATTAATTGGTTCAATGTCTGACCACATCCATGGTTCCGTAAGTTTGTATTACAAATTTAGAATTCCAATCGGCATTCCGATCGAGCTTCCTGCACACGGCATGTAAACTTCATGTCACGCAGCCTTTAGTGTAATAATGTTATCTTGCTGTTTCATTTTTATTCTGAAACATTACTGTGAGGTGGGTCTTAGCTTCCATGGTGCATCTTAGCTCCCAGTGGTGTCCCACTTAGACCATCAATTTGGTTTTCACAACATTGTGTTGGGGCATTTGTTCAACGTTTTCTCATCATCATGTAAATCATCATCATCTACAAGTTGTTCCGGCATCACTCTGTCAAATAACAACTTTTAGAAACATCCTAAGTCAAACATTGTCCCAAGAACAACATAAATGTTGCCAAGTTATGGTCAGCACATCGTTTTTACTACCAAAAATTCCTGCTGGGAAAACCCTGCCAAAGTGTGATATATTTGGAGCAGCTTTCCTTTCTAAAAACTAAAGATAAAAACCACAAAAACTGGCCCTTAAACCAGCCAAATGGTTCAAGGTTCGATAGCACAGCTTCAAAAGGGAGCAAAACTCTGTTGAGTGAAATTGGAATTTCAGGTTGTATTTAAGGCATATCAGTTATGTTGAGTGTAGAATTCAGAAATTCAGAAAACTTGGCCTCACTCATCTCTTTGCCAACTTTTATCATGACCTGTGGTAGGAGCGCCATTACAGATACAGCTGCTTTGAAAACCTAACATCTTAAGCCCCCAATATGATGACTCTAACACTTTTTAATTACCATAACATTATATGTTCCCCCTTGGAATCATCTTCACATGCCTACCCCTCCATAACGTGGTCCCTTGTGGTCCCTGCCCCTGGACACTCTTGAGTTGCTTGAACTTGAACCCAGATCTTAGCAATGGAGGGACTGTTCAGGATATGACTACCACTTCCTCTGTGAAAGCAGTGAGGAAGTCTCATCTGACGGTATTCCAGTCTGATTCTCTACTGCATCACTTAATGGGAAAAAGAACAAAAACATTCCCTATGAAAGACTCACTTTTCCTGGGTGATATAAGTTAGAAATCCTTGAAAGATCCTAGAAGCTACTGTATAAGTACGACATGGCATAAGGGGGATTCTAGGAGAAAAATTACCTCAGAAGCTGGGGGCTAGATTAAACTCGATAATTAAGTGTTTTTGGGAAGTAGCTAGGGCTTCTCATTTGGAAGTCCAGAAGTCGCACCAGTAATCAATATCCACAGGGAGATCTCTTGTTCTTGTGTATTTTTCTTATATTTAAGGAAATATGTAAGGAGCCAGACATTCTTCTATACACCAATGACATTGTGGTGTGGTGCATCAATTTATGGTTACATTTCAATAATTGTGAAGCATCTTTGTTAAACTAAAACCTGACCAGTTGAAGACTATGTTCTTGGTTAAGAGGAGCGAAATCAGATGAGGTCTTCTGCTCATGTAGCCCTCCTGCCTCGAGGTTTGACATTTTGCGCTTTCTGAGATCTCTCTTTTTAGCTCACCATGTTTGTAAAGAGTAGTGGTTTGATTTCCTGTGGCCTTTCTTGCAGCTCAAACCATCTGTAAACCTTACCTGAGCACCGAACCCAAGCACTATACAGTAGAGGGAAATACAATCAGATCACTACGCACATGCTAAGCAACGTGACAGGAAGCCTTTAAAAGGTATCCCGGTTTTCGAGTTTACCTATTAAAAAAAAAGCTTTAAAAAAAAAAAGCTTTAATATTGTACGGTATTACTCATTCCTGACATTTTCTTGTAGGTCGGAGCTGCAAGCGCTTTTCTCCCAGCAGGCTTTTCAACGGCTCAGTGACAAAAGCGTCGAGTCCCTGAGGACCTGCGTGGGCCGAGCTTCCACATCATTACTCTTTGTGGGGTTTTCCCTTTGTCCATCTTTGTCCTGTATGTGGACTCATGTTGTTTTTATCGCTGTACACTCCATGACACGAGCCACGGTCTACAGGAAGTAGGGCACAATTTTTTTTTTCTTTCTAACAACACACTCAGCCTCAATTATCTGAGCATTGATTCAACAGTGAAAGTCATACACTAGAGGTGAATAAGAGGTTTTCATTTTACAGCAAGAGATATAACAGATATCTCAGATAACTGTTTATTGCTGTTCATTTTACAAAAAAATGGTTATTTATTTATGTATTTGTTTGTTTGTTTGTTTGTTTATTTATTTATTTTAATTGCGTTCATTGAACTTTTCTTATTATTAAATAAAGGTACATTTACAGAGTCTTTGTATGATAAAATGACACGCCTAAAAATCAGACTTTTAAAGAGCTTTTAAATTTAATGTAACATCTATCAGCAATTAAACTATTTAAGAAAGGCATCAGTAAATAATTTCTCATTACAATGGAATGAGAAAAATTTGGCCAATGCTGGTCATCAAGAAACATTTAAAAAAAAAAAAAATTTACACCAATAAGCCACAACAGTAACACCACAACCAGGTGGATTGAATAACATTAATTATCAATTATATGGTGACAGGATCTTGGCCACCCAAGGCCAGTCTGCCTGGTCTGGTCCCACAGAAAAGTCAACATAACACAAATTCCTGAAGGCACCAGTACACCAGTGTGCCATGTATGGGGCTAATCAAGGGTATTGGCTTGGCTTCCAAACTCCCCAGATCCCAAAGCGACTGAGCACCCATGGGACGCCCTGAACAAACAATTCCGACCCACTGGTACCCTACTCTACTACCACCAGCATCCAAAGGATCCACAGTTATCATAGCACACCCCCAGAGGTCTTGTGGAGTCCTACCCCCAGGAAGCCAGATTTCGGGGCTAAACAGTATCTGACACTGTTACAGCTTTTTTTTTGTAAATAATTTTGCAACCAGTGTTAATTTCCAGTATTATGGCCTGGAATAAAATGATATAGAATATTCTATATCAGCTCCAGTTTGTAACATTACAAAACATGGGTAAACTCAAAAAGGGAGTAAATAATTATACAAAGCAGGTTCTGCATTTGCACTTTTTAGTGGTGTAATGCTATAAACTGTGATTTAAGTTGCATACAGAGAGAAAATATGCTGTATTTCAGTTTAGGAAAATCTGAGTACCTTTGTACTGTATATTAGTAAAAAAAAAAATTAAAAAAAAAAAAGTATATACTTTCCATATAGTGACAGAAGGAAAAAAGGGAAAATCCCTTACTTGCCAATACTTCTCTGGTTCCTTCTGTTATCTCTCTACGGAGGACAAGACACAGTGTACTCGTTTACCTCTAAACGCCCTTAATGACCACAAAGTTAATTTGACCTAGCATGTCCCCTGTTTGCTTTTTAGCCCTTCAAGTCATTATGACATGTTCTTGTTTGTTATTTTTTTTATAATGCAAAAAGCATGCACAGCACATTATCTGTACCGCCCGGACAGATGTCCTTAGTGGCTGATGCGGCTGTTCGGCAAACACTAGCTTTACTTTGCAATGTTCCCAATTAGGGCTTTGTATGAAAACACGGCTCACCGAGGCCATTTTCATTTGCTTGCTGCTTCCATTTTTCCGAGTAGAGGGTTTTTCCGGAGAATGTTAATGAAAATGATCTTAAAGTCAAATTTACAGAATCTCCCCACCAATACCTCAACACCCCACCCCACCCCCTCACACAGACACACCGCACACAACTGCTGCTTTTCCCTGAAAGCTTAGAACAGTGTTTTATATGCGGAAGCACACAACGCAGCGTTTCATACTGAGAAGATCATCAAGGTGCGAACAAGTCAGCGTTTCTAGGCACCGTGAACATCGTTCCAAAGTTCTGCGCTCCTGTAGCATGAAATGTTTGTATCATAGAATGATTGGATCAAGTGTGTCATTAGTAAGACTAAGACTGAAGCTTAATCAAAAGTCCTCCTCATGGCATCCATTTTTAATAGTTCTAAAAATTTTATATTGCGAAGTTCCATGTTTTAGAAATGTCTTTGAGGAGTCATGTCCTTGTGTACAGTATGTCCAGAGATGAAACTTGATTTTAAACCATACAACACCTGTTTATAACATGTTCACTAACAACAAAAGAGCTGGTTTCGTACTAACTGTAGGTACTCAAAGAATCAAAGCACCACCTTGAATGTGCTTAATTAATTTTAGAATGCAGTTTGTAGGAAATATGATCATGATATGATGGAAAAAGATTCTTTAAATGTATTTGTAGTTTAATGTCTTCTAACTATAGAAGAGTTAAAGAATGTACAAATAATAAGATAAGATAAGAGGAAATTCCCAGAGGAAATTCTTGTGTCAGAGACGACTCCAAGATCTAAGAGAGTAAAAAATATACACATAATGAAATAAAGTAAGAAATAAAGTAAAATAAAAATAACAAATCCACAAAAGCAACCGGTAGCAATACTGAGTAACAGAAACCAGATTCTGATGTAGAATTTACGGAACATCAGTGAAGAGTAATATTGCACATGAAATTGCTAAATAATCACATAGGATGTTGTTAGTTGATATTGCACATGATATAGCTAAATGAAATTGTACATGATACTGCAGGATGACAGGAATGTTAAATGGCAGGGTTCTTAAAATTAAATGGCCAAAGGAACAAACAATATGTAATTTTTTTGTAAGTCCAAACTAAAATGTAGTAAGTAAAATGGGAAGGTGTTGCATAGAAATGCGACTATGCTCAATAACAAATTGTCTATAATACTTCCTAAAATATTGAAGAAGAAGAAGAAGAAGAAGAAGAAGAAATTAATGAACTGATTCCGATCATTTCTAATGACTCGTATTTTCCACCTCTGGAAATAACAGTATTTATCCCCTCATTAATCTGACAAGTGATCTGTTTGGGTTAGTCTGTTTTTAATCATCATAGACTTTAGTCATTTAAGATTGGCAAACTGCAACAATGGAAAGTCTCTGCTTAACTCATGCCAGGAAATTCCTGGCAGTGTACCAGACTAGAAGGAAACTCATGGGAAGCCAATTTCCCATGAACTGTGAACTCTTCCTGCACCCTTTCCCGAAAGTTTTCCCCATGTACTTTTTAAGAGCGTCTAACTCCTGACTGCAGGGCAGATTTCATTAGGGGGGTTTCATGGATTGCCAGATAAACAGCTGGAATCATGATTTATCACTGCTAATGCTGGTCTTCGTCTTTGTAATTTACTTAACAGAACCCTGATGACTGAAGTCAGGTAGAGTGACTGGAGGATTGAGAGTGACATGCAGTTAAGAATGTATGGAAGTTCAAGTTCAAGTAAGCCTTTATTGTCATTTCAATCATTTACAGTTTGGTACACAGTGAAACAAAACAACGTTCCTCCAGGACCAAGGTGCTACATACAGTACAACATAATTTAACAACATAATTTAACAGAAACCAACTAGCTAACCCCGCGACCCTGAATACAGGATAAAGCTGTATAGACGATGAGTGAGTAAGTGAGTAACTAGCTAACTTAGAAACCTAATTAGCTGGCTAGCTGAGACAAGACAGGTTAACATTTTAAGTTACCAGAAAAAGTATCTAAGTACTATACCAAAAAGACAACATAAAGTGCACGAGCAAATGTGCAAACAAGAGCGACAAAGTGACAACGCAACAGCATGACATTACAATAGTACTGTATGTTCTTGGATCTGTATTCAGGAGTCTTGATGTGGGAATGAAAAAGTTTGGTTTATTGTTATATAAAGAACTTTGACTCAGCTGAGCCTTTTATTTTTAAAGAAATCTCAGGCGTCAGCAACTTTATAAAGGTAGAGCTGGCTTTGAAGTTTCTCAGCAACTTTACTCAAAAACAACATCTAGATGTTGCACACTTTTAGATCATCTGTTCCTTAGTAAAACAATTCCTATAAATTTTTTTCCTTTAAAAACTTTCTCCATATTGCCTGAATGCACTTTAAAAATGTATGAGGTCTTCAGTGAATTATATTCACCTTGCAGAATAAATTCTTAAACCGAGTTTTAACACTAAAGGTATCAAATACATTAAAGGAAGAGATGAATCTTTGGGTAAATATATCAGTAAAAATCTTTCCACTAGACCTTTTTTAAGGTCATATTTATCTTCAACCAGTTCTGTAATCATAAACTTCATTTAACTGTTAAACAATAAGTTTCTTTAATGACAAGGGGCAAATCATATGTCGTCTCCAAGGCCAAAGTTCATTAAATAATTTTCTTTCCGTTGTTGAAGTTTATCAGATTTTCTCCAGTGGTGACATTTATGAAATACAGTTTCTTCAATTATGGAATTACTACAACAACAACAACAACAACAAAAATCCCCAATGCTGAACCTGAACTTGAATAGAAAAGCTTCCAAGTCCAAGTTTTCTCTAATACCAAAGGTGAAGTTTATGAAAGACAATCTCTTTAGTAATGAAGTTCATAAAAAATATTGTGACCAACCCAATGTTCAAATATACAGTACTTTCTTCCCATGTAAAGTTTCATCCTATGATGCAGTTCATAAAATATATTTTTCCCAGTGCTAAAGTTTCAAAAACCAAATTAGTGAAGCCCATAAATAAAATTCCTTCAATGGTGTGGTTTGTTACCAATAGTGAGGATAAAATACAATACACTCTTTTCACGTTTGAAGTTCATAAAATAGATTTTCCAGAGTGACAAAGTTCATTTCTCCATTGCTGAAGGTCATGAAATAAGTTTTTTAAATTTACCTGAAAAACCAAAATTTTTCAAAGTTCATAAAAGTTTCTCCAACAGTGATCATTATAAAATACTTTTTTCCCCAATGCCAAGTTTCATAAAATACATTTTCCCAGTAACCAAGATCATGAAAAACATTTTTCCAATTGTGAAATTTATAGAATGCAGTGTTTCCAATGTTGAAGAGAACTTCAAATAAAGGTTCTGCAGTATTTGTTAGCAAATGTGATATTGATCATGTTACTGTATCTGCACCCAAAATCTCAGATTTTTCTTGTGCCAGATTCCTTTTAGTGAAATATGTATTCTGCTGTCATGGCAATGGATTTGACCTAAGTATCATAAGATCACAAGGTTTTGCAAACACTTGTGGAGTGTATGCCAGCTCAGCAGGTACCACATACAGTATGCTAAATGTAAATATTTCAAACTTTTAAATCAAATCGATGTAGATAATTAAATTAGTAAAGAATGCAGAATGCCTTTTTACTAGTGGTTTCAGAGTTTGGGAAAGTTCATAAAACAGAAACTGTAAAAAAAAAAAAAAAAATCCTCTTGCCTGGAAAGTAGTTTCTCCAACAGTGAAGTTCATGAAATACTTGTTCTTGACCTACTTTATTGGCTTCTGATGATGTGCATTGATCTTCACAAAACATGGGCCTTGAATTGCTTTCCAGGTTACATAAATCTTTTTTCCTTTTATGCTTAATAAGACTCCATAATCCCCAGACATGATTGAATTGTGTCATGAACCTAAAGGAAAACTCTTTTGCTGTATTGTAAAGTTGTGTTCTCTTTAGCTCACGTAACAAGTATGTTTAGTCTCTGTCACTCCGTAGGTACGTACTGTTACACAATTCTGACCTAGAAAAAAGACCATTAAAGGACAAAAAGCACACATCTGTTTGTCTTTGAATGGATGCAATTTGTCTTTGCGGTTCAAAATACCGGCATGACCTCATTCCTGATTTAGTCTGCACAACGTGGTCAGACAAAAATTCACAATGAATATCAATAAAAATAGTAATAAACTGGAATATTTTGCTGCATGATTGTTTGTTTGTTCTGGTACAGTATGTAGGGCAAAATCTAGATAGATTTCACCAAAGCAGGTTAATCTGTAGCTATTAATAAAAAAAACAATTTGTGCTATATGTAAATATTAAACTATTATAAAAGCCTTCATGCTATTTATATATAATACTGTATAAGCAATAATTGATTATGTTTTTTTGGAGTTGCCTGACTTTGAAGTCTTAAACCCTTTTGGACATAACTTAATAATTATTAACTAATTATACCTTAATAATAATATGTACAACTTTAATAATAGTATATATAGTGTAATTATAATAACAGTATTAATAATATGAAATTTTATAATTGAATAATACTAACATAATGTAGACATAATTTTAAACTCAAATCATAATATTTATGGTCCATGGAATGATATAACCATACTTTTGAAACAAAGTAAGTTTAATTTTACACTCAGGAACTGGGTCACTTGTCTCTGTGCCAGCGCTGGAACGCTACACTGTGTGATTTTTGCTAAACACCCCTGACTCAAGTTCAAAAAGACGTATGTAGCTTGTCAAAAACAGCCTGCTGCTGTGGGTGTGATGTACTCAGTGACTCCAAGTACTCATGTAATTTAGTAGCAATAAAATAGGTCAAGAAAAGTCTGTCCAAGTTTACTGC
Organism: Leiocassis micropogon; assembly: GCA_028565275.1. Lineage (NCBI taxonomy): Eukaryota > Metazoa > Chordata > Actinopteri > Siluriformes > Bagridae > Leiocassis > Leiocassis micropogon. Next base: position 18,466,247 of record JAOVVA010000044.1, on the reverse strand, counting down.
ATTTTTTTTTTTTTCATTCTAGCCAGGTTGTTGAAGTGGATTATTTTCCAATAATCGCAAGTCATATACTTTTAAGCTAAACATATATCTGAAAACTAAAATTGCTTTATCTGTAAATGAGGATGCACAGTATAATTTCATATTGTGGATCTGTTTTTGTCACTTATGTGTTAAAAGCTATAAACAGATGTTCGCACACCAGCCTCAAGTTAATGACATGAAAAAAGTCATGTTTGCAAAGAAAACAGAAAACTTCTCGGATAAAAGGTAATTTACTGAGGTGGGTTTCAAACACTGAAACTGGAGACTTCTTACAAAAAATCATTGTGATCAAATTGGGTCACAAAGGCAAAGAAATAGCACAAATACACATGTTTCTATGGTTGTTTTCAGTTGTCTTATGACCAAAAACTAATAATAATTAGCTCATTTTGCGAGTTCTACATTTTTGCAAATTCATTTCCATATTCTGGTAGTGGTCAAATTCACCCTTTATAAAAGTAATGATAACTTTTGTTCTACCTGACATTTTCTAAAACCCAAATACAAAGTTTGAAGTCTGAAGCGTCTCCGTTAAACACTCACCAAAAAGGCTTCTATATAATCACATATGTATATATTTTATTCATCATTGAATCATGCTGAGTTGCTGGCACGTACTATATTTGTGCTGCTTGGATAATTGTTTTTGATCTTTTTGATCAAGGTTGCCAACACCACCCCTCTTTCACCATCACCTTTTAAGCTCAAAATCTGCACTCACCCAATAGAGCATCCAAAGACAATTCAGGAATGGAAACCTGGAAATTGAAATTTCAGTTTTTGCAGCAAAAATTGAAGTCAAACTTGCAAGTTACCAAAGCAATATAAAATATGCAATAAAACTGAATGATATTCCTTTGAAAAACAAGAGAATAAAAAAATGTCAAGGGAAAAGGATACTAGTCTAGTTGTAATAGTTACATGAGATTTGAGTGGGTGAAGAGTTCAAAGTCCAGTCATTTTGCTTTCTCATTTCTTTTTGCTGTCCTGTTACACCGAAAAAAATCTAGCTACCTTGTACATTATTGTGTACCAAGGCGTTGTTAAAATTTGGATTCTGATTGGTCAGAAGGTGTTGATTCATTGTAAATAATTATAGCTTGGACTTTTACAGAAGACACATCATATAAATGCAAAATTGTTTAACAACCATTTGGCCAACACACCACATATGGATTCATGCTTTGAGAAAAAAGTGGCGATAATATGGAGTGAACCACCACTAAATTTAATGAATGGCTGCCTGGAAGAATGTATTTTATTTCTCTATATACATACAGATATCCACTGCTACACTAATGGACTTATCCCAGCGTTTTACTAGTGCTAGGATAGTAAGGAAGGAGGAACTTTTCTGAGTACAACAAGCCATGATTCCCATCAGAGAAATTCTGGTCTCCCAGAATCTTCTTTAATGACCAAAACATAGAAATATAGAAATGGCTTGGGCTGAGGTCAAGACTGTATGTTCCATGGCAATTACTGAGTTCCTGTAAAGTGGTGTTGGTGAATGATTGTATGTACAGTTGGCAACAAATTATCAGTCGATTTTCAAGGATCAGGCATTCCACTTGCTGAATGTTTACGGAAACGACTTCACTCACGGATGTACGGCCTTCTTTAAAACATTTGCACCATTCAAATGTTTTATTTGCAACTAAGAGTCTCATTACCGTACTATGCTTGAAGTTTTCTGTAAATGTCAATCAATTACCACGTCTTCAGAAATTTCATCACAAGTCCTGGTTTGACTTGAACACCTTCGTACTTTTATTCTTTTGAGCAAGTGGAAATAAGCAATAAAAATAATCAATGCAGAGTTGGTTTAATGTGCCTGATGCAAAGCACAGTTGATTATTTCCCATAACAGCACGTCTCAAAGTTTTATATTCCACTTATACCATTGCAACTTGTAAATTGTACCCTTTTACCCAAGTTTATTACATAATGACGTGCCATACTTTTTTATTTGTTCATTTGTTCACTTTGCTCTCACACTGGAGACGCTTTCCATAAACGTTAAATCAGCAACATAAATATGTTTTTCTTTAAATTTGGTTTGTTTCGGGTTATTAAAATAGCTAAACTAAACAAAATGAGCTTAATATTAACATTACTACCTTCAAACCTAATCAAAAATAATATGAATACAAGCAAGCAAACGAGATTTCTCCATCACATGTTTTGTACATTATGTGCATTCTGCACCTATATCCTGGCGTCTGAATCCATGGAGAATGAGTCAGGGATTAAAGTGTGTGCAATTGCCCTCAGGAAACTGTGGATGCATTTAAAACGCCTTTTCTACAGAACCTTGTTTTCTGCATTCAGACACTGCAAGCAGCGACTCACAGCCAACAGCAGCGTGGGAGGATTTCCTCCTGACTGTTTCAAGGAACCCTAAGACAGCCGAGTCTACGACCCCCGCCGCTTCCGGAGCCTTCCATCGCCTTCCTTTTCCTTAGCTAATACGAATGGCACTTGAGACAGCGCCTTCCTGCTGCCATGCCATAGGTAGCACTTTACAGACAGGAAGCATGAGTCCATAATTAGAGGAGCTTAATGCAGCATACGAGAAATACGTCTGCAGTTATTTCAGGGTCGATGGCAGCCTTTAAAAAACATTATTCATTCAGAACCTTTGCATGAGTCAATATGTAATATTAGAAGCTTTTATTTTTTAGAGGTAGGTGAGCATTCGAAGGCACGGATTAAAGAGAATTTAGTGATGAACTATATGCAGATGTTGAATATTTGCAGAAAGTTCGATTTTAGTTTAGTTTGTGTGTGTGTGCACTCCATGAGTAGCTACTGTTAATTGTTACTACCCCAGAGTTGATTATATAACATAGTGTATATATAATACTTTTTGCATAGTGGCTTAGTGGTTAGCATTATCTCCTTGCACCTCCAGGTCCTGGGTTCGATTCCGGAGTTTGTGCGTGTGTGTGTGCATGGAGTTTGCATGTTCTCCCTGTCCTTGATCCTCCATGTTCTTGGCTTTCCTCCCACAGTTCAAAGGCATGCAGATTAGGCTTATTGGCGTTTCCAAATTGCCCGTAGTGTGTAAATGTGTGTGTGGGTGTTGACCACAGGTCCTACCACAGTCGTACAAAATGGGAATGAACACAATGGTCCCCATAGGCCTCCACGGTCCCTGGTTGGACTACAGAGGTTCTGGGATGGATGGATATATATACATATACTGTATACACACAGAGTATATGAAAAAAAGTATTTGGCCAAACCTGCCAAACACATTTAAGTCAACATGGAGTTGATTTCCCTTTTGCAGCTATAACAGCTTCCGCTCTTCTTGGAAGGTTGTCCGCAAGATTTTGGAGTGTTTCTGTGGAAATTCATGGCCATTCACGCCGTTGATTATTTATAAGGTCAGACACTGATGTTGGACGAGAAGGCCTGGCTAAAAATCTCTGTTCCAGTTCATCCCCAATGTGCCAGATGGAATTGAGGTCAGGGCTCTGTGCTGGCCAGTCATGTTCTTCCACACCGAACTCATCAATCCATGTCTTTATAGTCCTTGCTACTTTGTGCACTGGGACACAGTCATGTTGGAATAAAAAAAAGGTCTTCACCAAACTGTCGCTGCATACTGTAGCATTGTCCAACATGTCTTGGATTGCTGAAGCATTAAGATTGTCCTTCACTGGAGATAAGGAGCCTGGTTGAAACACCTGGATTCATTAATTAACAGGTTTGGCCAAATACTTTTATTCTTATAGTGGATATATACACATATTATGCCCTCAAACATCCATTTGTAGTTATAGGGCATTGGTTGCTCATTGGTAAAACACTGGACTATTTCCATTAATTTCCAAGCTGCCATTGGTTTACCCCTGGGAAAAGCCCTTAACCTTAATCTGCTCAGTTGTATTAAAAAAAAGAAAGTAAAAATAATATACATGTAAGGTGTGCCAAATGGCACAGTTTACCAAATGATATTGTGGCAAATACAAAATGCTGAATATTTCATAACAGAAATTTAGTCAAGTATCACCTAAAATAATTTGTAATCAACACCTGTGGTAAGAAAAAGAAAAACTATGTGTACTAAAATATACTTATTATTACTGCAGCTTTTAGGATTCAATTACAGTATATCAAACGAATAATAAAGATCCAGCTGTGCAGAGCTTAAACTGCTTGTCAAAAGTAGAATCGCATGATTACATCATGAACGTGATTACATCATTAGTATTATTATTAGTTTTACTGTACACGTTTAACATGCTCGATTCCTGTGGAATCATGGGTGTGCGACACTTAACTAAACTAAACATCCAACAACATACATCTAATATACTGTATTTACTGAGCAGTGGAGCGCCTCAAAAGCCCAACCTCTGGGACTTGAACTCACAACATCCTGCTTACATCATCATCGTCTTCTCCAAAGTATTATTAATAGAAAGAAAGCAAATCTCTTATCCCATCTCATCTCATCTCATCTTGAGATTTTCCTTTTTAATGCATCTTACATAAATATATGTACAAAAAAAAGCATCCACAAATCTATTCAAAATGGATCTCTTAGTGCTTTCGGGAATTGCATGTACAGATTTGATTTGACATATAATTGCATTCAGGACATCAATTTTCCTTTGAATTCTCTTTCTAACGATGTTTTCCATCTGCTTTCAGCCATCAATCTTGTGTCTGTACATTTCCTAATCAAAACCCCTCATTATTATTTTTTCCATTTTTTAATTAATTCATTTTTTTTTTACCTTGAACCACCATCAGTGGCGTCTACTGGAAATGAAACACTGCTGAGCTCTGGAGAATGAAACGCCTCCCACTTCATCCTGACTGGCTGAGGACAAGGATGCTCTATGGTATAAATAGCGGCGTGCCGCTGGGTTTCAGTCAGAATCTGAACTCTCACAACAACACATACAAGTGTACAGCACACAGCTGGGACTCAAACAACCAGAGCAAAATGTGCCAAGGATTGGAATCACTGCCAGTAACCTGCCTGGAGAGGTATGGTGCATTTATTTTTTTATGCTCTTTGTATTATAATTTTTATTATTGTTGTTGAATGTCCTCATTGAGGAGATATTCAAAAGGCCATTGCCAGCATTGCTATGGGAAATAGTTGCATGTGCAGGTATAAATATAAGCAGTGACAATCATATACAGTATTGTTTAAAATGCAGGTTTTTAAGTTAAAATCAACTAAAATATCTTTCCTCATCTTTCACAGAGTCAAAGAGATGAAGGCACGCTTGGGAAGTTTCCTCCAGAAGCAGGAGCTCAATCTCATGGGTCTGTCCAACAAAACTGACAAGCTGAGGACGGACGATACGCTCAAATCCTTTCAGAATCTCTTGGCTCACAAAGGTCAGTTACAAACCTGAAGGCAAAGAGGCAGATATTACCGTGTGAACGCAGTGCTCTGTGTAATTCCTTGGTTCTTCTCTAAATGAAATGTTATGGTTCTATGTTGCATGCAGATGGGTTGTGCGCCTTCCGAGTGTTCCTGCTGTCCGAGCACAGTGAGGAAAACATCGCCTTCTACCTCGCCTGTGAGGACTACAAGAACACAAAGACGTCCTCCAAACTGTCCTCCAAAGCCAAGAAAATCTACAAGGAGTTCATTGACAGCGACGCACCAAGAGAGGTAACTATTCAATAAGCAAGGCACAATCTCTGTTTAATGTATATAACATACAAAAGCAACTACTATTATTTATTTCACTAACATTACCTCCATCTCTTGTTCCTCAGGTGAATCTCGATCACGAGACGAAAACCGCCACAAAGACCAACATGGAGCAGCCGACCATCTCATGCTTCGATCTGGCCCAGAGCAAGATCTACGCTCTCATGGAGAAGGATTGCTACCCCCGGTTTCTAAAATCTCCACTCTACATGGAGCTCAGCAGACAAGCAAAGCTTTGAACTTGTCTCCAACCACTTGAAGCAGATCTTCAAACATACAAGCTTAATCCGAACACCGTCTCAGTGTGGAACTGCCAGATACCAGTCTGAAAGCTGTCAGGAACTGGTGAGAAACAAAGTGTTAAAGGATATCAGGAAAAAAAACTAACAATAGGAGGTCAACAATCACCATGCTGAACTTGGAGATGAAGAAGAAGAAGATAAAGAAGAAACACTGGAATTAAACTGTGAGCACACTTTTGCACAAGGAAACAGTGACAAATCCTATGATGTCCTTAATTTTTTATGTTTTTTTTTAGTTTTCTCACCTGGAGAACCGATATTTATTGAAAAAAGTTTTATATAAATGTAATATATTGGTAATTTTATTTATTAAACTGTATGATGTATGTGAATGAATGTGTGGAATTTTGTTGGAATAAATTATATATCTCTATAATAATTATAAAAAATCAAACGCCTTGTGTCAAGTGTATAGAGTCCACAAAACAAGATTCAGTTTTTCAGTACTAATGCACTAACTAGCCTCCATAAATCCAAACATAATAACATCAAAATCATCCAGTGTACAGAATACTGTTATAATTATAACTCTAAATGTATAAGCAGAAAAAAAGTGGAAAAGTGCAATAAATACTATAAATTAGTGTTTGCATGGAGGTCATTATTGATGAGTTTGTGGTGTTCTTGCTGAATTTAAGAAAGCAACCTTTTAGTTTTAAAGGAACACATTACTTTCAATTAAAATAAGAAATGTGAAAGAACAATAAAATTTAAAAGTAGCATGAAACTGTAGGTCTCTATCAGATTGGTAATGTACCATGTAGCTGCCTTATAATATTACTGGCCTTGCTTCTAAGAAAAAACTTTCCGAGTTAAATTCAGCACTGTTTGATTGTCTTGAGCGCCCATTTATGAATATGAAATTGAACCAAATTATGTAGATAAAATAAAAGAAATGAGAAAAAAATGTTTTACTGCAACAGGCTGCAAAGTGTCTAAATATACAATAAAAAAATCAGTTTGTTTATTTAACAGCCTCAGCAACAACCTAATTTCCCCTCTCGTCTGTCCCTCTCGTCAGCATCACTAGTATACTAATCACCGACCTGATCATCTGTCATCATCTGCACCTGTTTCTCACTGGATCATGCCTTATGTTAGATGGATTTTTTCATGTTATAATGATTCATAGATCAGTGTGGCTTAACAACTTAAAAACTCTTTAGGGACTGAACTAAAAATGAGAGACAAGATCTGGTAAAAAAAAAAATAAAAAAAAAAAGAGTCAAAAAAGTCCCTCAGGAAGCCTGGAGGAATATTCCACAAGACTACAGTAAAAATGCAAGAAAGTCTGGCTCTTCTATTCAGCTTTCATTCCTGGCTAGTTTCAGACATCTTACTGCTGAGTAAAAAGCACCCCATAACATGATGCTACCAGCACCATGCTTCTCAGAGTCTCAGAGTGTTCATCAGTGTTGGGTTTGTGCCATAAAATTGAAATAAATCTCATGGCTGAGAAGTTCAGTTTTGGCTCAATTTGTCCCAAGAACCATTTTGTTTGTATAGACTTCAATATATTTTTTTAAACTCCAGACAGACATCGCTCAGATGGTAGCAGACACATGAAAGCAGACAAATCGGTAGTGTACAGAATCTACCAGGATTGTCAAAATCGTTAATCTTCTAAATTAACTTTATTATTCATTCCTAAAGAAATAAACATGTATGAATTTAAAACAGTTCAAATATACGTTTTGTAATGCCAACGATTGGGACCCAGCTAGCAAGCTAGGTTGATGGCTAAGCGCATTCACCAAACAGGAACAAACTTTAAAAAAAATAATAAATTCAAAGACAACACTTAGACCTTTCTCATACGTGAATGCTAGAATTTTTTTTTAATCCATAGGTAGGATTTTATTTTGGTCAGTAATTAGATCAGACAGTTAACTATTGTCTTTTCAGCTAAAGAGTAAAAAGCAAGCCTGGACTACTTATAGCTAGTGAGCTATAATTGTATATACTAAATAACATGAGCTAATTTAGCCTTTTTAATTAGCAGGGACATTTTTAGTCTTATAGTCTTTTATAACAGGACAATCCTGAATGGGGTAAGAAATGCTACTAGAATGAACCAGCCAACATATTTAACGGCATGTCTTTTGAGTTATTTGTTTAAATGTAAATCCTCTATAATTTATGTCCTCCTTTGTCGGTTCATGTAGCGCAACATTTTTCTTGTTTAATGCAATAGTTTAACTGTGTAGTGGGTTAATTGTGTTATAGAAAACGCAATAAAACTCCTAATGATTATTCAAAACTTCTGTGGTATAAGAAACGAATTAGATTTTACAGTTAATTCAATTAACAGAGGTTGCGATAATATTTATCTGTTTTTTTATTTCTGCTGAATTCCTGTCTGCGATTGAATTTCGCAATGACTCCCACATCAGTGTTCCTTTGAAGTCTTTGTTTTCAGTCTTTCCCTTCTGCATTTGCTTTCAGCTAATTGTCTTACATTGCTACATTTCCTGTGCCCAGTTACTCTAGACGCATAGATTATTTTTTTTCCACTTTTCTTTTTTTACCTTGAACCTCAGAGTCAATGGCGTCTACTGGAAATGATTCACAGCTGAGCTCTGGAGAATGAAACGCCTCCCACTTCATCCTGACTGGCTGAGGACAAGGATGCTCTGCGGTATAAATAGCAGCGTGCTGCTTGCTTTCGGTCAGAATCTGAACTCTCACAATAACACACTCAAGTGTACAGCACACAGCTGGGACTCAGACAATCAGAGCAAAATGTGCCAAGGATTGGAATCACTGCCAGTAACCTGCCTGGAGAGGTACGGTGCATTTATCTATGCTCTTTGTATTATTATTTTTATTACCTCTATTGTCATTATTTAATGTTTTCACTGAACAGATATTTAAAAGATCATTGCTAGCATTGCTATAGAAAATAGTCGCATGTACAGGTGTAAATATAAGCAGTGACATTATATACTGTTTTAACTTCAGGTTTTTAAGTTAAAATCATCTTTTCTCATCTTTCACAGAGTTAAAGAGCTGAAGGCACGCTTGGGAAGTTTCCTCCAGAAGCAGGAGCTCAACAAAACTGACAAGCTGAGGACGGACGACACGCTCACATGGAGAGCTTCCTTACAGAATCTGCTGGCTCACAAAGGTCAGTTATAAATCGAAACCAAAGATGTAGAGATCACCGTGAGCGACTGCAGTGCTTCATACCGTTCCTTGGTTCTTATCTAAATGAAATGTTTATGTGTTGCATGCAGATGGGTTGTGCGCCTTCCGAGCGTTCCTGCTGTCCGAGCACAGCGAGGAAAACATCGCTTTCTACCTCGCCTGTGAGGACTACAAGAACACTAAGACGTCCTCCAAACTGTCTTCCAAAGCCAAGAAAATCTACAAGGAGTTCATTGATAGTGACGCACCAAGAGAGGTAACTATCTAACAAGCAAGATATTCTCGGTGCATAACAAGTAGGAACAACTACTATTATTTCCTTCCAAATCTCTCTTGCCATTTTTCACTAACATTACCTCCATCTCTTGTTCCTCAGGTGAATCTCGATCACGAGACAAAAAACGCCACAAAGAGCAACATGGAGCAGCCGACCATCTCATGCTTCGATCTGGCCCAGAGCAAGATCTACACTCTCATGGAGAAGGATTGCTACCCCCGGTTTCTAAAATCTCCACTCTACATGGAGCTCAGCAGACAAGCAAAGCTTTGAACTTGTCTCTAACCACTGGACGCATTTGAAGGAGATCTTCAAACGTACGAGCGCCGTCTCAATGGCCGAGGTGGACTCGAGGATATCAGTGAGGAACTGCCACATAACAGTCTGAAAAGTGCCAGGAACTAATGAGAAACGAATTGTTGAAGGATATCAGGAGAGAACCAACAGTAGGAGGTCATCAATCATAATGCTGAACTTGGAGATGAAGAAAAAGATTTTTTTTAAAAACACTGGAATTAAACTGTGAGCACACTTTTGCACAAGGAAACTGACAAATCCTACAACGTTTTTAATTTTTAATGTTGTATAGTTTTGTCATCTGAAGAACTAATATTTATTGAACAAAAAATTTATATACAGTAAATGTAATATGTTTATTTTATTTATTAAACTGTATGATGATGTATGTGTGGAATTTTGTTGGAATAAATTATGAAATCTAACATCCTGTGCCTTGAGTGTATCGAATCAACAACGTGTTTTGAGCACTAATACAAAAATAAGCCTTCTTCAATATACACAATGATATAAAAACTCTTTTAAATGTATAGAATACTGTAGCTTTTATTAGCATAATTCATATAGTTATTATATAGATATAATCATAGCTTGTAAATAGGAAACATATATATATATTTATTTATTTCATATATACTGTACATACTCTACATATATACTGTATATATAACTCCTGTCCTACAAAAAGGACTCAAAACTAGCCTGATCAGCTGCAATCTAATGAGTGTTTCCTTATTAGATTAGTGTGTTTGCCTTCACTACTTGTTTACCGGCTGACTCACTTCTAACGTTTGCCTGAAGGCCATTTCTTTGTCTCACCCATATATCTATACATTCTGTCTTCCCACTCTCACATCGTTAAACCTTGTCATGTGCGTCATTAGGAATACAGTTCTGAAACCACTGGCGCAAACGAGTAAACTGCAACCACCTGTGAGATAAAGAGTCATTTGTAAACCCCCTCCTGTGCGTGTTTTTTTATTTCTCTGGCATCATCGAGCCGGAAGCTAGATCTCCATGACGACGGCCAACCACGCTCTGCACAGAGCTTTTGTTCTTCTAAACGCTCAGCTCAGACAGGGCCTCGGATCTATAGTGAGTCACACAATCCTCCATCATCTATGCACTCTGATCCGGGGTCAGTTTCAGGGGTTGCAGGTCCACACTTGTGGAGTGTCTATAAAGACGTTGGGATGAACAGAAGCTTCGAAAAACGTACTTGCTTTCAGTTCTGTGCAAAACATGATGCATATTTGGTGTTTGAATTACCAAATCTGAAATCTGGTCATAACCAGGACTCGATTTGAGGGGGGATGTGCAAAAAATGACAAAAACCATCCCCTCTGTAAAAACCACCATCCACCTTACCATCCCCTTTAGATTGATAACGCAGTGTATTATCTAAAATTTGTCATGTAATGAAATATTAAAACTCGCTATGTATGATCATCTACGAACTATAAGTAACGCCGATTAGCCAATCAGAAGTCTATATTATAACGCGCTGCTCACAAGCTCATGCCAGTTTGCATCATTTTCGCAATGGACAAGAAAACGGTTTAAGCACAGCTTTTGACATATTTCAAAAAGAAGAGAACTGTCGGTATGATACATGCACACATCCTCTCAGCAGAGACGCGGTGAAAACGAAGGATTCAGTTTAACACGGGTCTTATCTAAATGACTGACAGCTTTAATAATTATAAAAGATGCGTTCTTTTTCCAATTTTTGTAATTTCATTCTCAATTTAAAGAAGAGGGTTTTTTTTTTCATTTGATTTTGTGGCTTCACTTACATGGCTTGAGTGCAAAATGGTCAAAAATAGATTCTTAAATGCCATAATAGTAGTTTGATGATTTGTGTGTGTGTGTGTGTGTGTGAAAGAGAGAGAGAGAGAGAGAGAGAGAAAGAAAGAGAAACTGGTGCATAGTCATACAAAACTACTAATAAATGTAATTATTTCATTACTGATGTTTATGTAGATTTTTATTCTACTCCTATAATCCTCCCCAGATGAAAGTCATGGAGAGGATCAAATGATAGTTTTGACAATTGCATGTTTAAGTGCATGTGTTTTTTTATGGCTTCAAGTCAATTTAATTAAACTTACATTTTGTTAATAAAACTGTTCTTAAAATGTTATATATTTCGCATTTATTTTACATGATTAGTTGTAGGTCGTCATCGTCGCCCCAGGAAAAAAAAAAACCTTGACCACACCATCCCTCTTGAATTTTTTTTTACGATTCGACCAATGGTCACAACCCCTGATAGACCTTGACAGATCCTGGACTCGTATACTGCCCCCTGGTGGCTCAGGGACCTTCTACCACTTACAGCTAAAAAAAAAAAAAAAAACATCCCTGCACAAAGCTAGCATCTACATCAAATGCACCTTTATTTACATCTAGCTAGCTGTCTTAGCTTTCTTCTGTCTTGTTTTTTTTTCTTCTGGCACACAGCCAACATTACAGTTCCTCAGAAAATCTCATTGTAATATTATCATATACCTGCACAACCGACCAAAATAAAACGTGATTGGGAGTGGGTCGGAATTTTTATCAAAGAGAATAAATTATCTAATTTATACCAGTATTTTATTCATTTATTTTTTTGAGGAAATAGATTGAACTGAATTTTGAAAAAAAATGCCTAGCCAGTCTGCAGTATAACCAGCTACAGTAGCACAAGTACTTGTTATTTAGCTCAGTGATTAACACTGTTTTCTCTCTCTCTCTCTCTCTCTCTCTCTCACACACACACACACACACACACAAACACAAACTGCTTGGTTTAAATCTGTTGAGCAAATTTGCTGAATTCTCAACAACAAATGCTAACTTCCACCCTAAACTTAAAATTGTAACATTTCTTTCTATCGTAGCCATGCTAATTTTATAAGTTAGCTGGTTGTAGGAAGTTCCTGTGTGATTCTACTTCACCAAATGGCTGAGCAAACAAGCTGAATTTATTATACTAAAGCTAGCTACTGTATATTAGCTACATATACAGTACATAACTATTTACATACATTATTTAAATTATAAATTTACCACAAATTTAGTTTTGTGTTAGTAGTGAGTTAGACCATGTGCTAGCCTTGTGATACTAGTAAATTACTTTTGTGCTAATTTTGCATCACTAGTGAATTAGCTTACATGCTAGCCTTGTGATACTAGTAAATTAGCTTTGTGTGGCTCATGAATTAGTTTATAAGCTAGCTTTATGTTATGCATCAATTAGTTTATGTGCTACAGTAGCTTTGCATTACTAGTGATTTAACTTACATTTTAATCTTGTGTAAATTAGTTTAAACGCTAGCTTTGTGTTACTAATGAATTAGTTTTTGTGATACTAGTAAATTACGTTATGTGCTAGCTTTGTTTTACTAGTCGATTAGTTTACATGCTAGCTTTGTGTTATTAGTGAATTACTGTAAGTGTTAGCTATGTTTTACTAATGAATTGACAAATCTATAGTTTATGAGAAAAAAGTCAGTCAGAATCACCTCATAGTACGGACTGGTGAGCAGATTTTTACCTGTTCCTATTTTGTCTCTAGTCCTGTTGTTAGAAAAAGGTTTTGCACCCACAGTAAATGATTAGGCTGTCACAGGGATCAAGTGATTTTGAGACTCATGTCCTCTTGGTTTGAACTGGCATGAGGACTCCCAATTATGTCTCTGGCTTTTTGGTGCTTTACGCTTCCTGTGGTGTTAGGTGGATGAGACAAAATGTCCAGATTTTGGTGTTCTGTGCCACTCTGGGCTGTAACGCAGTGTGCCTCAAATGCACAATTAGAGGTCTTCTATGAGGACAGATTGACATCATGCTGGCGCTGAGAAACATTCGTAAATTAGAATATGACGAAAAAGTTTTTTTTTTTCATTTAATTAAGGAAGTCAAAATCGCATATATTCTAGATTTATTACACTAAAGTGAAATATTTTAAGCCTTGTTTGTTTTATTTTAATGCTCACAGCTTACAGCTCATGAAAATCTTAATCTGAAAATATACAATTTCAAAATATTTAAATATTTAATTTCAAGTTTGAGAAAGATTATGATTCCTAAATTATTAATACAAGTGGTCACCATGTATACAATCTATAAAGACTGCTGACTTGACAGTTGTCCAGAAGGAACGTCACAGAAGGTGCTGTGTTGATGCATATTCATGAAAAGTTGACTGAAAGGGAAAGACCGGTAGGTAAAGACAATTGTCAAGCAAAGCCAATTTACAAAAGTCACAATAAAGTGTATTCCCCACGCACAGAAAGTCCATTTCTTCAGGAAATGGACTTTCACCCAGTCACTCCTAACCCTAAGACAACAGCAGAGGCGTCTTACCTGGGCCAAAGAGAAAAAAAATTAAAGTCCTCTTTTCAGATGAAAGTCAATTTTTCATTTTTGGGGGAAATCACAGAGTGTACAGTGTTAAGTTTTCACAGTCTGTGATGATTTGGGGTGCCATGTCATCTGCTGGCAGTCCAAAGCCAACGTGGCCGTCTACTAGGAGATTTTAGAGGACTTGCTGCTGCTTACAAACCTTAGTAAGATTTCCTGCCCACAGTGCCAAAACTGGTTTGTTAACCATGATATCACTGTGCTTTATTGGTCAACCAGCTCACCTGACCTGTATCGCATAGTAATTCATTAGGTATTGTAAACAATACAGATGATTTGGAGGCTGCTATCAAAGCAACCTGGTCTTCAATAACATGTCATCGGTACTACAGGCTAATCACCTCCATGCCACTGATGCAGTAATGTCCTGTACATTAACAAGTAATAATTATTCAAATACTTGTCAGATGTACAGCACTTTAGAACACAATGAAATTATTTTTTCGCATATCCTAGTTAGGAAGCCGTGGTCAGAGTGCATGATCAGCCAGGACACAGCGCCCCTGGAGCAGATAGGGTTAAGGACCTTACTCAAGGGCGCAACAGTGGCAAGTTGGTGGTGCTAAGGCTTAAACCCCCAACCTTCCAATCAGTGACCCAGTAACCCACAGCCTTGAACAATTAAATTAGACTTCCTCCTTAGACAGTTTACCTTAATCATGAACAGTAGTTCAGCCTGGACCTAGCACAGAAGCAAACAAGCTAACTTGGTTAAATATTAGTAAATGAACAAAACACGCTTTTTAAAATTTGCCAGGCCATATAGCTTTTGTGAAGGCGAAAGGGAAAAAAGCCCATCTGATGCTTAGTTATGATCCCATTTGTTGCTTACTCAAGCATTTGGAAAGGTTTTACTGAGGTAGGACCAGGAGCAATCATCCTCCATTTCCACACAGCTGTCCAGTGGATTATCCATGTACCGACACACATTAGACACAGTCCTAACTTTATTGTGTGAAAAGACAGTAGTCACCTCACACAGCAGATGATGAACACAGCATGAAGTTCAGACTAGATGGCAAATGGGAACGGACAGAGAAAAACTGAGAACCAGGAAAGACCGAAATATTGAAAACTGAGAATAATAATAATAATAAAAAACAGATGAACAATGCCCCTTCTGTTATCCATCTCTTTCACAATCTCTCCATCTTTGCACAAAATGTTCTTTATCAGTAATTTTCTGTCACAAACTTTCAGTTTTCTTTTTCTCTTTTCTTGCACGTGTATATTTATCCTCCGTCTTCCTCTCTCGTAATTGCTCACTTTCTGTCCCTTCATAACTACCTCTCAATGTTCTTTCACATCATTATTCTCTCCTTTGCACCCAGCCCATTTTCTATTCATGTCTCTGCTTATTATGTCTCTCTTTCTGTACCTTTTCTTGTATCTGTAGTCTTTTCACTCTTTGAATATACTCCTGGCCAAAAGTATATGAGATAGATAGATAGATAGATAGATAGATAGATAGATAGAAAGATAGATAGATAGATAGATAGATAGATAGATAGATA
>JAOVVA010000044.1:18436417-18447256 GCA_028565275.1 Leiocassis micropogon | reverse complement strand
ATAGATAGATAGATAGATAGATAGATAGATAGATAGATAGATAGATAGATAGATAGATAGATAGATAGATAGATATCATAGTCTAGATTCTGAAGTTTTATGAATTTATATATTTTTTTAAATACATTTTACAAGGCATCGATTACAAAGAACATTTTATATAATCAAACTCTTTAAAAAAAATTCATCACACGCAACAATCAACAGTAAGGAGTGCGAAAAAGTTCTTTTTTATGGCTGTCTAAATTTAAATAAGAATAGAATATACAAGGATTATACGTGACAATCTAGAAATTTCCAAGAGATTAAGAAAATCGAAATAAGGAAATGTTTATAACATTATACATTTTATTAATATACAAATAAATAAAATACATTTTTAACAAAATAATCAGTTGGTTTTAAAAATATCAAATATCTTTAACTGCCCTTGTAACAATTTATTTCATTTTTTTAATCTGATTTTTTTTTTATATTTAGATATTAATTAGTTTTTAAATACTACAGCAGGAATCTAATACTGTATACTCATCCTGTATAACACTTCTAATATACTAAACAATTTTTTCCTATACAATAAGATAAATAGTGCTGTGTTGCTACAATTACAGTCTAAATATGCATAAAAAAATGATTAACCTGTAATACTTTAAAAGGTACGGATAGTGGTACTTCCCTACTCTCCCCATTTTATTCGCTGAGTCTGAGCAGAGAGATGATCCACTGCTTCCTGTTTTACTCATCACTCACTCAGACAGTCACAAGAATGACAAGAAAGATATAGTTATATTATCCCTATTTCTCTTTTTCATTAATGTTTTTAAGTCTCCAAGGAAAAGCAAGAAAAGCATGCCCATCACAGTGACTGTGAGATAAGAACCTATTCTTTTTCCGCGCGCTTCTAGCCAAGGACATACATTTTTATTTTGGACTTGCTCCAGTGCCGTCGGCTTATAGATTTATGGCAGCAGCATTGCACCAGTTTGCTCTGACAACAAAAACCTTTCCATTTTTTTATTTTTTTTTCCCTAATAGACAGCCTGGGTTTATCTGGTTAAAAGCATGTCGCTCTATGCAGGGAGCTGAAAATCATTAATCAAGGAGCTCATGCTGATTTTCTTGACAAGATGAGGGGGGGGAATTGTTTTTCGCCAGTCTTTGGGTTTTTCATTACTCGGCTCTGAAAAATCTGCTTTGTATCAGACAGAAATAAAGTTAGAAGGGATTTCTGCTGTTGATGTGTATGTATACACATTCATGGCATGTTGGCTTCTTATCCAGAGCGACTTACATTTCATCTTATTATATATCTGAGCAGTTGAAGGCCTTGCTTAAGGGCCCAACAGGGACAACTAGGCAATAGTGGGGTCTGAATCTGCGACCTTCCGCCCTGTAGCCCAATGCCTTAACCATTGAGCTACTGTTGACCAGGTTATATAATATGCCATGTTTCTTTCTGGGTATTTTTCCTTCAGTATGAGTTCAAAGTGAAAAACATCAAGAAGATGAAAGTCAGCCTTGTCGTGGCGGTGGATGGCGTCAAAGTGGTGTTGCATAAGAAAAAAAAGGTCTTAAAAGGCACTTTCTGATTCTATTTTTTTATATGCCATATTTGTAACTCTTATTTTTATTATTACTGTAATGCTACATATTTCCCCTAGAAGAATGCATACAGCTGGGATGAAAGTCATGTAACACTGGCACAGGATCCAATATACAGGTAAGAATTGTATTGATAGCGCTCAATCCTTTCTGATCAACAAATTAATTATCATCTGTGATCCTGATGAGTATAAGAACCCAGGTTTCTATAGGGTCAGGATGTGACAGTAATGATGATTGCTCCCTCTTTCCCGTTACTTCATGTTTCTAGTTCCACTTCTTCCTGCATGATGATACACTATGCATCTTTTACACTTTTTTGCCGCTCTAATGTTGAAAAAGGCATAGACAATCTGAACGACATATGGGAATGTGCAATCGAGGCACGGTGCAGAATGAATTCCTCTATGTGAACACAAACCTGCCAGCTTTAAAAAGGTTCTTGGTCTGGACTTGAGTGTGAAAATGCCTTTAAAATGTTTTCCCGCTAAGATTAGAGTTTTATTTTAAATCGCTCTGATAAGTGATAATACTGTTATTAAATCCTGGAAGGGAAACTCAAGTGACCAAGCTCGCTCCAGGGAAAAGAAAGTAGTGTTGTGAGATAAGAACGGCTTTCCAGAGTCCAGATGCAAGATAGTGAAAACAGAAGCTGTTCTTGAACTGCCAATTTCTTCTCTTATTCAGCATTAATCAGTGCATAACTGTAAGTTCATTCAATCTTAAAATTACACAAAGTAAGAACTTTGCAAATCCTACATAATTTACACTGTATGAGTGTACTCTACTCTAAGAAGGATATGGGGCAGTAAGCAGGTTTTATTACACCATCTGCCACAAGTCCATATAATCTATAGGAGGCTCTTTAAATCTTAATTTAATAATGAACACTAAACAGACCAATAAGGTCAGGCTACATGGCGAATAAGGTTGTCGTCTAGCTTTCTTATATAAAAGAGAACTGTTTCCATTTGAAATAGTTTTTGCAACATTGTTTTGTTCGTTACAGCCCTGTGCAAGTAACTGAGTACCTTGCAAAAATTGATGTAATGGCGAAGTACGTGGGTAACACGTACCAATTGTATTGTATTATCTGTATTATCTGTATTTTTTCCCCATTCTCAGAATATTCTACGTCTCCCATGACTCCCAAGACCTTAAAATCTTCAGTTACATTGCAAAAGATAAGAAGAGCAACGTATTCCGCTGCAACGTGTTCAAATCCAAGAGAAAGGTCAGTCAGCTAATCACAAGTTAACATTTAATCGAGGTTGGATACTGAAGTTTGGCAGAACGTGGACAAATTTCCTTTTTATTCAAGCTTCATGTAGAAATGTTGGAGAATTGTGAAGTCTGCAATTTTTAAAAAGAAATGTAGAATGTAAATTAGGAAAAATATGAGTCTAGTCCCATTTATCAACAATGAATGCAATTCTACTTCATTGTGTTAATTCCTTGTCTTTTCCCTTCTCTTGTGTTAGAGTCAGGCTATGAGAATTGTGCAGACAGTCGGCCAGGCGTTCGAGGTTTGTCACAAACAGAGCCTGGACACTGTAGATGGTAAGGCTATACCCTAAAACAATTGTCACAATAATATCTTTTGTCGCATAGATAATCACACAAAAAAAATAAGGTTTAGTGTCTAGTGGATGTTACTATTACAGATTATTTTGTTCTCTACAACAAATGTACCTTTGATTCATCAGATCAGTCAAAACAAATTGGTTTTGGAGATGGAGTTTATGGACAGACTTTGGTAACCTCAGTGGCAGAGACAATTCTGATTCTGATGGAACATGAAAATATATGGACTATATAGATTATAATTAGCTTTAGATTGGCCCATGATACCAAAGATACCAAACTGCACTAGAGAAATGCCTGTATGAGGTAGTCAGACTTCTTGTTAGACAGGGGCCAAAGAGAGTACTGTACGTACCATGGTGTCCATTCTTATCCAGAAAGGGCTGGTATGGGTGCAGTTTTTTATTCCTATCACCTAAGAAAGACTAGACCTTAGCTTTCAGTTTATTGAACTGGTTAAACTGGTGGAATCAGGGTGCTTGATTGGAATGAAAACCTGTACAGACACAAGGTCATTGTTGATAAGATCAGACAGCCCTGTCCTACTGATTCCACTGTGCTACCGACAAGATGTTCGATATTGGATTTGAGGGAGATATGATTGGTTTGGAAAAATAAAAATAAAATATTACTTTGAAATATTACTTTACTTTTGCTTGAAATATTACTTTGTTAATTTTGTCATTACTTCGATATACTGTACATTTTTTGCTTTAGAGTTTTTTGCTGCCGAACAGGTAAGGAGGTGATACCAATGCTTAAGAATCGATAACGACTCGATAAAGGCAATTAAGAATCGATACCAAGGCGTTGGTTGCCAAGGCATTAATAAAAAAAAAAAAACAGTCGAGAGGCGCCACCTGAAATTTTCTATCATCTCCAATATTTCTCCCGACACTAACGACATGAACAAACACAACAGAATTCACACTGAACCCAAAATAGGCTGTAAGGAGTCGTTACCATCCTCTACCGAGCTCTCCAAAAGTCGCAACAAATTTGCATCGGTGTGGATCCGGTAGCAAATTTGGATGAGTGGATAGGGGGTATCAGCTACACCTGCAAGAAGTTGTGGCCAGAAGGCTGTCAGTACCTGGTGTTAACCTTAGGACACTCTGGTGGATACCACTGGTAATGAAAGCTGTCAGGTTAAAACAGGAAGGCGATTCTTTCCACATAGAAAGTCCTCCTGATTCAGTTGAGAGGTGGAAGAGAATCAAATCCTTTTAACCCTATTCGTCCAGCACTGAATGAGTTTTGCTGAATTGTGTTGGTAGATTGGTTGGTGAAGTGCGAGGAGGAGAGGGGAGAGGAGGAGGAGGAGGACACTCGAGATCCTGATACCACTCAAGAGGAGACGATGCAAAAGACAGATGTAAAGGTATTGCCTTGATGTACTTTGATAAGCATGCGTACAAGAAAGCGTAGGTGTTTTGTTGTCTTCTGCTCTCGAAGCTGATCCATCTCAAGGGTGTAAAGAGTGATTCAATCGAAACGTACAGTATTTGCATGATTTTATGCATTGCACTGCTGATTGGCTATAAGTAAAAAAAAAAAAAAAAAAACAGTTTCAAAGAAATCAATTTGGATACCAGATATGTGGGATTTAGATGCTTTTTTGAGTGCTGTAATGAATTATGTAGCCTACAGCATACATGTTGTATGTTGTTTTAGCATCTCTATCAAGCCTATAATGAATAAAATATATACAGGCTGCGTATCGTGAGCTCTCATATATCTGAGCTTTTACGTTATCAGGCTGTTTAAAAGACACTCCGTGACCGACTTTTTATATGTAAGAAAATACTGCTTATTTCTGACACAGTATAATCTCAAAGGTAATTTCCAAAGATTTATTTCAATCTAATTTATTTATTTTATCTGATAAATAAGAAGCTTTTCCGTTATGTAATATCTAATATACCACGAGAAAAAATATAATAATGCGCCATTCGAAACTACACAGTTCATTGTTTTCTTAAAACTCAAAAGGCAAACCACTGGAAACAAGTCAGTCGATTTCCTGAGGCTAAAATCAATGATTAAATTTTATGAATTAAGTCTTCTCAGGTCTCTGAAGATGCTGTGGTGGAAATTGAGCCGTCAGGACTGTTGTCTCCGGTCCCAGAGCACCTGTCACTGAACCACCGGGTCCAGCTTCTGAAAAAACAGCTCAAACAGCAGGAACAGAAGAGCCAGACTGCATCAGCACAGGCAAGCACACACAAAACCAATTAGTATTCAATTAAACATCATTCATTCTGTAGTCAATTAATGCTATGGCATCACTAACTTTTAATCCCAAATGTATCCCCAGCAACATCAACAAAATATTTGGATTTTGATGAATAAAAGTTTTAAAAAGTATACACCAACAATCAGCCATAGCTTTATTTAAATTTAATTATACACCAATAAACTGGTGACAGGATCATGAGTACCCAAACTTAATCTATGCCATCAGGGGCCAAAGGTCAGCCCATCTGGTCCGATCCCATAGAAAAGCCAATCCATTACAAATGACAAACTAGTCACTGCTGGCCACGAGAGAAAGGCAACAGAACAGCCATTGCACCGCAGCCTGCTGCACACAGGGCCCAGCAGGGAAAATGCCCAAGGCCGCCAACCTGGCTTCCGCAAATCCCAATCCATTTGAGAACCCATGGGATGCACCCGACAATCAAGTCCGATCCCCAGATGGGGGGTTATATTTAATGAAGCTACCAACGGATCCCAGTATCATGCCTATGATCACACAGTTGACATTGGGGTCATCTACGGGGCATCATTTACAGTTTCATCTTCTTGGACTCCACAAATTTTGTGTTTCGTTCTCTTTTGACCCACTATCTAGCTAACATACATCAATCATACAATAGCTATCAAACTGGGAAGAGTAAAAGGTAATGCCTTGCTTCCTTCCACGCACATGGGGCCAGCTAGTATCCTTGTATAGCAGGGCAGAGTAACATGCTTAAATAACTCCACTATCAAAGCTCTTTTGCATATCTGAGCGCACAGGTGTTCATGATTGACCCATCTCACTTCAGTTGACAAGGACGTTGGTTAATGCTGTGCATACCAATCATATTGTAACACAGATTTGAACGTGAAAGCCCTCGGATTGGATAGGATGTCCACATTTCCACATTTCAATTGGCATCCTTCATTGAGATCCTTCCCTTGAGGCTAGCGTCTCTATTGTCCCTAGAGAAATACTGTTCCCTGTCCCCTGTTCACAAAATCCATGTTAGTTGCCATTGAATCCTAGCACAACCACACCAACAGGGTCTATGAGTAGTTTCCTGTCTGTATCACTGTCTGCTCTGTCGACATTCCCAGCAGTAAGTGACAGTGCACAAGCATGCATATTGAATGTACATGGAAGGATTGTGACCACACAGCACTGTGGACATTCTACAGTATATCAAGCAGCATATTGACTTGAGCAAGTCTAGTGGTAAAACGTAAAACTTTGCACCTCTGACCATTTCTGTGTCATCCATATTTGGACAATTTTTTATATCATAGTGTCTTTGTTGTTTGCTACTTTCAGGCTGTCCTGCTTCAACAGCAGCTGTGTTTGGAGGCACGGGCAAGAACAGAGGCTCAAGTTCGAGCTCAGCAGCTCCTGCAGCAGAATGGCGAGCTCCTACAGCACCTCTCCATGCTAATCAAACACATCCAGGAGCTTGAACTCCGCACACACTCGTCCTCCTCCAACAGTGAGCTTTATTTCTATTTTTGATTACTGAAATATGCTTAGTATTTTTATCGATTGAAGCAACTTTATTAAATGTAACATTCTCCCGCTTGCAGTGGGATCTCAGGACAGCCTGTTGGAGATCGCTCTGAGAGACAACGTCCCTCGTTTCTCACCCTCGAAGAAGCCCAACGTGGTGCGTCTGGATCCGTTCGGCTTCTTTCCAGGACCGGCGGATGGTGAGAAGAAGCCAGAGCAGGACAGGGATTCAGGCCAGGGTCCAGACGATGAGCAAAGTGAGAGTTCTCCAACCGAGGCTCGCTTCTTCTGCACTTTGGAGCTCCCTGGATTCAGGGAATCGAGTATCGCATCCGGATACGAGTCCAATACAGACGAGAGTGATGACAGGGAGAGCTGGGGCCAATGAGCAATTGAGGATTGAATTCTGTAAGCAGAGATGGAGCTACAATTGAGCTTTATATGGTTGAGAGTTTTGAGAGAATGGATTAAATTGATTACAAATGGATTAGGATTAGGAGTAACTAAGAAGGATACTTGAGAGATAAACTTTCTGAACTTTTTCAAGTGTCTTGGAGGGACACTACTGTTTTTTGATGATAGAAAATACAAATGGTGCAGTCCCAGTAAATGTTACTAGACATGTTAATTTCACATTATTTAACAACTGAAAATACTCACATCCCACATTAAACATAAGGCTTAAGGCTATCTTACTGTGCACAAAGCACAGATGTGGCAAAGTGTCTGACTGTGGATTCCTCCCAAAATGGTTAAATCTTAGGAAAAATCACAAAATTGCCCTAATACGAGAGAGCACTATTATATAGTACTGTACTCTAGCGGACTTATTATAATTATAGTAGTGAATGAAAAACAAACTTTCAAAACTCAGTTCTATTCGTTTATTTTTATGCACACTAGCAAAAACGAGAATCTCTAAGGTTACACAAATTTTCATGGCAATTTTTAGTCTATTTGACATATAAATTGCAATTTGTTCATGAATATCAAAGTATAATGGCCCTGAAGTAAAAAAAACACAACGACATTTCATTGTTAAAATACAAAATCATTTCTCAAAACATAGTCACATTTGACCAAACATAATCAATCACATTTCACCAAACACACAAAAAAAATCACAAAACAGAAAACATTTCATGAACGAGAACTGTCATTTTGTTTTGTACTTCAGGTCCAACAAATCAGAACCTGATTGAAAATGATCAAGATGATGGGGCAGGAAGTAAATACAGTTAAAATGAGAATCACTTGCTTAACTGTTATAGAGACTAAAATCACTGTGCTCGTCCGGCATCATCACTGTGTGACAAAAAAAAACAAAAAAACCAAGCATACAATGGACAATAGTCCTGTGATTATTTAAAGCCTTTGATCTGTCTCTGCTATTACTGTCATGCTAATGATCTGAGCTTCCATGATGTCTACGGTGGACCTGCATGTACCTGCACTGTGTGAATTTTGTTTCGCTTGACGTGACTGAAAATATGCTCTTTGGACATCCGCAATTTCTGCATCTGTATTGGAAGAAACACCTGTCGAACATTTCAGACTGGAGATTTACACTCTTTCTGCTCCCTATTGTACAAAAATAAATATGTACCTTCAACCTGGACAAAGAGGACCAATATATTGTGTGGAAATTGACATGATGTTTGTTTTGCATTGTGGAATTTTTTTTTGCCATATTGTTTATTCAGATTGTTCGTAACAGATAACACCGTCTGAGTGGATTAAGGAGAATGCAAATGCGTCTGGCTGGTTTCTTTGTTTCTGCTTTGTGTTTAAGTTTGAGTAATCCTTGCAACGCTTCTCTAAAAGGCAACTCAAAAGACTCAAAAGAAATAGTATTCTGATTGTGTGCGTTTTTTATTGCTAATGTAGTTCTCATGGCTGCCAGCAGAGTGTAAGAAAAAATACATCACAAACAGATTTGTGAAAAGCTCCAGCTTATGCGCGTTGGTATGTCTGTAAACTCCTGGGAAATCCGTTCTCTTATTGAAGTGTTGCATGAGTGTGTAGTAGTACTCATGCTAACTGTCACATTTATCTCTTGTGTTCATTTGTGGCTTTCTCAATATACTTTTAATTATGGCTCAGAGTGTTATGATTAAATGGAAATTACTTACTAGTAAGAATATGTAACAACAAAGCAAGTAGTTAAGATTTTTGCCATCTTTAAATCCTCTGATCGTAGCATTTAACCTTGATTTGCTCGCAACAAGTGACTATAGCAGAATGAAAATTCATGGCAGGCCTTAATACAGAGTAATGATGATTTATTTTTTTTGAGTGAAAATTGTTTTAACACTATTAACAAATCTGTACCATTTGGAAATAGATTATTGTTTTTTTTTCAGTTTGCATTTAATAAAGCTACTCTTCAAGCATCCAAAGCGAGACTCTGCCTAAATGAGGTCATTAAACCAGATTTACTGTTTCAGGAGTTCGGCAAGATACAACAGGGCTTTTGAATGTAGCTCTGTTTATGACTGCATAGTCAATAGAGAAAGAATAGCCTGTTTAAGATTAAAAGAATTTACTCTGACTAAGGTGTTTGTCCTCAATGTGCATTCTCAACTAGCTGTATTTGGGTTTTGTTGAAAAACTACCAAGGTATCACCATGAGCTTCTGTTTGTAAGTCTGTTCGGATCTGAAGTTGATTTTCATTGCGTAATACTGTTTCAAGTAAAGAGCGGTGTGAAGGCTAGCAAGACTGTCTGACAGCTTAATGTAACTACAGTATTTAATGTAAAAATGTTTGTGGACTGTAAAAGACCCTGCAAAAAAGCTAGCACTAATTAATTGGATTCTTTATGCAATGTCTAGAGGTATAGTCCATTATAGTATGTACTGTAGTAGTGTTGACATCACCTTAAGTTGAGATATTGCTTGTTTCATGGACCAAATTTTTACTGATACACTAGATGTGCCTGTGACTTTGTTTGTGTGGAATTTAATTGCACACTCGAGCGTGTTTTTAAAAATGTACAATGCCATCTGTTGAATTTTGGAATTAACTATTGATTTTTTCAAGGTCGATTTTGTCACGATGGGCTCGTTTGTGCTGGCAAGACATAAACGCAGAGGCAAAGATGACAGGTAAGATGTTCTTTTTTTTAATGAAAACTCTACAGAACTCTAAAGAAACCACAACAAAAACACAAAAATAGTCTTTGGGCGCTTTGGGGTTAACCCTGACATAACGCCCCCTCAAAACTCTGGAGATCCAGGGCTCCCTCCCCAAGGTTCCGTGTCTGGCCCTTTTACACAGAGGCTGCAGATTCTGTTCCTTGGGCAGGGTGGCAGGGCACACAGGATAGGAGAGATTCCTCCCCTTTTTTGGGGCTTGACCGAAATGAGGTCCTCAAAGCCGGGCGGCGGCGGAGCACAGGGGCGTCGGAGCCGGGTGGCGGAGCGAGCACTGGGGCGTCGGAGCCGGGTGGCGGAGCGAGCACTGGGGCAAAGGAGCTAGGCAGCGTCGCTGGCATTAGGGCGTCGGGGCCAGGCGGAGGAACTGGCACGACGTCCTCGGAGCTGGGTGGAGGAGCTGGCACGACGTCCTCGAAGTCGAGCGGCGGAGGAGGAAGCGTGATGTCCTCGCAGTCAAGCAGAGCTTTCTGAAAGAACTGGCCCCGCAGCATGGCTCTCTGGAGGGTATGAGCCTGCAGCGGGGCTCTCTGGAGGGTAAGCGCCTGCAGCGGGGCTCTCCGGAAGGTCTGAGCCTGTACTGAGGCTAACTGGCAGCTCTGGGCCTCCACTGAGGCTAAGCTGGGCGAGCAGTCCCTGTAGCTGTTCCACTTGCTCCCGCAGGGTTTGTATGCGTTTCCGATTTTCTTCTGCACAAAACATGTTAATATTTCTGATATTTTCACCTGCTCGCTGATCCTCCTCGTTCTCCGCCTTC
>JAOVVA010000044.1:18426251-18436317 GCA_028565275.1 Leiocassis micropogon | reverse complement strand
CTCAGTCTGGGGTTCTTCTTCACCCCAGTCACTGCCATACATGAACCTCCTGGTCCGTACTCCCAGCTCTGCTGCACCGCTCGCTCACCTAGTTCAGTCTCTCTCCTGCGCGCTCTGCAGGATTCCACTCCACTTACTCCATACGCCGGATGGCAAGCCGACCGCTCCCAAAGTCCGTCCCTCCGGCGTTACCGTCACAGCTCCCCCCCAAAAAACATCCAGGGGAGGCACCTCTGCTATGTCACTGTAAAGGTCTGGCATTCTGTCACGAAGGGCTTGCTTGTGCTGGTGAGGCATAAACGCAGAGGCAAAAATGACGGGTAAGATGTTCTTTTTTTAATGAAAATTAAAGCAAAACTAAAACAAAAAACTTTAACTTGAGCACAACAGAATACTTTAATATAACAAATGACAGACAATGCAACAGAACATAAACAGGGTATTTATAATCTAACTAATCAGCTACCTCAGTTCAGGTGAGCGCTCTCATCACCTGACCGTGGTGCATTATGGTAAATGAAGTTCAACTCTAAAGAAACCACAACAAAAACACAAAAAGAGTCTTTGGGCGTTAGGTGCCCTCTAGGGGTTAACCCTGACAGATTTTTTTCCCATTTACATTTCAACTTAGCATATCTTCTCTTCCCCACGAGAAGACTGCAATGAAACAAAACCTATATGTTACCGCAAGCTTAGCTAAATATGAAACCCCCATTAAAATTTGTTCAGTAGTTTTTACATGATGCGTGCTTAAACAAACAGACAGACAGACAAAAATTTCAAAAACCATCTTGATGTGTTCTATTTCTCATCTTACGCCAACTATACAATTTTATTATATGTACTGTATCTATTTAGCTTCCTAAATGACTTGTAGCACTGTAGCAACTAAGTGCATGGTCAACTTGAGCTTTACAACATTTGGAGAGCAAATTAAACTTATAAAAACACTAATTCATTTAAAAACCCAAAAATCAAAGTAGGAAATTAAAGCATTGTAAAGTTGCCTACATTCCGCATGCATACCCCAATTGGCAATAAGGGCCCTGTCACACCCAGCCTTAGACCATGAAATTCCCAGTGCATCGTGAAATTATTGGAGGGCCCAGTGGGAACGGGGTCAAAATAAATACCATGACACATGCAGTGCTTGTGTAAGGAGCGTTGGTGTGAGGAATTGGATCCAGTATTGACATTAAATTAACTGAATGTGAACCTTCTGCATGCCGTAAAGTGGTAAACGCCAGAAGAACATAATATGGACTTATAACGTGGCATGGACCTACCATGGTCCATTATAGCACAATCTTGAAGAGGTGTGAGAACTCCATTGACTTAGCAACAATGCAGTGACATCCCAATGACAACTCAGTCAGAATGCTGTCCGATCTTTCCTGTCAACGCCATGCTTGTAGTACGTCACTGATGTCCCTAAGAGGTGTTAGTTATGCCATTAACCAGTCAACGCTGTCTTTACTACATCCTCAATAAGTTCTTCCTGCGTCTTGCTTCCACCAAGTTCTCAGCAGGCATTGTTTTAAACAAAATGACAAACTTTTTAAAAATTGGTAGCTCTTGTAGCAATACTACATCCTTACATGCAATTTTCTAATGTGTTCATGCCAAAATTGTGCATGTTGTAGTGGGAATGTTCTCAGTGTGATGGTGGTAACATCAAGGTTCCCCATCGCCACTGGGGGACTCTGGGGGTTGTGCTCTGGCACCAGGACATTAACAGTGGTTCCCTTGTATGGTGGCCTGTGATGCACTGGATGTTCTGATACCTTTCTATCATACCCAGCATTGACTTTTTTAAGCAATTTATGCTGCATTGGCTTCTCTGTGGGATCGGACAGGCTGGCCTTTGGTTCCTAAAGGCGTGGGTGCCCATAATGATAATGCTGTATATAATTGATGATCAATGTTATTCAACTCACCTGGCAGTGGTGTTACTGTTGGCTGATCAGTGCACTGATGATTTAGTATCTAGTGGCTACATTAAATTGTGCGCTCAATTATGTTTAATAGCCTGGTGAGTAGACACACAATTTTTCAACCTTTCACACTTTCTGCATACTGCATATGTGGTTTAGTAAATGCTGCTATGTCTCATAATTGAAGCCTTATGTGAGGAGCTTTTTTCTAGATATATACTCTCTCTCTCTCACTCTCTCTCTCTCTCTCCCCCTCTCTCTCAGTGCTGATTTGTAAAGAACAGGGCTCCACTCTGCACCGGGTCTTGATGGAATAACATACAGTTCTGAAATTCCTTTTAGGAGTCGGTGGTTATGGAGCTTATGGCACACCTATGGTATGTTTTGATGAACAAATTATAAATATTAGTAACTGCTGTCACTGTGTTTGATATTGATGCAGGCACATGTCATGAGAAATAGTGTATACAGACTGACAGTACTTGGTAAACTGGAAGCAGGATGCACATTAGATACAATACCGATACAGTAGCATGTACGTGTGTGTTCAGTATACTACTTTATATTGTGCACATTTATTTGGATTGATGTTGTAGAAGAGAGATGTTCTCCTCCTGTGTTTGATTAACTCATAATAATACTATTCTTATTACAAAACTGACTGTGCAAAAGATGATCAACTTGAACTTACAGGTCAAAATCCACCTTTTGAAATGGTTATATAATTTTTTTTTCCCCCTGTTTGTGGTCAGTTTACAAACAGTAACGCAAATGTTTCAGCGACTCGTCAAGGAAGTAGCAATGAAAAAAGTGACTCTCTATTAAAATCGTGTAGATTTCTATTACAAAGGGCACACTGTACGTCTAGAGCAGCAGCCTGGAAAATTGTCTCAAACTGTCAAGCAGATTTTCTGTAATATATTCAAAAAATAAGATGTTCTGCATAAGATATCTTAAGCTTAAATCTACTGTGAATTTAAAAATATATTCTAAGTAGGTTGCTATATTTTTTTTGTTGGTTTGTAAGTTTTATCAGATTTTTCTTTTATAAGAAACAGTTGCAACAGGAGCAAATAATGGATAAAAATTGCCATCCAGAAAACCCTGTCAGGTTCGCTACCTGGCTAATAATAGCATTACATCCTTTCAGGGTAGCTCGTACTTGCTATCTAACTAATTTTAAGTTTAGAAGATTAGTTACAGCTATGAATGTGACATATTTACTCATGGTATTGGTCCTGCTAAAGGCAGCAATCAAGATTATTAACCTTTTTCAGGAGATTAACGTAAATATGAAAGGAAAAATCCACTTAGAAACTGTGATACGATCGTTACTTGGCTAATATTAGCAGTACATTAGCTAATTTGGATTAGCTAGTTTATAGCTAAACTATCAATATATTAAGTGCTCATGTTAATAATCTGAGTAGAATTAGATGGATATTTTAAGCATTTACAAAAGCAATCCTAATGATAATCCACTCATCCTATCAGGTTAGCTAGCTGGCTAATATTACCGTTAAATCCTGTTTGGTTAGATAATGCTGGCTAAAGTTATCAAGGCTATGAAAAGCTTGGAATATGGAGAGAAAAAAATCCTATCAGAAAACCTGGCGAATATAATAGCAGACGTATTAATTAAAAAAAATCTTTAAAATGATTAGCTGATAATTAGCTGCATAATTATACCATGATAGCCTGATAGGTTAGCTAATGTTAGCTAGCTGATCAAGGATGTTAATACATATATCAAGAGTATTGTTCTGTCAGGGTAGCTAGACTTTATTAACTAACAAATGTATGAATAAGACAACAGAAAGATTTATAAATTTGGACGTTCCTCTTTGAAATCCTGTCAGATTAGCTGGCTTTCTAATACAAGCGCCCTTTTTTAATTTGTCAATATGGATATTAATTTCTGCAGTATGTTCAAGACAAAAATCTTGTCAGAAATCCTGTTTATAACAATCCTGTAGCTTATAACAATGAATAAAAATGAAAATCTTTGAAAACAATCTTTGAAAGTTTTTTTTTTATTTTTTTTTTTAATAAATGCCTTTAAACTCCTCTCCAAAATTCTGACAGGATAATTACCTGCATAATTATAGCATGATAGCCTACTAGGTTAGCTAATATTTGCTAGCTGATCAAGGATCTTAATAAATATGTCAAAGTGTATGGAAAATGTCACAAATAATAGTAATGAAAAGAGTATTAAGATTTATACTAAATATGCCATAAAAAGTCCTGTCAGGGTAGCTAACGAGCTACTGTTTAAAACTATGTACATTGTGTTTGATTGGCCATCTGGTTAGCTGTAACATTAGCCAACAAATTTATAAATACGAAAAATCATGATCATGTAAATTGTTTGAGACATGTTAGAAGAAATGAAGATTAAGATTTACAAATATGAATTATATTTCCTCTTTGAAATCCTGTCAGATTAGCTAGCTTGCTAATGCAAACTAGACAGAAATCCTGTCAGAAATCCTGTTAGCTTAGCTTATAACAATGAGTGATTTGAATCTGAGTAATTTTAGGAAAAAGCTTATTAGGATATTTATTATATTAGGAATATTACCTAAAAATAAATCCTGTCAGAAATCTTGAGATCATGTTAGCAAGATGTCTAAAAGTTAGGGGTTCAAAACATACACACATTCCTACATAGTGTCAAAGATAAAAAAAGACAAACAGACAGTTAGATGTAATTGTCTTTACAACATCATATATGTTTGCTTAATTAAAAATATATATATTGTAGAAATTTAGGAAATTAGGTTGAAATGAAACCTACTATATAAGGACCCTAATTTTTCTCTCTCTCTCTTTCACTCACACACAGTGTGATAGCTACATACATATGCATATATTTTATATTATATTTATTTCTGTCTTATTCTGTTGTTGTTTCAGGCGGATCAATTGTCCTAGCTGCAAAATATCCATCATGCAATGTTTCTTCACTCTGTTCATCTACATCACAGCAGTGAGGTCACAAGTCAATCCGGGTATCATTTTAATATAAATATATAACAATAATATAATATGATGTAATATAATATGTGCTTTCTTGTGGAAAAAAAAAACACTTTGACCTCAAAGGTTTAAAACTTATAATGCACTGTAACTACTACATACCTATTAAATACTAATATTAATATTAAGTAATATTAATATTAGTATATATGATTATTATTATATTAATAATTATAATTGTAATTAATTGTTTCATAATTGTTTAATGACATCATTTTGATTCTAAGCTAACATTTTAATTTATTTTTTGTACAACCCGTCAAGCAAATGAAATGACACTGTATGTAACTGTTTATTGTAGTAACGAAAACAAAATACACAGTACAGACCAGTTCATTTTTTCAAGTCTGCTAATTTTTTCCAGTTTCCTGACATCACGGCTTTATGAATATAAAAAGATGATGCGTTGCATCATCATGCACCCATAATATATTAAGACATGAGTACGTATACACTAAAGGAATTTTTTTCAGGCTCGACATATGGCAAAAATAAGAGACTATTTTTACAGGTCATCGTCAAAGACTTTAGCATCTTTTTTAAGCATCAGGCTGGAACAGGGAGGTCATTGACATGGAACTGGAGCATGAAGGAAGCCATGTTGGGAGGTCCAGCGAGTGTTGAGCTCGCCAAGGTTAACAAGACGAGTGGAGTCACAGAGTTTAATTAATTTATTTGCTCCTTTTGGACTTTTCCAGCAACCTTTCATAGTAAACTATGAGGAAAGCCATCACAAGTAGAAGTTACAAGGCTAGGATGCCTAGCATAATTTTACAGGTCTCTAAAATATGTATGTATGTATGTATGTTTGTATGTACTGTATATAGGCACACACACACACACACACACACATGCACATGTACACGAAATTGTCCCTCTACACCTCTAAAATTATATGCCAGTCAAAATTTTGGGCACACCATCTAATTCCATGGTCTTTCCTGATATTTTTCTTTCTACATTTTATCTGTCTACAGTTGATATGTGTCTGCTTCTTATGCTGGGTAAAGCCTTCATAACGGCTCTAAACTGAGGTGATGTTAATTGTTGATTTTTGAGCCTGGTAACGCTACTGTAAATGAACTTCTCTGCCGCAGAGGTACGTTTTGGACTTGCTTTCCAAGGATGACCTTCACGAGAGCCAGTTTCATCATGGTCCCTGATGGGTTTTGAGAATGCACTTGACAATAATGTTCTTATCAGATTGGTTCCAGAACAGCTGAGCTTCATCTTAAAATAACAACTGAGTAAATTTCATAGTCGTGAGCACTATTTGAATATAAAATCATATATTAATAAGTATTGATCTAGAATGTAGAAAATAAATCACTAAATTAACAAAAAACATTGAATTAGAATTTGTAAAAGTAGTTTTATATTAAAACTTTCAACTTCTAACCACACTTTACAACCGTGGTGAGCAAGAAAAGCATCTCAGAATGCATACAGTACATTTTGTGGTGGATGGGCCAAAGCAGTAGAATATCACGTCCAGTTCTACTCTTGTCAGAAAATAATATTATTCTAAGGCTACACTGGGCAAAGGATCATCATACCTCGACAGTTTTTTAAAAAGTAAGGTAACATTCTATATAAGTCTTAAACTGTCTAGTTTAGGCATAAAACCTATAGGGACAAATTACCAGTAAAATGTCAAAATGAATATAAATGCTATAAAAATGTGCAGGCTGGGCTGTAAAATGACATATATATATTTTATATATATATAAAATTTGGTATAATTTAATTTTCAAGTTTTAAAATTGAATTTGCAACATTAAACAGTCAAAGTTAACATCTCATGAAGAAGCTTAAAAGGTTCTGCTTTTTTTTTTGCTGGCGAATAACATAAGGACCTTCTGTGTCTATGGCGAGGCCTCCTGAAAGGTATTTGGTATTTGGGTGTTTACCTTTGGGGTGTGGGCTGTGTGAGCACTGTGTCTGTTTCACCCAAAAAAAAAAAAAAAAAAAACCTTCAAGTCACTAGCTGAAACAAACCAACCCATTATACTCCAACATATAACACAGTTCATTTTCTGCCTGTGTTTGATCACATCATTGACAACAAGCAAAACGGAATGAGAAAAATAAGGAAAAAAATTTTTTAGTAGTGTTTAGGAGCGTGAGATGCGCTGCGTGAGTTGCCCTGAAATTTCATCTGTATGATACATCTGAAAAGGTAAAGAGCTTCTAGTAGTAAAGGCAATAATGCATCAGTGTGTGTCTGTGTGTCTGGGTGTGTTTCTTAGCTACGTGCAGGTATCCACTGGGGATGACTGGAGGCAAGATTCAGGATGAGGACATCTCAGCTTCTAGCCAATGGTCAGAGTCTACTGCAGCTAGATATGGCAGGTAAATACATCCGCAAATGGGTAGATTATACTTTTAATAGTTATACTGTACATAGTCACACAGAAAACATTGTTCTTTCCTCCATGCTTCTTTCTTCATTCCTAATCACAGACTGGATTTCGATGATGGAGATGGTGCGTGGTGTCCGGAGGCAAATGGTCCAAGGAGGCAAATGGAGTTCCTGCAGGTCGACCTTCGCATTCTGCACTTCGTCACATTGGTGGGCACGCAGGGGCGTCATGCGGATGGTGCGGGGAACGAGTTTGCGCAGCGCTACCGGATTAAATACAGCCGTGATGGCTTGCGCTGGGTCTCCTGGCGTGATCGTAAGGGCAGTCAGGTATGTTGATGGAGCATTTCTTTTAAGACAATTAGTATTAATATTAATTCCAGACTAACCACATGCTCCAGGTTTTCTGATAGCAGATATGCACTAATGTCTTGGAGGTCATGTACCCAAAACAAATTATATTGGAGGCAGGATATGAGTGAGCAGTTGACAAGTTAAGGGGACAACAGAAGCAGCTTGATGGTGGTGGGATTAGAACTCACAACCTTCTAATCATTAGTTAAAAAGGCATAACTTCTGACCTACAGTATAAGTATTTTACGATAGTTTAAGATGGTTTTGAGTTTTAGGTTCTTGGTATAGTCACCTTCTTTGCATGTCTTTCTTCCTAGATCATCGAAGGCAACAAGAACGCCTATGACATTGTCCTGAAGGACCTGGAACCTCCAATCATCGCCCGCTTTGTGAGATTCATGCCTGTCACCGATCCCAGCGCATCTGTGTGTATGAGGGTGGAGCTGTATGGATGCGAGTGGCTAGGTCAGATTTCATTATAATGTCCGGTTCTGTGTTTTTATTCTTAAGGAAACCTTCATCCTGAATGTTTTAGCCATGATTAGAATGTATGTTATTGATTTAAGACTAAAATATTAAAGCTCTGCTGCATCTGTCTCATTACATAGAGATGGAGCCAGGTAGACCAATGGACAAAGACAGGAAAAAGGTTAAGCCTATTACATGGCAGACTAAATTAACTTTTTTTTTTTTTTCCCAGATGGCCTGGTGTCCTACAGCAGCCCTGCTGGAGAGGAGATGACCTTTGGAGGACAGCAAGTCTACCTTAATGACAGCGTGTACGATGGAGCCATGGGTTACAGGTAATAATCCGTTGATGATTGCAGGCAATAATTCCTTGATGCATTTTGTTGAACAATACAAACAAAACAACTGCTTGGATTTATTCCTCAGCATGACAGAGGGTCTCGGGCAGTTGACCGATGGAAGTTGGGGTCTGGACGATTTCACTCAAAGCCATGTTTATGGTGTTTGGCCTGGATACGACTATGTGGGCTGGAGTAACGCTAGCTTTTCCAGCGGCTCTGTGGAAATGACGTTCGAGTTTGACCGCATGCGAAACTTTACATCAATGAAGGTCGGTATAGAGCTCTGCCTCAAGTCCTATATGTTTTACTCTAGAAACTTTTTATGAGTCCAAATTCCAAATCAGTTACAGTCTGTTCCTTATTTGTAAGATTTCATTTCAAAAATGCATGTCAATCCACATAAGGTTAGCTTTCAGAACCTGTATGTGTTACTCCAAACACTTGAATCAACATAGAAGAACTACAATTATCTGAATTTATCTTCTGGACATTAAGGGGCCAATAAATTATTCATATAATATGATAATAAAAACACAAAAGAGATCCTTATCTAACTTGTTTGATATCTCAAAGGTGGTCCTTTTGCTTTTTTGTCCCACTCAACCTTGTTTATCCACTCAGGTTCATTGCAGCAACTTGTACACATCAGGGGTGAGAATATTTCAGAAAGTCAACTGTTACTTCCACTCGGAGTCGGACTGGGAAGCCAGGCCTGTTTCATTCAAGCCCAAAGCAGACAGTACAAGACCCAGTGCTCGATTTGTCACAGTGTCTCTGGGGAATCGCATGGCCAATGCCATTAGGTGTCAGTTTGCCTTCAGCGACACTTGGATGATGTTCAGTGAGATTGCTTTCCAGTCAGGTAACAGCTTCACGAACATGAACATATTCACTAACAAAGTAATTAGGGCTGGGCGATAAAGCGGTATCGGTATTTATTGACGGTACACCATTGTCGATAACGATAGAAAAAAAATGTTCGGTATGAAGCGTTATAGTTTTATTAAAATGCGGCTGGCTGACTTAATCTCGCCTTAAATAGTTAATCTCAACGAACATTTTTTTATCAGATCTCCCAATGAATGAGCGTGCCACGAGTGACCAGGAAACAGCCAATAAGCTTACGCGGAAACGCGGCGTTGAGTCAGAATAACACACGCGAAAATTAGTGCTGTGCCACGCAGCAGGAAGGAGATTGTGAATCAAAAAGGATGCATCAGCTCACCCATTTTTTGGTTTCTTTCCTTCTGATCAACACCAGAACAATGTTGTGTCTAAGCCTTGCAAAAGCAAAAAAAAAAAAAAAAAAACGTCCTGGCCAAGTATGGAAACACAAGCAACTTGCTTGTGCGATGGAGAGGTACTCGGCAACAATGCCGTATGAAAAATTCTCCAAGCGATACAATGATATAACCCACGCGATCGTGTACTACATTGCCAAAGAAATACTACACTACGTTCCAAATTATTACGCAAATGATATCTATTTCTGATTTTCATAATTAGTCAATGCAAATGACAGTCAGTATAATTTTCTAGTTATCAACCATTAGTGTATAATTTGA
>JAOVVA010000044.1:18414614-18426151 GCA_028565275.1 Leiocassis micropogon | reverse complement strand
ACAAATGTCTTCACAGTATGATGATCACGCTTAAGTTTTCTTGAAATATCTAATGTTTTCATACCTTGTCCAAGGCACCGTCCGGACAAGCCGCTCGTGTGACCAATACATCAGCTTAAATGTACATTTCAATGACAACTGGAATCTAAAGAGTAAATGCTTGGAAACAGCATATTTTCCCTGAAACCCCACAAGTGAATTTATTGCGCAAAACCTAGCTGATGCGCTGCTCTCATGGGGTTTGAATGAAAGCAACACACTGAGTGTAAGCGGGGCGAATCTGGCGAGCCGCTTCACTCAACAACTGGACTCAGTCACAGTGTTTTGGCCACCGCTTACACTCAGCTATCCGCGAGTAAAGATAATTAATAGTTGCATAATCATCCACATATAGTTTCTTTGGATGCATGAGCGCAACTTCCCAAGAGTGAGCAAGCTTGATATATACCTGTGCATCCCAGCCACCAGCACCCCCTCAGAAAGAACTTTCAGCAAAGGGGGTAATGTAGTCACATGTACAGTACTTGGACAGAGATAGAGTGAGACCAACAATTTGTAATGTTGCAATGTACAGGTATATGTGAATAATGATCGTTGGTTCCTCTACTTGGAAGCTCATATTTGATTATTATAATTTGTTTTGTTTACAGAGTTTGAGGTTTACTGTGTATTGTTATTATTGACATCTTACAGATGTTGATCTACCTCAAAGTTTGCTTAAGTGTTCAGTGTTTACACTTTACAATTGCACACACTTTGTAACATTTTATTTATTAAGTTTAAGAGACTCTTTAACACTTATAAATAATATTTTTTGTTTTTGACTACTAAAAATATGTGCCTTAGTCAAGTTGGTAAATTAAAATAAAGTGGTTAAATTCTAATGGTTTTAAATTAAATATTTTTTATAAATATTCAATAATTACCGATACCGAATGATATGAAACATTATATCGTGATAATTTTCTTTGCTGTATGGCCCAGCTCTAGTAGTAATGCATAAAGTAATAATTACGAACTGTTTTTATTTTTATTTTTATTTTAAATCAATTTTTTTTTTATTAAAAGTTTTAGTGCTATTATTTTCTATTTCTTTTTATAATACTTTTATCTCTTTGATGTAAAGCACTTTGAATTACCATTGTGTATGAAATGTGCAATACAAATAAACTTGCCTTGCCTTGCCTAATAAAACTTGTCATCCTGTTCAAATGGATGCTAAAACAAAATGTATACAGTAAATCCTCTGAGAGATTAAAAATAATTCTCTTTCCCCGAATATAGATACAGCTGTGTATAATACATCTTTTGCTCCAACAAAACGTGGCCATCCAACAAGCACGCAGCCGGGTAATGGATTAAGACACTTTGACACTAACAAACAAAAGGGCAAAACATATTGACTTATTCATATCTTACACATAAATTTAGTATTACAAAATGTAGCCAACTAACAAAGATATGTTTCTTGGTTTCAATCAGCCATCAACTTAACCAAAGTTAATAATAAGGAACCATAGCTTATAATAACCATCTATATAATCAATTTTGTAATAGTGGTAGCTCAGGTGGCTAATGCTCTTGGTTGTTGGTTTGGGGATCTGAGATCTAGGTTCGAGCCCTGCCTCGGTGGTTTGCCACACCCATACCACCCAGCCACTGCATGCAGTGCTTGTCCCAAGCCTGGATAAAATAGGAGGGTCTGGCGTAAAAACCTGTTCCCAATTGTTGTGTGGATTGACAGTGCACTGTGGCGACCCCTCAACAGGAGAACCCGAAAGACTAACAACAACAAAATATTTGAGCTTATATAAACTTAAATATTATTTGGTTAAGTAATACCAAGGAAAGACAAAACATATGGTCTCAAAGGTCATTTTTTTTGACAGAAATATGGCAACTTTTGCAAGTGTTCGAAGAAACAACACACAAAGACGGGACTGCAAAAAAAAAAAAAAAAAAAACGTCTTTACCTTTTGGTCTATTTATAACATTTGCTTTTTTGCATTAGCACATTGAGGATGCTGAATCCTTTGCTAGAAAAATCTATTATGCATTATAATTAGTGCCAATACTGAGTAGTCATGAATTTTGAATTAGAAGGACAGGGAACTAGATTAAGAGTTGTTATAGCATTAGAAAATAGTCATAGCTATCATTGTTTTTATCTGCACATAGCTGTTAATGGACCTGGATTGGTTTTTTACTACGTGCTTACTTATATGAAATTTACAAATTATTGTTTACTTATAATTTACCCTAGGACTCGATCCCACCCATAAGGTTGATGACAGCAACACGCGTATCCTCATAGGCTGCTTGGTGGCCATCATCGTCATTTTGATGGCCATCATCATTATCATTCTCTGGAGACAGGTCTGGCAGAAGATGCTAGAAAAAGTGAGTCATTCTGGTCAAATGTCAAATTTGTATGAAG
The DNA here is from genome assembly GCA_028565275.1 of Leiocassis micropogon. Classification (NCBI taxonomy): domain Eukaryota; kingdom Metazoa; phylum Chordata; class Actinopteri; order Siluriformes; family Bagridae; genus Leiocassis; species Leiocassis micropogon. The sequence continues at coordinate 18,423,714 of JAOVVA010000044.1, read as the reverse complement.
ATTTTCATATTTCTTAGGAAAAAGTTGTTAAAATCTAAATTGTTTCTATTATACATTATGGGTAATATGCTAAGTAAGTAGGCTATTATTTAAACAAAAAAAATCATCTAATGGTTCCAGGCGTCACGTCGGATGTTGGATGATGAATTAAGATCTCGTCTCTCGGACCGCAGAGAAGCTTTTTCTCATCGGCAGTCGTCACTGTCTAGTGATTCTGAATCAACCTGCACATACGAGGGAGTGTTCCCTCTGGGATCTGAGTACCAGGAGCCATGCCGGTTACGGAAAACACCCGAATTTCGGGCAATGGAAAATCTCGGTGAGGGCCAACATTTCTAATTTTACTCTTCCTTTATATTTCTTAGGAGTTTTTAATGTTTTAAATGTTTCACAGCAGTCACCTCTGAATCACCTGACCAGCTTCCATCCACTACTAAAGATGACGTCCCTCCTTATGCGGAAGCAGATATCCCAAAAGCAACCAGCAGTCATTGTTATTCTATTGCAGCAATCAGCATGCCACCTGGACGAGACGGAGCTCTGGAGGAATTTCCCAGAGAGAATCTGACATTTAAAGACAAGCTCGGAGAAGGCCAGTTTGGAGAGGTCAGTGCAGAGGTGGAGCTTTTCATGGACACACAAAAAAATAACTTCATGTTTGTACTTTTGAATATAGAACACATTAGGAGATAAGGAATATGAGAAATAAGATGGTGTCTAGGAAGCCCAAAAACTACTTTTTCTAAAATTAAGAGGTAGCACTTTATAGTAAGGATTATATCTAGAACCTTATAAGAGAGTTTTCCACGTCAGGGAAAGTATGAGAAATATAAATTCCAGAAGAACTATTGGGAAACCATTTTCTGGGTGTAGGAGACCAGACTAAATAACAGGAAACCAGATGTCAAAAGTTAAATACCAGACCTTTAAAGGTACTTTGTTTGCCCCAATAACAGATGCTGTGTAGGTTTTTTACTTTAAAATTAAAATCCTGTCCTCCATGGGTACACAAACTACCATACTCAATCTGATAGCAACCTCAAAGGAAGTTCCTATATTCACCTCAGATAACTCTCTGAGGAGGACAATACAATGCCAAATGGGCACAGGATACATGTATACATGCTTTGCCTCTTCTTCTACCACTGATTTTTTTTTATATGTTTCCAGAATCCAACAACTAGACCACAGACGTTGTAAGACCTTTGGTGGCTCCCATGATGAGCAGATCAAACTTCCTATATAGACAGAGAGGCATGATCACTTGTTTATTTGGTACTGGCCCTTCAGAATTAATTACCATTTGAGAACTCAGAAACACACACAAGGGCTCTTACAGCATGAGCATTATATTTACCCTAGCTGGAAGCCGTTCTACTGCATGCCACAGCAATGTGGGGGAATCAGTCTTGGCGCCCCAAATCAAGGGATCTATTTCCACCATTAGGTATAGGACATTTTTTCCCCTGTTATGATTGGGGAGAACTAAGTGCTCTGGCAGTAAGTCAGCTACAGTATGCATTGGTGACCAGATGATTCTGGGCTAAATCTAGGTTTTCTCACCAGGGTTATGTCACTCAGGTTCATTATCCAGTCTGCTGACCTTGCAGTATGTCAAATCAAGGTATCTATTGGACTTTTTGTTGCTGTTATGATTTGTAGACCAACTGTTAATCTACCAACCAGGTAACACACCAGCTAGAAGAGGCCAAACCACTGGGTGGTGGATTTCCTAACCTTGGTCACATGGTTTCGATCATGATATGCTATCAATGAGAGATGTGCTAGAGCTTATATGACTGGTTAACTAAGGGACTAACAAAACACAAGCCTTGGATTCTACAAAATATATTAAGAGGTAACAATAATGATGATCAGGAGGTAGGGTGAAGAAGAATGGAGGAATGAGGAAGCCCTGATCTAAACACGCATTCCACTTACTGATGGTATCTGCAGGTTCATCTATGTGAGGCAAAAGGAATGAAGGATTTTATGAAGGACGATGTCTGTGATATTGGGGAGGAGCCTATTCTGGTGGCTGTGAAGATCCTTAGAGAGGACGCAACTAAAAATGCAAGGTACAATATAAGATTCAGAACATTTAAGGTGCATAGAAGACAACGCCAGTTCTTGTTGCCATGAATAACATACTGTAAGTACATTTTATGTATGGAATTCCACATCTTTCCTCAGGAATGACTTTTTAAAGGAGATCAGGATCATGTCAAGGTTGCGCGACCCCAACATTATTCGCCTGTTGGCTGTGTGTGTAGAAAGTGACCCCCTGTGTATGATCACGGAGTACATGGAGAACGGAGACCTCAACCAGTTCCTCTCTCACTATGAACTTGAAGATTTGGGACAAGACCAAGAGCTGACAGCCAACATCAGGTTGTTTAAATGATTGTAATCGGAATGTGGGTTTTTATACCAAAGGATATAATATATCTATATATATGATATATACATATATAATATATCTGGTTGAGTCAAGAAGCTAGTTTAATATAAACTGGGTTCCTACTTAATACAACCATGAGTAACTTTTCTCATGTTTGCATTATCAACATGCTCTATAGATTCTTCACAAATTGCTCATTATAACCTTGCTCTTTTTTTGCAGTCATGGTGACCTCATCAATATGGCTGCTCAGATCACTTCGGGAATGAAGTATCTGTCTTCTCTGAACTTTGTGCACCGTGACCTGGCGACACGGAATTGTTTGGTGGGAGCAAATCACACCATCAAGATTGCAGATTTTGGTATGAGCAGGAACCTGTATCGCGGAGATTACTACCTCATCCAGGGCCGAGCCGTGCTCCCTATCCGCTGGATGTCCTGGGAGAGCGTTCTGCTGGTAGGACCCATTGTACTGATTGGTAGGAATAGAAGAGAAAGCTGTGTTGGTGGTAAATCAAGCCAACTTAACGTTTTTAAATCTACACCTACTTAAAATAGAAAAGCCTGACCTTTTACAAGTTGATAGTTATTATAGGTAGCAGATGTTGGTTTCAAATATCTAGACAAGTGGAAGACTAAGGAATGTCATAGACAGAACCAAAAGTTTTGTTACTGTTACTGGCCACCCATACCCAGGCTAATTCGTTATCATTCTCCTGGTTCTCCAGTGTATCCTGGACACTGGTTCCCCACAGGTTTCCAACCTTCAACTGTCCACATTTTTTGCTCACTGTTGCCTCAGGTTCCTGTTTCTGGCTGACAAAACTGTAAACCAGTCTGGTCTTTAACCACTGAAGCATATCCACCTTAGGATTTGACATGTGCTTTCTGAGATGCCTTTCTACTTACCACAGGGGTTACCACTCTGATGATTCTCATCTAAACTCTCTTTATGTTTTGGTTTTCCCTGGTTTTCCCCCTAGAAATACATTTATATTTATGCCTTTTTGGCAGACACAATTCTGCAGAGCGACTTACATTTTTTAATCTCATTATACAGTACATCTGAGTAATTGAGGGTTAAGGGCCTTGCTCAAGGGCCCAACAGTGGCAACTTGGTGGTGCTGGTTTTGAACCTGGGGTTTGAACCTGATCATTAGTCCAATGGCCACACATTTCTCTGTAAGGGCGCTCTCCTATCAAGGTGACAACTACCAACGAGTGAGGGCAAAAACTATTACATGCTTCCTCTGAGACCCACTTGCCAACACTCAGAGGAAAGAGCTATCTTCCACTTGCATGAGCTCACAGATATGGTTGATGCCAGGGGGAGTATGCCACACCACCACCCCTGAGAGAGAGAGAGCCCACCCAATCTGCAGTCTAGGCTCCAGGCCATGAATGGCTGTAGTATCATCTTAAAATTGAATCCTCTTACCCCTTTCATCAATAAGAATTGCCACTCACTGTATGTTTTTTGTATTTTGAAAGACATTTTTTTATACTTCTATTCTGTTTTTTTTATGCAGGGCAAATTCACCACGGCGAGTGATGTCTGGGCCTTCGGTGTAACACTGTGGGAGATGGTCACTCTGTGCAGAGAGCAGCCATACTCCCAACTCTCAGATGATCAAGTGATTGAGAACATGGGCGAGTTCTTTCGAGACCAGAACAAGCAGGTGAGTCTTGAAAAGTCCAAATACAAAAACACGAATGTGTGTGTGTGTGTGTGTGTGTGTGTGTGTGTGGACTTTCTGTACAGTTACTTCCCTCAAGTTAATAATTTTCCTATTAAAGCACATCCTTATACCATAAGAATGACAGATTAGACAGTCTTTACAGATGTGTGACCTGTTAATAAACACCCGTGTTTAATGACTCTGACTTTATCAGGTGTACTTACCGAAGCCTTTGAGTTGCCCCGATGCCATCTACAGCCTCATGCGCAGCTGTTGGAGGAGAAATGCCAAGGAACGTCCGACTTTTGAGCAGATCCATGCAGCTCTACTCGAATGTCAGACTGAAAAGCTTCTGAGTGATGAATCTGACACAAACACGCAGTTCTGAACTTTTCCCTCCAGCAATGTAGGGTTGGAACTGTCAAAAAAGTTCTGTGTGTATAAATGATGTAAAAAGCTGATCGCTCCATGAGTTATATCTGAATTTTGTATGAATATAATGTTGTTTTTGTTCTTGTTTTTTAATCATTATTATAGCTAATTGTTTACACGTATTATAAATCTGACATTATTCTTCACACTTCCTTTAAATCTTATTTCATGAATAAACCATCTTGATTTTCGAATCTGCACGATGTTCAGCTGTGTATAATCTAAAATATTTTAGTGATTGTGTTATTATGTCACTTTAATGTGCCTATTAAATTAGTTGGATGGGGTACTGTAAGTAGGCTTTCTGGTAAGTATTTTTTTTAGCATATAAAGATTTTTTATGCCTAATTAGAAAGATTAATGTTAGCTTTTTTAACCTGAAAAGGTATCAAGAGTTAGCCTGCAAACAAACAAGCCAAAACAATTAACCAACTATGGAAAAAACATCAAACCACCCAACCAACAGACCATAGAAAACAACAAACAAAACAAAAACAACTGAACCAAACATGTGGAAACAAATAAACAAAAATAAACAAACAAACAAATATTTTTAAACAAATCAAACCAAACAACTAAACAATACCACAAACAAATAAAAACAAACAAAAACAACCAACCAAGCAAACATACAACAAACACAACCAGCCATCCAAACACACAAACATAAATAAAAAAAAGCAAACCAAACATGCAAAAAAAAAAAAACATAAGCTTTAACTAAAAAACTAATATACAAAAAAAGTTAAAAAATACATAAATTAATAGACGAACAGAAACAAGCAAATTCATTATTTTAAGACAACATAATATCGGTTCTACCAACACTTCTGTCTTTAGAGCTTATGATCATCTGCTCGTTGGGAAAAGCAGGCAGCTCATCACTTTGAACAAACCGGAAGTGAAACTGAACAGAACAGTAAACAGGTCTGAGTGACTCGACAGAGCCAAACCACATGCTAAACAAGTCTTCATTAACCAAATACTTTTGAGATAAAGAGGAAGAACTGTGTGCATTTAAGTTTATTCGCTCCAAGCTGTTCATTTAAAACCGACACTAGCGACGGGTAAGTGCTTTATACTGTAAAAGCACAAGCAGGAAGTGTCAGGAAGGCGGAGTGCGGAACGAGTACTGAAAGTTCACTCAGGTCGTGCTGTTATGTAATGGCAATGCTTTGTGCAGAGTCAGCATTCAGTTTGGAGAACAACAACTTCGACGGTGAAGTGGACACCAGGTGGCTCGACCTGAGGACTGTGTTAAGCAACTTTTTGTTTAAAGAAAGCAAGAAAGAAAAGAATAAAAAACTGATGATGAACTTTACACAGATTTTCAGTCTCAGTATCAGCCAAGACATGTTTGGCATCTGACAATTCAGTGTTGTACAACATTGCTGTAGTATAGGGGGAATAAAGCACTGCAGCATGTGCTGTTACGGTAAAACCTCTGTGTTGATTATTTCCCTATGACGGTACACTAACCAAGTCTTTTATCTATTTTATACACAAGTTTACATCTAACTTGTGTGTTCATTCATTTGTACATTATCTGTATGCTTTTTAGTAAAGGAGATCAGGGCACAAGTGCGCGGGACGTCCTGGACGCGGTGCAAACTCACCGCAGAGCACAAGCACACACACACACACACACCCAATCATACACCACAGGCAATTTGATATACCTACAGCATATGAGGTAAACCGGAGCACCCAGAGGAAACCAATGAAGTACAGTGAGAACATGCAAACTTTACACACACATGCAGATGGGAGGCGCGATTCACACCCTTTACCCTGGAGGTGTTTTTCTGTCTAAAAAAACTGATTGTTCCATAATTTATATCGTAATTTTGTATGACTATAAAAAAATTTTTTTAAATTCTTGTTCTTTAATCATTATAATACCTAATTGTTTACATGTATTATAAATCTGGCACCTCAGATTCGCACACTTTCTTTAAATCTTATTTCATGAATAAAACATCTTGAGTTTTCAGTGTTTGGTTGTGTATAATCCTAAATATTTTATATTTTATCTTAATATGCCTAGTAAATTACTTGGATAGGGAGCCTTCTGGCGAGGGCTTTGTTTTTCAGCATATTACATTTCTTTAATGCTTAATTAGATTAATGCAAGTGTTTTACTCTAAAAAAGATTTCAAGAGTTTTGGATAGAATCCTACAAACAAAAAGACAAACAAGTAAACAAAAACAATCAATCAAAAATGGAAAAAAAAGCATCTAACCAATCAAATAAACAAAAACATACAAAACAAGAACAACTAAATCAACAAGCCAAGCATGAAAAAAGAAACAAAACAACCAATCACAGAAAACTGTAACAAACAAAAACAACCAACTAAGCATACAACAAACAAATAAACAAACAAATAAACAAACATGCAAAACAAAACAAACAAAACTAAGAAACAAATATAAGCAACCAAACAAACATGCAGCAAATGTAAGACTGGCGACAGTGATGTACTGTACGTGGTGTGTTTTTCTGCGTTTTTAGCGATGAACGTGTTTCAGAAGCTACATAGACAAACTTGTCCTGAAAACAAACAACTTGTTATCCTATGCAATGGGACGGTGGTGGCTCAGTGTGTTAAAGCTCGGAGTTACTGATCGGAAGGTCGACTGTTCAACCCGGCTCCGCTAGGTTACTGCTGTTGGGCCCTTGAGCGCTCTGACCCCAGCCTACTAACAAAAGAAGCTGGGATATGCAAAGAATAATAAATAATAAATAAAAGCTTATAAAACCTGGGATAAACATGAGACCATCTTTAAAAATTGTATGTCTAGTGTCCATTTATTGAAGTCAAGTAGGCTTTTAATGTCATTTCAACAATATACAGTTCAGTACACAGTGAAAATGAAACAGCTTTCCTCCTGGTATAAGGTGCTACATACAAACAACATACATGAACAAACACTAACTAGACAATTAAGACACTAGCTGAGACAAAACAGATTAACACTATAAATTTACAAAAACTAGGTAGTCATTCATCGTCTCTACTGCTTTATCCTGTGTAGAGGATCGCGGGGGGGGGGGCTGAAGCCTGACCCAAGAGGCTTAGGGCTCGAGACGGGGTACACCCTGGACGGGGTGCCAATCCATCGCAGGGCATACACACACACACACACACACACACACACACACACACATATATACATGCTCATTTACACACTGTGGGGAAATTGGAATTGCCAGTTAGCCTAATCTGCATGTCTTTGGACTGTGTAAGGAAGAACACAGGGCACACACATACGCACACACACACACTCACATGCTCATTCACACACTCCTTGCAATTAGCCTAATCTGCATGTCTTTGGACTGTGGGAGGAAAGCAGAGGTCACCTTGAACCTCCAGGGTCCGGGTTCTATTCCTTTCTCGGGTCTGTCTGCATGGAGTTTGCATGTTCTCTCCGTGCTTGGTGGGTTTCCTCCAGGTACTCCGGTTTCCTCCCACCGTCCAAAGACATGTAGATTAGGCTAACTGGCATTTCCAAATTCTCCATAGTGTATGAATGAGTGTGTGTGTGTGTGTGTGTGTGTGTGTGTGTACAGTCTGTGTGTGTGTGCCCTGTGATTGATTGGCACCCTGTCCAGGGTGTACCTGGCCTCGAGTCCTAAATATCCTGGGATAGGCTCCTGGGTCCCCAGGACGTTGTATACAGAATAAAATGGTATAGACACTGACAGACATGCTTATAATTTAAAGCATAAGATAAGAACGATTTGCAAGAACATAATCAAGCAAACATGTCTTTATCATAAATGTTAATAATAATCACATTATACAGTGTTCATGAAATAAAACTACACACCTGTTTGTGTGTGTGTGTGTGTGTGTGTGTGTCATTCCTGGCACTTATGCAGACTTGTAATTTGAAGTGTTGTTAATAATCTGACTGTTGGTAAACAGGCCCCGCCCATTGTCCCGCCCACGTGTCTCTGACGTCGAATGACGTCTTTAAACCAGCAGCAGGGGCTGCGCTTCAAACAGTCGTTTGCGTCTAGACTCGGTTCCTTCACCTGGCGCGTGACACAGCATTCTTCCCGCCCTTCCCTTTCCTCGCGCGCCACGGCGCGGTTTGGGACGCGGCCCGCGGCGGCTGCCGGAGCTTCTTCAGAACGGAAAACATACAGGAATCGTCAATGTGTAGCCGCTCGCTGATGGGGACAGGGACAGCGGGACGAGTGGATGAGATTAACCCGGCGCTTGTTTTTATTTAAAATAATAATAAAAGAAAGTAATAAAAAATGTCCGCGTGTTATACGGAGTGGAGAGCGAGCCGCGGCTCGCGACCTTAGCGACTCTTCCTTTTTGTCATCTCTCGTTCTCTCTCTATTATTATTATCATCATCATCATCATTATTTCTCTTGCCCGCCGCCGCCGATGATTTCAGACAGCGACCCGAGGAAGGAGTGTGTCGATAAATCGCGAGGATGAAATTTACCGAGCACTTGGCGGCGCACATCACGCCGGAGTGGAGGAAGCAGTACATCCAGTATGAGGTGAGCGCGAGCGCTAGCGCTAACGGCAAAAAGGAGCAGGAGGGGGGAGGAAGAGATCG
>JAOVVA010000044.1:18367086-18381299 GCA_028565275.1 Leiocassis micropogon | reverse complement strand
GGGAAATCAATCAAAGGGGGGGGGGGGGGGGAACAATAGTTGAACTCGGCTTTGTTTAATAGTGAAAGTAAGAGCAATGTGAAGGGAACTCAGGGGACTTGGACTAAACAGCTGTGTAGCCTTAGGAAAACCACTTAACTGTGGAGCTAATCGGAAAAAAGGATTGTTAGGGAGCATAAAGAATTGACTGTGGAGCATTGGAAAAAGGTCATGTAGTCTGTTGAGTCCAGATTTACCCTGTTCCAGAGTGATGGATACATCAGGGTAAAAAGAGGCTCAGATGAGTCGATGCATCCATCATGCCAAGTGCCTACAAGCCTCTGGGGTTACCGTTATGATCTGGGGTTGCTTCTGTCAAGACTAGGTTCTGCAACATTATGTGCCCAAAAAAATGAGGTCAGCTGACTACCATCTTCCAAGATAAAGATGTCAGTAGTCATTAGACTCGAATTGTGAAAGAGTGGTTCAGGGAGCATGCGACATCATTTTCCCACATGGATTGGTCACCACAGAGTCCAGACTTTAAACTCATTGAGAATCTTTGGAATGTGCTGGAGAGGAGTTTACGCAGCGATTCGACTCTCTCCTCATCAATACAATACATTATTTGGCAAGATTAATGCAACTTTGGATGGTAACACTGTGGTCCAATAAAATATTAGTGCGTGTGACCTTTTTCTTTTCTTTTTCTTTTTTTGTGTTACATTTGCTTATTTAGATCAGATGCAGGGTTTAATGGGTCTGGGATGTTATGATTTCATTAGCATTATTATGTTTCTCATGGTATTCAGTTAATATTTGCTATTATTGTTATTTTTATTTTCATTGGTTGTTTTTTCTATTTAAAAAAAATGCAGTCTAGTTTTTTTTTTAGTTAGGCCGCTTTTATTATAAGCAATAAACAACTAAATAAACTGGCAAGGTAGGGAGAGGAATACTGTAGGTCATAAACTGATGTGTTTAAAAGCATAATGTAAACCACACTCGTACTGCTTCAAAATGTTTGTTTTACTAAATGATACTATGAACATTAAATCTTATCCAAGCGTAAAATATCACCATGTTGTAAAACTGCCAGTGCACCATTCCCCAAAAGTGTTATAAAGAACAGCTAGAGCATGTAAAAAAAAAAAAATAATAATAATCTGTAATATCCAATGTCTGAAGTTTCTCAACATTCTTGTGTCCGTGCCAGTGATTCATTCTTATTCGGGTTTGAAGGGTTTTATTTGTAGCAGACAAGATCACGTCACTGCAAGAGCTCTCTAAAAACAGTGTCTATGAAATGATTGACATGAAGCACGATCTGCAAACAAGCATTCCGGACTGGAGATCAGTTTTCCAAACAAGTTTTCTCCACCACTTCGTACTTTTTTTTTGCTAAGACCATGTAGGTTTCATCATGTCCCACATAGAGTCAATGTTCTTTGTAGTCTACCTTTAAGGAATTGTTAAAAAATCGCCTATTGCACCTTTAATGTCTGCGTTGTTTCAGTTGATACCGTTATTTATTTCCATGACAGTAATCCCAGTTGTACTATATTGTTCTGCTTTCCCAGAGACACTAGGTACAATAGACAATGCGCTTGTAACGGCGTGCTTTCACAGCGCATCAATGGCACTCCTCCTCCATAAGCACTTTCAGATGAAGCAACAGTCTGTGTTTGTGACAGAAGCGCATTGTGAGGACGAAGATCGCTCTAAGAGGAGACTCGCAGCAGCAACGTCTACTGCTGTTCACATGGCCGACTGTGCCAGCCTTTATTATTATCCTTACTCTAACAGCAGCTTTACAGTCTCACACACACACACACACACACACACACACCTCATCCACTACTCCTCACTGGTCCAGGTTAATGGTTTATTACCTCACACTCGTGTTCACTGAACAAGTGCTAATGTGTTTAACGTTAGGAGATTTGTACTAAGGTCAATTAAAAAGTTCTCTAATGAGGATAAGAGTAAAAGAATGCAGATTGTACACAGGGATAATGGCTTGCTAATAAACTAATCTCCTGACCTAGCGACAATGTTAATTATTTAGCTGTTTTGCAAGCTGATTTAATGTGGCTAAGCGATGAAGTTACATTAAAACTGGCTTTTCTATTTGCAAGTCGTCTAACTAGTTAATTAAAATAAATGTTTAAAAAATCAATTACAACTAAATAAAAAAAAAAAACAATACTATGTTTTAATAATAACGCAGATACATTGATTTTGGTTTTTTTTTTTTTTTTCACCTGTTAGCATCCTAACTGGTTAGCAAGCTGTTCATTTAAGAGGTCACGTGGCTAATTAAAAAAGCCAATGTGAAGTCATTCGTGTTCTAATTAGTGCGGTAGCTGACTGGTAATTATCAAGCTAACAGAGCTAGCTGCAAATGAGCTTGCTCATCGAAAAAAAGCGATTAGAGCTAAGCGATCTAGCCAGTTCACAAGCAATATAACTTGCTAACTAGCTAGTGAAATTAACTGATCATTAAAACCATAATTTGAAATAAAATTAAAGTAATTAATAGTAGAGATGATTAAAGATGAGATGCAAATTAAAAAGCCAACGTTTTTGTAGCTAGCTACAGAGTAGTATTAGCCTGCTAATTAGCAAAAATCTCTAATGAGTAATAAAAAGGCTAAGTGATTTATAGCTACAATAATATTGGCTTTTCAATTTGCTAGCTAGTTGACTTAAATTAGTTCAAATGAGTTACAACAAAATTAAAACCTACTAGTTTTTCTTTTATCAATATAATTATTGGTAACAATAATGTTAATCACAAAATTATTGGTATGTTTATAGTGACATTTTTAATTTGCCTGCTGGCCTCCTAACTACTTAGCACGCCATTTGGTTTAGCAGATGAGCTAGCAAATTACAAACAGTAGCAGGTATGTACTTAGTGTGGTAATTAACTCGCTAAGAGATTTTCTTTTAACTGTAGCTAGGCTAGAGAGATACCTTACTGTAGCTTACTAGTTAGTCAGACAACTGAGGGGTATTTGTCTCGTAATTGCTTTTGGTACATGGTTTATGGTATATATCGTTTGAATTTCGTCATTTGCTAACTGGTTATCAGGCTTAAAAATTATCTTGTTTAATTAGCATGAAACAATGACTCCATTTGGTACAAAAAACACACTGTAGAGATTAATATTGTCCTGCTTATTAGCTTGCTGGGTAATACACTGAGCGAGCTATACAGTGATGTTACCTTGCTAATTAGAAGGTAATTAGCTAGCACTAATGATTTTTGGCTTGTTAATTTGCTAGCCCATGAACTGTTTTCAGATTTAGAGGAGTCTACTTCTATTAAGCACATGTAGAGTTAGAAACTGTAAAAACTGTAGAGTTAAAATGTCCGCAATGCTGTGCGTTCTGAATAAAGTGTTCGCTCGGAGAGCGCTGAGAGATTGGAACCAAGTGGAAAATACGCGGGGAAGCCGACACAGGGACGAGTTGAAAGAAAGAGACAGGAGCCAAGCTCGATTGATCAAGTCTAAAAGTAAAAACTACATCGAACACGTCAACTGCAATTTTATTAAGGTATTCACACATGCGTCCGAGTTCAGTCAAGGGAAAGCTAGAAGATCAAAGTTGTCCTATTTTGTGAATAATTGCATGAAGGCACGGTGTAGTGTTGAAGCGCCAGTTTGTGCGGACTCTACGGAGAGGACCTCTCATCATTTGAGGTCTAGCAGCATGGAGGAGGGTCGCTCCAGGTACGAACGCCACAGGTTGGAGAAGCGGGACATGGCGGCGCCGTCGATGATGCGATGATCGGCCGACCAGCTCACGCTCATCACGTGGGCTTTGACGAGATTGCCATCGGCGTCAAAACTCGGCAGGATCTGAGGACGAGACGAAGGAGTGAAGTGAGAAAGGGCCGAGAGAACAAATGAGGGACGAGGAAGATGTACAGAAGAAGAACCATCAAAGAGATCATCAAAACACACTTAACCCTCATGTGGTGGTCATTTTTGGCTCACGCTTTTAACCAGGATCACTTTTGTTCCATTATACATCCACATTGCTACACACTATCACCTAATGCTGTATTAGATCCTTTTATCAACTTGAGCTCTTGTAAACCTTACAGGTTTTGAACTTGTATTTGCTCTGTACGTCCTGCAGGCCTCATTTACCTGAGCTCATACCACTCGGTTTTTTTAGGTAAAATAACATTATATAGATGAAACAAACACTAAGAAGAAACCAATTGTACTATTTACACAGAGTAATTCACTGAAATGTTTACCAAAGTCACTTTTTTAAACCAGTTCAATTTTCTGTGGCACAAAATAACATCTCTTGCGTTCCTGGTCAAAACTGTCATTTATGATTTATTTATTGAAAACATATATATATATCTATCATTACACACACTTAAATGAGTGGCTCCATCATGCTTTTGCCAAGTTCCTTAAGGAACAATCTCCTCTTGTAGATTTTGCCCTCCCTCCAACCACAAATACATCATAGCCTCTATAATTCTCTCAGGTGGGGATGACAACTAGGATGAATTTTCTTTTTCTTTTTTTTTTTTGACCGAAGGGAGACCACAACTTCAGCTGGGTCCAGACCTGCTGAACGTTATATAATTCAAACAATGTTGCAGTTTTGTTTTTCAACAGTTGTGGTTGCCGTGGGATAGAAATGATATTGTCGATAGGTTCCTGTGAGGGCTGACATGGAACAAAAAGTGCCATGAAGTGTGTGTGTGTGTTGAGGTGTGTGAAGGGAGGGTAGAAATGTGCTTGAACTCAAATGAATTTTTTATACACAAATTGTAGTCTTACCTTCTCATTTCTAAATGGCCGGTAATTTTTGATAAAAAAAAAACCATGAGTGTATAAAAGTTCCATAAAACACACATTTTTATCAAACGTTTTAACATTTATTTTATGTTATGTGATAAAGTTATTGAACCTCATGACAAACAGACGTTTAACTATAATTAACTGCAATATTTTACAGACGAAACATGGAATACAAAATGAGGGTTTTAAAAAAAAAAAAAAAAAAAGGAAATATTTTCTTTGGAAAACCACAGATGGTGGCGTTTATATTATTTAAACTGGATTTATTTGATATTAATTTCATTAGATTTTTTTTGAGGCAGCATTATAGCTGGCAGCTCTTCTACATTATTTAATCATTTATTTAAAAAGTTCCAATACAACTGTTTTTGTGTTTATGTTTTTTTTTTTTTCTTCCTTTTTTTACATTTGATTAAATAATTAATTGAATTAGTGCTGTGATGGACGTGAAAGACCGGGAATTTCCTTCAATTAAAACCTGCTGGAACTCGGACACTCACCTGGATCTTTCCCAGCGCTCCGATGGCCACCTCAGGAGGCAGGAGGACGGGCTTGGCGTACGTCCCGCCGATCTGAAACGTCACCAACACAAATAAACCACAGACATGACATCACTCTGTCCATTGATCCTTTAGAATCTCTGTTATTAAAGACATTATAGACGACTCGGACACACTGAGGTTCTTTGCGCTCACCTGGTGCAGCATTTTATCCTTTACTACACATACTTTGTTTTTTGTTTTTATCACAAAATTAAGCTTCTCTGCTCTTTTTCCTCCTTAATCAGGCCACAGATCATCTGATGCTCCGTCAGATTACAATCTCAGTCATGACTGATCCTTTCCTCAAGGCTGAGTCGGGCAGCGCTGACTCAGCTCGCTGCGAGCTTTTCAAGGTCAACTAAACCCAGCGTGGGTCTTATCACACAAGCTCCCTGCCTGGCTGCGCTCAACATGGCAGCTAAAAACACCCTGGTTTCCCTTTTGGCTATTAAGAATGATCCTGGTTTTTGGATTTAAGATGAATCAGAAATAGATTTAATGCTTGCTCGCATTTATAAACAAATAAGACCAAATTGCTGTGAGGTACGTTAGACTTATTACACAACACAAAACGCAATATGTTTTCAGGATACAGCGCCATCTTTTGGTCAGTAACTGATTTACCTGATAAAAGGATCGAATTAATCACGTCATCAATTAGTGTTTACATGATTATTTAAAAATATTTACATTAAAACCTGCTGATGATATTGCAATATTGTTAACAATATTTTTCTGGTAAAAGTATAAAAAGTTTTTTTTTTTTCCATGAATAAACCTCAATTAAAAGGTAGATTCCGTTCATATTTTCACAATGATTTTTGCACTGATTAACCATATTACAAAACATTATATTTTTTGCAAGGGTGCCAATAATTCTGAAACTGAGCATAAATCAGGTTTAGAAGGTACAATAAAAGCATGCCAGCTCCCGTTTTAAATGCTACCCTCCGTTTTAAAGATGCAAAACCACTGTTGATAATTGGGTCGTCAGGTTCTCGCATGGTTTTTTTTCGTCCCAAATTCGTCCCAGAACTGTTTGGGATTCGATTCATCCTAATTCCTATTTTGTTTTTTAATAATGTTTCAATCTCAGAAACCACAATCTCATTTGCTCGTCTAATCGAATCAGCAGCTTTTTCCTAACCCCAGACCCCTCGAAAGTCTGCTACGAGCCTGTGTAAGCTCACCGAGCCGATGTTGGAGAGGGTGAACGTGCCCCCCGTCAGGTCGGCCGTGTCCAGCTGGCCGCTCGAGCCCAGAGCCTGCAGTCGGTTCAGCTCGGCTGCGATTTCAAACACGCTCAGAGCCTGCACGCCTTTCACGTTGGGCACCAGCAGACCCTGCGGAGTGTCCATGGCCAGACCGATGTTATGGGACGCCTGCACACAAGAACAGAAAAATTTAAGAAATTGTATTTTTGTGCAAGAAATCTAAGAAATGACAGAGTTACCTGAGCTCACCTTGTAGGTGATGTTCTGACAGCCTTCATCGACTGAGGCATTGAGGACGGGAAACTGCAGCAGGCCGAGAGACGCGGCCTAAAATCAGCAGAGTTTAACGTCATTAACACGCAAACTGACTCGCTAAATCAGACAAGTTCACAGGATAAACTGGTACCATCCATCCCATCAATCTAGTCATATCTACAATCCCCAATTCATCAGTATACCATTTCTTCCAATTCGTCTACCTGTCCACTTTTCAACTGATCCATTTACGCATCAAGTCAGTCAACTACTTATGCATCAACCTCTTTATCCATCCATCATTAACCTACCAAGCTAACAGCGTATCCATCTACCCATCCAACCATCCATAGATCTAATGGTCCATCCATCAATCCACCCTGTCAGACTCGTCTCTATATATTTTTTCACCCATTTTTCCATCTTGCAATTCTCAGTCCATCCACCTGTTTAACGATGATCCCATCGTTCTTCAGCTGATAAATCTACCCATCAATTCACCAGTCCATCAATCTATGCAATTATATATGCATTCATCTACCAACATCCCATTCATCAAAAAAATCCACACAACAAGCACCATTTAAATCCACAGACCTATCAATCCATCCATCAATCCAGCAAGCCAGCCTCTCCTCTGCATATATATTCATTCATTTATCCATCAATCCATCCATCTACCTGTTTAATTCTTTTTCCAGCCCTTTTATGTAACTATCCAACTGTTAATTTATCCATTTCCCAATCGATTCATCTCCCCATCCATTCATCAGTCTATCTATCCATCCACCAATATAAAATCCATCCACTAATTCACATCTTAAGCCCCATAAACTTATTTATATACCTCAATATATCCACACACCTACAATTCCATCCATCAATCCATTCACCCAGTCTCTCCTCTATGTATCCATTCAACCATTTATGGATCCATCTACTACTCAATTCATACACACAACCAGCCAACCATCTACCTGTTCATCATTTATCTCATTTTCCGTCTGTTCATTTATCCTATAAGTCTATTCATCCTTATCCCAAATTTATTCATCTACCCATCATCTATCGACTGATAATCCAGCCATCCACTTAGGCCTCCATCAAGCAATCAACACATGAAGCTCCCATCTACTTGTTCCCCTATCCAACCATCCATCTAACTGATATTATTCTACCAGACCATTTATCATCCATACTCATACATATATCCCTCAATCCATTTATCCACCTATACATGCATTTCTATGTAGTCATTATTCCATTCATCTGTCTATCCCACACATTTCATGTCCATAATTCCAATCAGTTTATTCCACCATTTCTCAATGAACCAATCCATCCATCTGTCACTGATCTATCCATATACAAATCTATCCATCCGTTCACATTTATTTGAGGTTTTAGTCAGAAACAGGTAGATTTAAGGCGATCATACCTTAATGAAGAAGGGCATGTAGCTAAGTTTGACTCCACGAGATTCAGCAAGACCTTTCAGTTCCGAGCGTAATCGCACCAGCTCGGTGAGGTCCACCTCGTCACAGTAACCGAAGTGAGGGATCTTCAAAGCGGCCGTCATTGTCTTCACCATGGCTTTTTGGAAACCTGCCATCGTAAAGACACAGGGACGGTTACAGACGCACTAGCTCCAAGTGCCAACTCCATCATAAACCCAAAAAATAATGGTCGTATCAGTTGACGTCACCGTTGAGTGGCTCGGTCCTGTCTTTCCCAGTAAAAACGGGTCGGGGGATGGTGTGTGTATGACTTGGGGCTGGTTTTTCGGCCTTCGCAGGAGCAGCTGGCGCCGTTGGTACCTTCACATCGTCGTAAGGAAGGATAGCACCCGTCTGCTTGGCCAAGAAGTTGAGGATGTCTTCTTTTAGGATACGGCCGTCTATTCCTGTCCCCACAACCTCACTCAGCTTAACCTGACACACAAGTTAAAAAGCAAGAAAAAAATGGAAGCAACACACTAGACAGGTTATCCTACTTCAAAGTCTTTGAGGGTACAGATGTTCTACCAGATGCCAAGATGCTACATTAGGTCTGTCAACTAGGTTAACAATCATCTGTAATAGCATTTAATTGTATTTGACACGCTTACAGTCCTCCACATACATTGTTCTCTATGGCAAGTCGTCGCACTGCAGGTGTAGCCAGAGTTTTATGCCCTTTAATCTCCTGGTGTGTGTGTTCATTCGATACTGCAGGGGTCTCAACGACGTCCTCCTCATGACTGCCATCTGGAGGACAGAAGGAAACATCGCCCATTGACTGGAGGAGCACTGGGACATCCAAAATCAAAGCGACGTTGGGACTGACCTGAAATAATCACACTTAAGGTCATATGTTCAATTCCTGAGAGAACCAGGTACCTTGTTGCTTGTCTGTCTCGATGTCTACGAGAGGCAATCCGACGAAGGCGATGGAGTCCACGTCGTAGTGAAGCTTCCTTATGATCCCGTCGTATCGGCTTGTAATAGTGACGGAGGCTTTGTCGCTTTGCACCTCGCAGATGCTGTCAAACTGGGAAACCTTATCGCCCTCCTTTACGTACCTTCACACAAAGACGGCACTGATTGTTCAAGCAGTGGGATGAGAAGTGACCACAGCTAGGGTGGTATAACAGATTTAGGACTGTAATAATAATAATAATAATAATAATAATAATAATACACATCAGGATTGGTGGTTTTAATCATCTTGCTACGCACCACTCTTTGACCGTCACCTCCATGATACCCTCGCCAATATCCGACAACTTGAACTGGACAACTTGTCCTGAAGCCACTTAAAAAAAGAAAAAATGAGACCATATTCAAAACAATGTAGCACAGTGTAGCAAGTCAGCTCTTTATCTTAACACGGATATTTCGGCTCAGCTTAGTTTCTCCAGACTCAATGCTTCTTCCTTTACAGGAGTAAAAAAATCCTGGTATTTTTTTTTTAGATATGTCAAGTAAAGCTAAATACCATTGCTTTGTCTAAATCCTCTTTGTTGCTGTAAAACTAATGCTTGAGGGTGATGTAGGACATGATCAGGTCCAGCAGTCCAGAGCCTGGCACAAGGTCTGCAGTGGCGGGACGAGAGCTGAGGCTGTGACAGAGAAAGACATATATTTGAAAGATGGGAGTTTGTAATTGGTTTACTGTTTGCTCAGTGTTATTTTAGTAAGATATTGTGGACACCATAAAACATCTGAAATGAACAGCATTGAATTTCTGTCCACTAGCTGGGGTTGAGGTGGAACGTTGGCTTTTCTTGTGGTTAGCACGGTTGTCTTGCGCCTCCAGACGGGTCCGGGTTCGATTCCCGCCCCAGATATGTTCTCCCCATGCTTGGTGGGTTTCCTCAAGGTATTCCAGTTTCCTCCCACAGTCCAAAAACATGCAGATTAACCTTACTGACGTTACCAAATTGCCCGTGTGTGTGTGGGATCGGCACCCCGTCCAGGGTGTACCCCCACCTCATGCCCTGAGTCTCCTGGGATAAGACCGTGACCATGTACACAGGTTAAAGCGGTATAGACGATGAGTGAGTGAGATAACTGGGGTTGAATGCAAGTCATTATCATAGATGCTATGCAGTGCAATACAGTACTCGGACTAGAAGACTCATGAGAAGAACCGTTCAGTTCTGTTTCCTGTGTAATGCACTGCACAGCGTCTATGAGGGTCACGTGAGTAAAGAACGAACGATTCGGACCAGAAGACATGAGAGACGAGCTGCTCATTTCTGTTTATTATAATATGTCCTTAGCTGCATTGTAATATTTACATTAATGGAACTATAGCCAAGATTTGTGTATGTAGACGTGTTGGGGGTGTGTTTATTGAAAATGTAACATTTTATTTCACTTCTGATCAAAAAAGCGAAATGAACTCAAAAAAAAAATCGAGTCACTAAAATAATCCAGACTTCCCCATCACTAAAGACTTTCTGTCAAAGCTTCTTTTTCCCACCTCACTTACTGTACACTGAATCCATTTAAGCATGAACCGACTCCGAATCGATTCGACTCTTTTTCTGAATCGACTCCCCATGTTACAAATGCAGTTCCCCCATAACAATCACAACATACCCAAAAAGGTCAGGTATACAGAGTATAACTACTCGTGTGACTGAATGAACTAGATTAACTAAACGACTAAAGCGGAAAACGTTAATAAATGAACGAAGATCCACAGGAATCGACTCTGAGTCGTTCATATGAACCGTTAACCCCTGGTACAACCGGAGCCATGTGGAACAAGCAGGACAGGTCACGCGAATGTCCCAGTGCACACAGGGTTTTTATTTATTAGTATTTTTTTTTTTTTTTTTTTTTTACAGCCTATTATAATTCTATTATTTTAACACCTAGCGACATTGCAAACTTCTCCAAGCGTGCATGTTTAAAATAAATAAATAAAAGTACACTTATCAACTCCTCGTAAACCGATCTTACGTGCAAAGCCATACGTGCGTAAAAAGCTGTTATAATAATAATAATAATAATAATAATACTAAGTTTCCACAGTTTGTGTTTAAACACGTTGTACCAGATGTCTCAGGATCCTGAAGCAGCGCCGCATTGTCGTCACCGCCGCCATCTTAGTTTCCTCTACGACCTTCTACGACGTAAGCGGATCAACTCGTGAAAAAAAAAAACACGCATTATAAATTCGTCTGCGTTAAAACTGTTTAAAGCGATAATAATAATAAAAACAAATACATTGTTTCAAATTAAGCCTCGCGTCCAGGCCTGTGTCGTTCCCCTGAGTGTGACGTGGCCGATGACGTCACTGTCGACCTGACCAATCAGCGTTCTGTGCGGCCCCAGCGGCTCAAGACATGAAAGAGAAGGACTGTTGATAGTTTTAAAGTAATTTCTCCCAATAGGTCGGTTATTACTATAATAATAATAATAATAATAATGTAACATGCTTTTTTTTTTTTTTACTTAGAAATTGTAGTTATGTGCACAGACTTTTCCTTTGGATTTCAACTGCAGCCAAAACAAATCAAGACACGCTCTTCAGGAGAAGAAATAAATATTATAATAGTGTATATTATACTAAATATAATATCATTAATATCATAATATTTCCATAATATATATTGTCCATCAATATATAACGTATAGTAATACATTTAATATTAAAATATTTATACAAGTTACAAATATACTTTTTATCTAAAGGTTTTTTTTCCCCTGAAATACTTCCGATTCACAATAATATCAATGTCATATAAAAAAAGTTAAACACTAAAATAAATTTTGAAACAATAATTGATTACAATTAATAATATGAAATTTATATCAGTAACCCCAAACTATGTCATAAGATAAGATAAGATAAGATAAGTTAAGATAAGTCTTTATTAATCCCGAAGGAAATTGTTTCTCCAGTAACTGCATATTTAAAAGATACAAATACAATATGATAAGAAGAAAATTAGAGAATAAAATAAAATAAAATACAATGCACTATAATGTCAAAAAACAGATATAAATAGAATAAAAATATATAGAAAAGCTAAAAAAAAAAACTGTACAGAAAGGTGCAGAATTGTCTCTTTTGTGTATTGTACATGTATATTATTGCACACGGGATATATATTGCACATAATATTTGATATTGCATATAGAGAGTAATAGTGATATTGATATTGCACACCGGATATATAAATAAATAAATAAATAAATATACATATACTGCACGTGATTTTCATAATAGTGCATAATTATTGGTTTTGCATGTGATATTATTATTATGATACTAATATTGCACAATGTATCAGGGCATGATAAAGCTCTATTGATTATGCTGTTATGACAGCTCCCGAATGAAGGGGGAATTGATTGCCACTGGTATAAATGACATCCTGTGGCGTTCAGTTTTAGACTGGTCATTGGTGTTACCGTTAAACAAAAAGAGTTTTATTTTGAAATACTGTATATTATACAGTTTGAAATTGTTCCTCAGTCAGAGGTCACTAGATGAAGAGCGCTGGACAAATGGAAAGGGAATGTCAGATGTCTAAAAGTCATCATTTATTTTGCAATTTTATGCGAAGATTTTAAGTCTGTCATAAATTATGATTATAATACTATATCATAATAAATACTGATTATATACTATAATAAATTAATTTTGACATAATAGAAAACCATGTGGCCTTACACATGCAAGCCATGTTATAAATAGTTAGATTTTTCTTTAAATTGTCATTGGTGTTACCAGGGAGAGAAGTGCCAGACTCTTTATATTCCCTACATGTAATTCCCTGTATAAACAAGCCACATAACAAATCAATGGAAAAAATTATTTTAGAGAAAGAAAAACAAAAATGTTGATTTATTGTCTATTGTTATTATTTATACTTGAAATACTGGTTTGAAATGAGTTGAGTAGATGAAGTTGACCAGTTAAATTGACCTGGAGGTGCATGGCGACAGTGCTAACCACTATCCCACCGTGCTTTATATATGCATATACACACATAAACGTCAATGCTGTAGGAAGTATTACCTGCAGCTACCTGCACATATTAATTGTACTGCTTGCGATGATAAAATCTATTTGCTATACAAAATTGGCCCACTAGATGTCAGGAAAATGGCGCTTCATGAAATTAATCTTCTGGTGAAACTATTGTCACCTAAATGGAGCTTCATTTGATCTTTATCGCTACATCTTGAAACAGTAAAATTTCTACAGTATACTGTTCTACTCTGATGACACGCCCACGCCTCCTCAGTGCAACCAATCAGATTGCTCAGTTTTTCATACTTTCAAAAGTGCCAGAATCATTGATTTTTGTATACAATCAAAACAAACACCTAAACAAACACAATCACAGAATCTTTTATAGTATAATATTTGATATAATGTGTGAACACATAGAAAAGCTGTATGTATTTGTCCTTTGCTTTTTTTGTCGACAAGTGTATTGTGCCGGGTGGCACGGTGGCTAAGTGGTTGGCATTGTCACCTTGCACCTCCAGGGTCTAGGGTTCGATTCCCACCTCAGTGTGTGGAGTTTGCATGTTCTTGGTGGGTTTCCTCCAGGCGCTCCAGTTTCCTCCCACAGTCCAAAGACATGCAGATTAGGCTAATTCCCCATAGTGTGTGAATAAACAGGTGTGTGCCCTGCAATAGATTAGCACCTCATCCATGGTGTACCCTACCTTGTGCCCTAAGTCTCCTGGGATAAACTCCAGCCCCCATGACCCTGTTCTCCCAGTGCTGGGTGGGTTTCCTCTGGGTAGACCAGTTTCCTCCCACAGTCCAAAGATATGCAGGTTAGGCTATTTGGCATTCCCAAATTGCCCGTAGTGTGTGTATGTGTGTGTGCCCTGCGATGGATTGGCACCCTGTCCAGGGTGTACCCTGCC
>JAOVVA010000044.1:18327514-18352957 GCA_028565275.1 Leiocassis micropogon | reverse complement strand
AACATATGCTCCCATCCAGACGTCGTCTCTTTCAGGGAAGACCTTGCATTTTTCAACAAGATAATGCCAGACCACATACTGCATCAATTACAACATCATGGCTGCGAAGGATCCGGTACTGAAATGGCCAGTCTGCAGTCCAGATCTTTCACCTATAGAAAACATTTGCTGCATCATAAAGAGGAAGATGCGACAAAGAAGACCTAAGACAGTTGAACAACTAGAAGCCTGTATTAGTCAAGAATGGGACAACATTCCTATTCCTAAACCTGAGCAACTCGTCTCCTCAGTCCCCAGACGTTTGCAGACCGTTATAAAAAGAAGAGGAGAGTCTACACAGTGGAATCCCAACTTTTTTGAGATGTGCTGATGCCATGAAATTTAAAAACAACTTATTTTCCCCTAAAAATAATAAATTTTCTCAGTTTAAACATTTGATACGTCATCTATGTTGCATTCTGAATAAAATATTGAAATTTTAAACTTCCACTTCATTGCATTCTGTTTTTATGCACAATTTGTACAGTGTCCCAACTTTTTCGGAATCGGGGTTGTATATTTATGATAATCTTTGTGGTTGTCTAAAGATAGAGACGTCATTTACAACAAATAAATAAAATATAATTAGGCTGATGTGAGTGTTTGTTTTTTCATCAACACCAAAACAGAATTAATAAAACAGTCGTTTGATTTAAACAACGTGCTATTCTTTATGCTGTGATTTGGAGGGGACGCAGCAAACTTTTTACATTTCAAACTGGGCGAAAGCCTTGTTAAGTTTGGGAAAACTTACCTGTTGATATTAACACGCCATTAATAATCCCCTGTAGGGTTCCTGCTCCACGCCCCAGAAGCGTACTTCCCTTACTTCCGGCAGCACGACGTCAGCGACGTGGTCCGGCTTAACAACAAGATGTACGAGGGATCGCGGTTTACAGACGCAGGCTTCGCGCATCACGACCTGTTCTTCGTGGACGGCGGGACACCGAGCGACATCATCATCCGGCGCTTCCTGCACATCTGCGAGACGGCCGAGGGCGCCGTCGCCGTGCACTGCAAAGGTGAGACGGAGTGATAGAAGAAGAACTGTTACTCTTTATTAATAGATAAACGCCAGTAGAATCCTAATGTTTTTTTATTTGTCAGTAATATAAAAATTTTCTGTTATACTTGTGCAGACAATTGGTTACGCTTAACACTTGTGTGTGTGTGTGTGTGTGTGTGTGTGTGTGTGTGTGTAGCTGGTCTGGGCAGGACAGGTACCCTGATCGGCTGCTACCTCATGAAGCATTACCGCTTCACGGCTGCAGAGGCCATCGCCTGGACTCGGATCTGCAGGCCCGGCTCGGTCATCGGCCCCCAGCAGAACTTTCTGGAAGAGTGAGTGGGCCGATCTAACAGTTACATGCTAAATCATCTCAGTGAAAACCGAACAGGTAGAAATACACTCAGTCGTCTGTCTCCGTACAGAAAACAGCAGAGCATGTGGACGGACGGGGATCTGTACCGCTCCAAGCAGCCGAGGCCGTGGCAGCACCGCGAGAGGGACCTGGCTCGGCTCATCTCCAGCCTGGACGACGTGTCGCTCAGCAGCACCAGCCTGAACGCCCTAAGCTCTGACGAGGTGATGCATTCTGGGGGAGGGACAATCAGCGTTTTAAAAGCTTCAGTCATTTCAAAGCATGTTTCCTTTCTTCTTTGTATGTTTGTTTTTCCAGAATGACCTCATAGACAGTAACGTGGTCTTAACTCAGGGAGACAGACTGCGAGCGTTAAAGTGTCAGCGTCCTCTCAGGTCTCCGTCCACGCTCGGGTAAGACACAAACTCCAGAGTTATTTGCACCCTTGCTAAAAACATGGTGGAATAACATTTATTTATTTAACTATTTTTAAAAAGAAGCTTTGCTTAATCCAAAACAAAACAAGTCATTAAACACGCACAAGTGTATCGTAGTTATTGGCACCCCTGCACTTAAGTTCTTTCCTTTGCCAGACAAGAAATGATAGAGATCGGAGAAGACATTTGCAGGAAGGAAGGAATCTGATGCACTTCTCAATCTTTACACTTTCCTCTCGGATTCTAGCAACTGTTATGTCCTTCAATACCCAGCCTGTGCCCTTATCACCATATCACCATATCGTATCACCATATCGTATTCGTATTACAATGCCATGAAAAAGTATTCGCCCCTTCCTGATATTTTTTTTTCTGCATATTTGTCACACTTAAATGATACAGATCGTTAAACAAATGTTAGTATTACATGAAGATAACCCGAGTAAATACAAAATGTAGATTTTAAATGATAATTTTTAAAAATTATTATTATTAAAGGAAAAAGGCTGTCCAAAGCTGCCTGGCCCTATGTGAAAAAGTAATTGCCCCCTTGCTAAATCATGAATGAACTGTGATTGGTCACATTTTTTGGAAAAGCTGAATTAAATTTCAATTTCCACACCCAGGCGAATCAAGAAATCACTTGAACGCAATCTGTGTGAAAGAATTAATCACGCTAAAAGATCTTACATCATGCCGCAATGTAAAGAAACTCAAGAACAGATGAGAAAGAAGGTAATGGACATGCATCACTGCATCTGGAAAGGGTTACCAGGACTTTGGGACTTTGGCGCCATCATTAACAAATGGCGAAAACTTGCTCAGGTTATCATTGTGTAATATTAAAATTTGTTTGATGATCGCTATCATTTAAGTGTGACCAGTATGCGCAAAAAAACTAAACTTTTTCACAGCAATGTAGATGTCTTGTACTGAATATTATTTTTTTTTCAGTAGGTTACGTCTGATACCTGGCACCATTTCTCCCTCGAAGTCTTCCAAAGCTGCTCCTCTTTTCTCCAGCAGCCCTGTGACGAGGCGACAGGCTCGGAGCCCGTCATCTGCTGGAAATATAAAAAGGTTGGTTCACACAAACCTATCAGAATTGGCCCGTGTTTATAACAAATACGCACACCATAACCACACGATCCCTCTTCGCAGCTTCAAACCCGGCTTGGCGCGCTCTCTCGGCAACCTGTACAGCATGGACGACTTCCCCGACGACGACGACGCCGCGCATTCCTACCCCTCCCCCTCTCCTGCACCGTTCTCTCCATCTTCACTCCGCCCCTCAGGCCCTCCTCCGCCCCGCTTCGGCTTCGGATACCCGGTCCCGAGTTTCCAACAGGAAGATAACAACAACCTCAGGCCCGTGATGAGAGGAAACTTCAGACCAAACCCCAGAGGTCCTGCCCCGGGAGCGCTCACAGGCCGCCATCTCAGCCGCTCTATTCCTGTGAGTGGATACGAAATACCACTTTCCTCCAAACTCGCTCGCCGATGATTCGGCTTTCGCTCGATTCCAAACACGTTTCGTTTCATTTCTGTCTGGATCCCATCTTTTTGTGGTCTTTTTTTCACGCTTTATCATTTTAACTTTTTGAAACATTTTATTTTCTTCACAAACAACAGCCTGTTCTGTTTTAAATGGTAGAATAATTATAAAGGTCTTGACTAAAACAACATGCATGAGGAATTACAAAGGAGTTTTCATTTTCTGCAGTGGAAAAGTACTCGAACTAGTTACTTTAATCAGAAAGTAACGCTGTAATGTAACTGATTATTTTTTAAAGATGGTAATTTTGTAATGTAATTAGTTACTTAAAAAAGTAACGTCCCCAACACTGCT
Source organism: Leiocassis micropogon (assembly GCA_028565275.1). Classification (NCBI taxonomy): domain Eukaryota; kingdom Metazoa; phylum Chordata; class Actinopteri; order Siluriformes; family Bagridae; genus Leiocassis; species Leiocassis micropogon. The sequence goes on along the minus strand of JAOVVA010000044.1, from coordinate 18,349,271 downwards.
TATTTATGAGTTACTTGATTAATTATACCCCTCTCACTTGCACTATATACGAGGGGCGACAATTGACATTACAGAAGACGTCACACACAGAGGACGGTGATGACTTTTAGCTGCAGCTAAACATTTGACTGGTGCAAACATTTTAATGTCTGATGGCAGAGAAATGCTTGGATAAGTGCATTGGTGTGAAGTAGTGTGTGTAAAGGGAGTTTTCACTCTTGTAACTGCGTTCTATCATTCTGCACAATCAAAAGTCCCTCTTTGACTTGAACACCCCTCATATTTTACACATCTGAATTAAACCACTTAAACTGACCGCTTCCTTCCTGATATGGGTTGCTCTCTGTCTCTTCACAGTCCCTTCGTTCCGAATACATGAAATACTAAACCCTGCGGCGACGCGCTGCCTCGTGGACTGGAGGAAAAGATCTCTTGGACAAGCTACTAAATGTCTCATGGAGCGTCTGCAGCATGCTACGGCAAACGAATAAAACATTGATCCACTGATTTTTGTTTCAAAACCTTGTCATGTTCTTTGTATTTCTATATATTTCCATATATGGTAGGGGTAGCTCAGTGGTTAAGGCATTGGAATAGTGATCGGAAGGTTCCAGGTTCAAACTCCCCGCCCACCGCCAAGTTGCCACTGTAGGGCCCTTAAGCAAAGCCCTTAACCCTCAACTGCTCAGCTGTTTAAAGAGATAAAAAGTTGCTCTGGATAAGGGCGTCTGCCAAATGCTCAAATGCAATGCAAATACATAATACACAAATGCACACACATCAAACAAGCATGGCTTATTTATTTGACATATTGTAAATTTTTGCGACTTTAGATCTTGTCAAGAGAAGGAAATCTGCCCGGTCATTGGCTGCTGTTGCTCATGTACCAGTAGTGTCTTGTGTCGTTATATAAAAGCGAAAAAATCATCACATTATTAATTCATTATTTCTACCAACATATCCATTAGAGTTTGAGTGTAAACCATTTACACAACCTGCTCCATTCATAGTTAGACAAACTTGCGATTTGGGAAGCTGGATGTCATCGGTCAAAAAGGTGGTGATTAATGTTCAGGAGGTCTTCATGTTTTGTGGTTTCTCTTCAGTTCACATATCCCAGTTAGGAAGTAGGGGTCAGAGTGCAGCGTCAGCCAGGATATAGCGCCCCCTGCAGTAGATAGGGTCAATGTCCTCGCTTAAGGAGCTCAACATTCGCAGCTTGGCAGTGCCGGGGTTCAAACCCCCAAATGTTCGATCCGCAATCCAAAGCCATAACCGTTTGAGACACCACTGCCTCTGAAGGCAAACTGATGTGGTATGAAAGAAAGTTCAGCATCTGCTGGTGCTCCTTTAAGTAGGTGAAGTATATGAAGTGGTACAAACAGTAATAACAAATTAATAATTGTAATCACACTTGGATGACGTGAGAAACACGGCTATGTTTCAGAAAGAAACATCATTATTTTGGTTCTTGCCACAGGACTAATTGTGATGCTAAAGAAAACTACAATGAGTTGTACGATATCAGGGTGTGTGTGTGTGTATGCAGGCCTGCGTGATAACTGACTCTCCTGACACTTATTTTTTGTTATAAAAGACATTGTAATTTGTATATTTTTTGCACGGAATTTAATGATTATACTGAAAGTGACTGGAATTAAACATGAACAGGAGAATTGACCTAAACGTGTCATCATATGAGCATCCAAACAGTGTGTAAGAACAGTGTTACTATGGCAACAGTGAAAGGAGTGCTATTAAAGTGTGCCATTCTGATCTCCCCCCTCCGATCGATGCAAAGACGTCACAGGAAGAGACATTTAGGAGTGTTCGCACTTGAGGGGCAAACCTTCGAAAGTTTTGGCGCCCTTCGGATAAGCCGGATATTCGCCAAGGGTGCCTTTACTTTTGGATCTGACTGTAAAGCTTTGTTTTGCGTTTATGTCTGATAATTGTACTCGCAATCTGTGTAAGCAATGTGTCCTATACACACGGTACGCATGCTCACTTGTATCTCTTTATAGAAGCTTTCTCAAAGAATCTTGAGGTATAAATTGTGCAAAAGAAGTTGAAATGTACAACTCTTTGCCTGGACATTGAGTTGTATTTTGCGCTTTTAGGTTTTGTAGGGTGTGTTTATTAAAGCTAAAGGATGGCATGTTATTGCAGTTTGGATTGATTTTTCATTTTTTGCCGAATAATTGCAGGTGGGTAACAAGGTCTGGGTACAAGGTCTGGGTAGATCACTTTGTGACTCTGTTACAGTTCCCTCGATTCATTTTAACACATTCTGGAGGAATTCAACACTGTGTGAGCTTTTCTGTAAATACATTTTTATTGCATTTAATGTGACAGCAGGCTGCACATTGGCATAGTCGTCTTGCACCTCCAGGTTCCCGGGTTCGAGTCCTGCCTTGGGTCTGTGTGCATGATCTCCTCCTGCCTGCTGGGCTTCACCCACCTGTAATCGCCTGTAGTGTGTGTGTGTGTGTGTGTGTCTAGTGTATAGACCCCTGTAAGTGCTATAGACAATGAGTGAATGAATAAAGCCACTTTTAGATGAGTAATATTTCTTATGGACACCTGAATGTGATTCATGGAAAATGTATTGTAATTTTATTTCTTTATTTTCTGCCACAAACTGCAAAAGTTTACTCTGTTGTAAACTTTAACGACCTGCTTGACATTTTAAGCGAATCCCTGGGCTAAAACGAACTTTTTAAAACAAATATTTAAACAAATGATCACAATCTATATTATTCAGATTTACGGCAGCCGTCCTGTAGAGCCACTGTCGCAAAACACAAGACGCTTCACGACACCCCTGCCTTAATATAGGATTGCACGGTACGAACTGTGAACGAAGGAAAAACCGAGTTGTGTTTCCCCGATGCAGCATTTCCCAGACGTTGAGCTTTCCAACGGGTTGAAAATCCCAATCCTAGGTTTAGGTGAGTACACGCAAATGGATTTAGCGCTACTTTTGAAACGTATACTGTTCTTTAAAAGTACATGAATGAAAAGAGAATGGTCCGCGTATATACCGGGTTTTACGGTAAGCATGAAGCCCAGCTGTCGGGTGTGTTTTAGAACTTTTTTGTTGTTTGTTTGTTTAAATTAGAAGCTCTAACGCATAACCGACATCTGGGTTACCTGCTTACCGTTAACCCCGGTATATACGCGCCTTATATCCAGACCTGGACTGTTAAAAGTGATTTGTTCTAACTCAGTCCAGATCTTTAGATATAAGACGCACAATTAGGGTCCTGGACTCATCAGTGTTAAACAGTGTTAATGATGAGATGATGTAAAAGTCATGAGGGGGGGAAAAAGAGGAAATATTAATGTCCTTTAAACTGGATGTCATGTCTGGTGTCCAAAGTTCACTTTAAAGTTGGATATTAACAACATTATGGTTATATTTTATGTTGGTGTTTAAAAAAAAAAAAAAAAAAAGCAGTTTAAAATTTCCACAGCATTTAAATCAGTTTAAACTTTGATGGCTGTGTATATTTCCTTGTACTAGTGTCAAATACAAACAAGTCTGTCCCTTAAACTTCAAAGCATTTTAGGTATTATTATTATTATTATTGTTATTTAATATATATAAATATACACTACCGCTCATAAGTTTAGGGTCACTTGTAAATGTCTTTGTTTTTGTTTAATGATTTATTTTCTGAAACTATGTAATGACAATATGGAATTGGGTAATTATGTAACAACAACAACAACAATCAGTTGTTATTCTAAGACATGAAGGTCAGTCTTTCTGGAGCCGTTCTTGTAAGTACAGTATTGTGTCGAGTGCATTTGCAAAACCCATCAAGCACCATGATGGAACTGTCTCTCATGGAGACCTTCCCAGGAAAGCAAAGATCAAAACTTCATTTAAAGTCACCGGCCTCAGAAATCACCAATTAACGAACAGCACCTCATATTAGAGCCGTTATTGAAGGATTTACAGATCATGAGTAGCAGATATACATCTCAATATCAACTGTTTAAAGGAGATTATTGCGTATTTCGGATAAACGCCTTCAGTATTGCTTTACAGTGTAGAAAGGAATAAAAAATCAACTTGGCTCAAACAACCCGTGTTTTATCTCATGGCGGCGCTTTACATTACCGCTTTTCATTACCGCCACGGTATCGAGAACATGTGAGACAAACTGGTTTTAAACTTCCCGCAGGAAGAATAAACAAATATTGAGCTGTGCATTTATCTTTGAATGTTGAGTTTTCAGGCTACTTGCCTTTTCTTGGAGTAAGCCATGCTATGGCAAGTGTCTTTCACGCACTGTCTATACTCGTTAAACTATCGCGCTAGATTACTGGTATATTAATTATTCTCATCTATCAGAAAAGCGTCAGGGTCCCGATAGAACCATAGCACACCATTTAGTGATGCCTGCCTTACAGCAACGACTGTTGGTGTGAAGCCATAGACCCTTCCACACCATCACTGAATGGATGGATTTGCACTTGCAATCCATCACTGTTAACTTTATCCAAAAAAATCAAACCCCACTATTTGGTTAAAAAAGAGAGTAATAAAGAAAATGATTTTGTCCAATCACAATCAAGAATTTAATTTGCAGCTCTATTAGTAATTTATGTCTTGTATATCCAGGAACGTCGTACCATGGTGGCTACTCCCACAACGCGGTCATCTATGCTCTCCAGGAGTGTGGCATCAGGCACATAGACACGGCGAAAAGATACGGCTGTGAAGAAGCCCTGTCCAAGTCGATAGCGGAGAGCCGAGTCCCACGGGACGACCTGTGGATCACCTCCAAGCTCTGGCCTGGGGATTATGGGTATCAGAGCACCAAGGAGGCCTGTCGAACCTCGTGTGCCAGACTCGGTGTTGAGTATTTAGGTACCAAGTTGTTTGTTGTAGCTGTTAGCTCGTCTGAGATCATGGCGGTGGTGTGACGTTCCTCCCTTTACAGATCTGTATCTGATGCACTGGCCTGACTGCAATTTTCTAGGGCGCTCCAACAGGGACGTCCGGGCCGAGACGTGGAGAGCGCTGGAGGAGATGTACGACGAAGGTGGTGGCGCCTGGCTAGTATTTTGTTGCGGATTGCTAGTAACGAATGAAATAGACTCATCAGGGTGATTTGCGTTCCATTATCACAGGATTGTGCCGTTCGATCGGCGTGAGCAACTTCCTGATCAGACATCTTGAGGAACTGAAGGATAACTGTGGTGTGACGCCTCACGTTAATCAGGTACACGACTCGACTCCGGCTCTTTAACTGCAGTGTGTCCCGAAATGATCTGATCTGAACTAAACCATGAAGTGCTCAATGTTTTGCAGGTGGAGTTTCATCCGTTTCAGCAACCTTGGCAGTTGGTGGAGTTTTGCCGCAAAGAGGGCATAGCGTTTGAAGGCTACTGCCCCCTAGCGAAGGGCCAAGCGCTCGACCATCCGGGGATCGTCGATCTGGCGCAGAAGTATGGACGCAGCCCTTCACAGATCTGCATCCGCTGGAGCATTCAGGTACAGTACAGAGACAAGGGTTAAACTGCAGGTTATTTTCTTGAGCCAGTTGGCGCAAAATGTTCCTCAATAAAATCTATCGTTTATTTTTATTCTTATCAGCGGGAAAATTAAAATGGAGCCCAGGCTTAAAGTCAAGACCAGAGGTAGACAATTACATTATTGTGCATAAGTACAGTTTTTACATTTCTGTACTATACTCGAGTCATTTAATGAGAAGATACTTTTTAGTAGAGGCGCCCTGCGAGTTCCACGTGGGGGGCGAAGGGCATCCAGGCCCCCCTCCACTCACACTGGAAAAGATCCATTGGCGTTTTTCAAGATCAATGTTTTTTCTTTGCGCCTCTACTTCTCCAGGAACACTATCTAGTTATTTTTACTCCACTACATCCTACAGCAAATATCTGTACTTTCTACAGAATGGCGTTGCATTACATAACCACAGTGGTGTGTAGTATTTGAAGCGGGAAGACGGCCACCTGCTGATTATTATATTTAATTGCATGAATTGCCTTCCCTCTGTGAAACATTTAATCATGTAGCAGGTGTTTGAAACCAGAAATGGAAATGAGAGAGACTGGAAATCACCACTCGCCTTTATTATTGTAATGCTTTGTATTTTGGGGTTTCTCAGGCAGCATTACATCGACTACAGCTGGTCCAAAATTCTGCTGCTCGGCTCTTAACTTCTACGCATAAAAGAAAACATATCTCTCCAGTCCTGGCATCCCTTCATTGGCTCCCAGTACAGTACCAAATTGTTGTTGGTCTTTCAGCTGCTCCCGGCAAGGGGTCGCCACAGCGGAGTATGGAGTCCGCACAACAACTTGGTACAGGTTTTACACCGGTTCCCCTTCCTGATGCAACCCTCCCATTTTATCCAGGCTTGGGACCGGCACTGCATCCAGTGGCTGGGGGGTTTGGGCTCTGGCTGGGAATCGAACCCGGGCCTTCCGCATGGCAGGCGAAACACCTACCACTGAGCCACCACTGCCCCCCAGTACAGTACCAAATTAATTTGTTAAAATTCTTTTGGTTCAAAATTCTGTTGGTCACGTTTACACGGCCTTGCCCCGCCCTACCTCTCAGACCTGCTTCAGCCCTACGCTTTCTCAGATCATCAGATACATTTCTGCTGACTGTACCCAAAACCAAATGCAAGCTCAGGGGTCATCGAGCGTTCTCTGTGGCGGCACCCAAATTGTGGAATGACCTACCCTTGACTACTCGTGAGGCCACATCACTGAGTTGTGTTTGGAGATGTGTGTAATGTGATTTTATTTGTCTTTTTCTATTATTTTATTATTTATGTGAAGCACTTCACACATGGGGGCATTCGTTGTTGTTAAAGTGGTATATAAATAAAGTTGAGTTGAGTTTCGTGCATTTTTTTTATCTCGACTAGTAATGTAAAGGAATGATTTCTACTTTTACTTAAGTCATTTTGTACAGGATTTACAGTATGTACATTTACCCACTACCGGTTAATATTCTTTTTTTCCATCTCTTGGTCTTAGACTTCAACTTGTCGCATGAACGACTCAGTTTGTACAAAATAAAACCTAAAGTCAAGCATGGAATTAAAGTTTATACTTTTTTCCTAGAATTATTATCGAGTCTAACCCTGTTAAAGTTTTCACTCTGTTACCTTTCTAAAAGAGACCGGGTGTTTGAAATAAACAGACACTACAATGCTACTAAATCCTTGATTTTGATTCTTGGTCCTATTACAGGATTGTTATTTAACTAGGAACTAGCGTATAATCAGTGATGCGTGGATTTCTGTAATGGGACGTAGATACAGGTGCAAGATTAACCAGAATAGATAAATTAACAGCAGGTGGTAAGGAAAAGTCATCAGTGTCTGGACACTGGGTAAATGATTCTATGTACTTCTGTTATTCTAAGGAGATTTGTTTAAACTTTTTTATAAACAAAAATCCATGATAATGAACTGAAAGACAACCCGGTGTTTATGTTTCTTTTTTTTTTTTTGCTTTCCTAGAATGGAATCATCACCATCCCAAAGTCCACCAAAGCAGAAAGGATTTTTGAAAACTGCCAAGTAAGTTCTTCCTTTCTAAGGAAGTTAAATGTGGCACCCTTAGTGAGTTTTTATGTTCTTGCTGTCTGTGGAAACGTCCTCATGCTTCTCAGTAACCATCTGAAGAACCCTTGAGGAGCCACGGTTTCTTTTGTTTGCCCGAGTGCAGCTTCTAGCACTTCAGTGGCCATAGACACTTTCCTGTTTTAGACCCCTAGTGGAAAGCTAAATCTAACACCTATGGAAGTTCTACATTATTATACAGTTTCGGGTGTCTACAGAATCAGCAGACACAGATAGAAGCCCGAAAGCAAGTATTCATAGATTTATATATTTAATATGTATATTAGTCTAATTTCCAGTAGGTGTTCTAAACTGGAAAGTGATCCACCTTGTCTTTGTCTTCCTCGCCCTTATTGACTCCTGAAAGCAGTAACTCAAGTCATGGACGTTTGTTAGTTTAACCTTATTAGATGCCGGCCTTTTAATTCGACATGACTACAGACATCGGGAGTACTCAATTTATTGTGACTCAATAATATTGGAGCAATTTGTGAATCATCTATATGACTACACCATGCTAGCGTCCTGTACCGCATTGGCGTACTTTATTTAGCTAGCTATTGACAAGCTGGCTAAGTTTACTTAATTAACACAAAAATAAAGCTAGCTAACAAGCCACATTCGTAACATTCGCTTAACCCCGAGCTAGCTTACGTTCCTATTTAAAACCCGCTTGCTAATCGTGATGCGATGTCGATAAGGGTGTATTAATTAAATGCAACATTGGAATTAATGACAATGTTGGAATTAAGTTGTGTGTGTTTGTTTTTTTTCCTCCTCAAACTTGCCTCTGCATGGACAGGTGTTTGGGTTCCAGCTGGACGACAATGACATGGCCGCCATGCACGCCTTGCATGATGGGAGGCACGTGAGCTGGGACCCAACCCATGTAGCGTAAGCATGCTGGTGTGTGTACGTCTGTATTTTAATATGTATTTCTATAGAGCAAAACAGTATACACTGTACGTAGCGACCTTCTGATTCTGCTTGAGGTGGGGTGCAACATGATCAATTAATACCGAATTAACAATTAAAAATGATCATCCGTTCCTGTGCGAGTTGTGAGGACAAGCTTGTGTTTAAATCCCTTGAAGCTCACGTGCCACAGATGCGTGTCGGCAACTCAGCATAGGTCAATGACGATAAATTAAAAACAAAAAACAGACAATGCTTAAATGGAAGTCGGGCCAGTTTGTGTTAACGGGGAGGTTTCAGACTTCAAACTATGTTTCTGGGGTTTTTAAATTATCCTTCATTTTATAAAGTGAAAATTTGAACACTACATGAATATGGGAATAACATCACAAAATGAGCATATCATTATTACTATGCTTTTAAACAACTATTAATACACGTGATTGTGTATCTGTGCTATGTTCTGATTTTTTGCTTAGTCATGTTTGGAAAGTCAGTTAGAATAAACTAAAATTCAGTTTATCATATTACCTGTGTTTAGTGCTGCACAATATATATGCTTATTTAAAAAAAATTTAAAAACCATGCTCTGAGCCTCAAGGGGTCTACTACTAAACTACTGAGATTTTATTTATTTCTTCTTACATTAAAGATTAACACTTATTACACCGGCCTGTATTGGGAATAATCAGAAATAAATTGACAAGTCGGAACGGTCTGATCCGATCCAGCCCAATGAGGTAAAGGTATAAAACTTTTGATGATCTGTTCAGCAGGTAAATATAAACTGTGTAAAAACACTTCATCCTAGTGTTTCTTTCTTTCTGGGATAAATATATTCTCTCTGTACATGTTTGCACCACATGGGGGGTAACATGAGCCAACATGACCAGCTTCCAGCATGGAAATCCTGCTTCCATATCTGATTGGTAAACTCCATGAGAGCAACTGTCTCCCACTAGGCTGTACAGGTAGTCCCCGACTTATAAACATTCGGGATATGAGTTCCAATATTTACAATTATATACAATATTCTCACAGTGTCAGAAATGGACATGTAAAAGATCTAAAATTCGGTATATTGTATGTGTGTGGGGGTGCAGGAGAAATGAGGTTATGGTTATAAGAGTCATGTTGTCTGACTTGAGAACAAATCCGACTTACGAACGTACTCCCAGAACGGAACTTGTTTGTAAGTTGGGGACTACCTGTACTTTTATCCCTTAGGCTTCTGGCTGAAGGAGCTTTGATTGGCTCCTCATTTCACATCTAATCAATCATAGATGAGTCTGAATTCTTAGAACCATAACAAAGAAGGTGGGATTTAATGGGTGGGGGGGGGGTTGAAATTCGGGAGCTTAACCTAAGAGCAGAGTTGGAGAAAAATACTTCTCTTACATTTTACATTAGATTAAACGCACCACAGCAAACAATCACTTTGAGCTAAAAAAAAAATAATTTCCCCCCTCCCCCAAGGTTTTTGGGTTCACGCTGACCGAAGAGGACATGGAGCGTCTCCGGAGATTACACGCCGATGATAAACTCATTCACCTCAGCTACCCGCTCTGGAACGGATAATCAGAACACACCAGAGGCGATTTTTTTATTTATTTATATCCTCTACACTGTGGATCTTACAATCAAAAATGAGCTCACAAATTAAAAAGAGAGAATGAGAAAAAAAAAATGCCCCTAGAAACTATGCAAACAAAAAGTTTTTTACAATTTTGGATATTGAATGATGAATTTCAAGGCTGTACTTTATCATGAAATAAATCCGCACAGACTTCAGTGTCAATATCGTTTAATCCATCCTCTCGATTATAATCACTGCCATACACAAAAAGTTCTTTTTTTTTTTGCTTTGTTTTTAATATCACAGGTTTTTTTTTCCTCATCCAAACGTTCCACCTCTCCAAACAAAAACGAAGAGCAGAATTGTATTATACAAAAAAATGCAAACCAATTTTCACACAGTGAATTCCTTTTACAAAGTCATAAAATGGCGTAATAATGGCTACATCCACATTGGAGTAAGATGGTTCTAAACATTCCTTAATGGAGTATAATCTAAAGTTTAGATATAAAACCTTTCCTTGTTTGAAATCAAGCCTGTACCTTAATTTGATTTCATTCTTTCTTTTTTTTCACTTTAAACAAGACGACTCAGAAATAATCGTAATAAAAAAGCCTGTATGTATTTTTTTTTCTTCCCACAAAAGTTAGGAATAAAAAGAATATATATATATAGAATATATATATATATTAATATAGACACAGCGATAACAGTGTTAAGGTTCAAGAAACGACTTGATTCACCTTTATCGTTTAAACGAGTGCTACAGGTCCGCTCAAGACAGACACGATCCGCGTAGAGAAATGAATATCATCCATTAGGAAACAGGCCTGCTTGCAAAGAGCGCCACATTTACGCTGTGACTCCTCTGCTCCAGGAAAGAAGAAGAAAACAAAGACAAAAAAAAAAAAAAAAAAACACACAATATCATGCACAAAACTTTGCATATAGAAATGCCTAACGTCTTATTCCGCTCGGTGTTAATGAATGGACACCGAGTGGCGACATGATTTTATCTGTAAAACGTACAAAGCGAGAGTTAAGGGAGCTGATTATAAAAATGTAAAAGAAAAATGGGAAAAAAAAAAATCCTCAAACCTCAAAAATTTACTGATTAATCTTAAATACTTCCCGCATAATCCGAATAAAATGAGCATCCTAACTAAATGTTTGCTGTAATATATAACGTTAATCCGCGCTAAATCGGTGCACGCAAAACATTAAGACCCAAAATGCCTGGTTTCGGTTTGGTTTGGGCGAATGAGAGCGGTACCACGCGCAATAGGTTTAATTACTGAAAAAAAAAAAAAAAACGCAACAAGCATGACTTTTGAAAAATCTAAATCGAAAGCAAGTAAAGTCACATGATGCATGATTTCTTTTGTAAAAAAATTTTTATACGCTACCAAATAAAAGGATTTTATTTTGCGCAGAGACATCCAACTGTCTGTTCGTCCATCCTCTCCCTCGTTGTTTCAACTTTTAAATAATTCGCACAAAAGTCAACTCTTATCCGGTTTACTTAAATCCCACCACGCTGACGCTTTTTTTTTTTTTTTTTACCTGATACATCCTACAAAATCACAAATTCATCAGCTCAATTTAGTTACACGTGGTTGAGCCTGGTGTTTATGACGCTTTAGCATCATGTAGTAGCTATGCCAGATAAAAAAAAGAAAAATTAAAAATATATATTTTCCTTCCAATTCCCAAACCCTTGCTAGTTCCAAAAAAGTATGGCTAATTTGACACTTTTGGATTCTAATGTGCTCGGTGGCGGAAGGAATATATTTTTTTTAAATTCTTTTTGTTACTAAGATGTGAGAGGCGCTGGTGGGAAAGGCGAACTACAGAAATTAACCTAAGAGACGTGCACTTAAGCGGGTGAATTCGCTTCTATAAAATTCCGCTTCGGTTCTTTTCCCGATAAGATTTTTTACGTTGGCACCCATGTGAGCGTAAAAAAAAAAAAAAAAAAAAGGAGAGAAAAAAAACATAAAAACAAGCAATTCTTGAACTGCAACAACCCCTTTTTACCCCCTTGACTGAATGGGGGAGAGGGGAAAAAAAAGTGACCGCTAACAACAAAATTATACGTCTTAGCATTTTTGGTCAGGAAGCAAGCCGATTGTTTGGATTAGCGAGATTTTTCATTAGTTTTCACAACTATTTGCAAGCAGACGCTCGTCTGGCGCGCGCACACACACTAACAGGAAAAAAGAGACAATATAATAATAATAATAATACACTAAACCCTCAAAACCCCCGTTTTTTATACATCCGCTCTGACCGCATGTCTGCACGGATCTTCTCCGATCTTGACAATTGCTTGGAAAAGGCTGCATGCTCTTCTCGAGCAAAACTGATAATCTCCAAAAAAAGAAAAGAAGAAAAAAAATCACTCATGACTAATAAACTCATTAATATAATTGTAATCACGACAACTACACCACAAAATAATGGAGAGAGAAAAAAAAAGGTTAAGAGGTTGCACCCAAAATTGGAGCTTAATATCATAGTCGGTCTCAAGAGACTAGAACGAAAAAGTTGCACGTGAAGAATGTCATCACTATAGGAAGACTTCAGAGCGTGTCCGTGTCTTGATCAGTGTTTCAGGGCCATCCTTGTCCTTTTTTTTCTGTTTTTTTTTTCTTTCTTTCAATAGTCGGCGTATAGAGTGTTGTACATTATCTGCAACAAACACACATTGAAAAGCGAGGCGATAATCTCAAGAATTTTTTTTTTATAATCAATTCCGAGCTTCATTTTTGAGCCTCGTCTTTTTTTTTGTCTTTTCTGTTGTTTCGTTTCGAGCCTCCTCGTTCCTGTGCCGAACCGGAATACGCAAACGTGACTGGGAAACCCGACGTAAGTAACTTCACAGAAGTCAGGGAGAATTTGACGTGAAACTTGTGAACGAGGCCGCGCGTTCTGGCGCCGCGGCTTGGGCGAACACCAGGATCATAAAGATACGTTCTTCCTCGGATAAAAAAAGTACACGCTCTTAGAAAAAACATGGAAGAAAGTGCTGTTTTTTTTTTCCTTTTTATTCCTGTAAAGACATTTGCACGCATTCTATAAAACAGAATGCTCCAGACGCCCGACTTAGAAATTCTGAACAGTTCTAGAGCCAAAACCATAAATTAAATGAAATCGTATGATTGATTCCGTTACCTCGAACCCTAGTGTTCGCCCAAGCTGCAGCTCCGGACCGTTGTTTTTTTGTTCATTTTGTTAAATCTGATCGATTAACCACCGTGTCAATTACACCATGTGGGGAAAGCTGAGGTGACGCTCCATATAAAAATGGGACTAATAAAAGGCTTTCCGTGCTACTTTAGTCTCCGGGCCTTCATGTCATATTCAAGGCTGCACAGATATGGGTTTTTTTTTCTTTTCTTTTCGGTAAAGATTACTGGGTGCGAGATGCTACAGAGTCGGCTCTCTGTTCGTTTCCTATACTGCAGATTCACTGCGTTGGTTTATTCTTTTTTTTTTAAATGCCGAAAAAGAAAAAAAGAAAAAGAAGAAGAAAATGACAGGATATTCGGATGCCCTGGTTTCCAGGCGATGAGAAGTCGTTTAAAACAAAAACAAAAGCTCATTCACAGAACAAAAAGGAAAACAAAATTCATAATCACGGCAGATACTGCTCATTTCTTTTTCTAAAATAAAACAAGTGTTTCGTGCATGCATGTAAAAGCATGCAGGTGTGTGTGTGTGTGTGTGTGTGTGTCGTATTGGTGCATTTCTCTTTAAAGCAGTTGAATGAAAATGACCAAATCTCAACTAGAGCTCTGTGTGTGTGTGTGTGTGTGTGTGTGTGTGGGGTTAACGGCCTCATTTAAGAATGAACGACGCCGTTCTTTTGGAGCTCTGATCCGCTCGCCGCTTGCTCTCCGGAGCACAGCGAGAGTGAAGACGTCTTATTGGTCAAGGACAGCATGGAGCCGGAGACGTTGTTGGCTGGCACCATGTTGCTCACACCATTCGAGACGTCTCTGGAGGAAAAAAAACATTACAAATCAGCAGGTATTAAACACTGCTTGTGGATAAAATCTCGACCAGAAGAAATCTCAAAACATTCACTTAAGAATTTTAGAAGAAAAAAAAAAAAAACTATTTTAAGCACTTTGTCCTCACTGATTGTTTAGGTGAAGGAAAAAAAAATAAATCGGCAATAATGGTTGAGTAATTAAATCATCATTATAATATAAAACTTTAATTGCAAGAGTTCCATACGCAGGTGTGCGCCCCTAGTGGGCTGTAAGGGTACTGTCTGATATACGCCACTGGGAATTCAACAGGACAGATCGCCTTAATAATTATTCTCCCTCTTCCAAAGGGCAACACAGCCTTAAAAGGTGAGCATTCTGTCTTATTCTGACTTGTTAAACTCACCCCAGTGATATCGACAGCTCCTCCAGTTGGGCTTTATGGTCACTCTGACCATTTTCAGTGGCTTTCAATTTGTACTGGACTTCCTGTGCTGCCTGGTTTTTCTGTGACAAGAGGTAAAGAGAGAGAGAAAAAAAAATAATTATTCACAGGGAAGTGCTTTTGAGAAGTCAGTGATCAATAAAAGCTTAAAATTATGATTTAGTGTAAATATAGAAGACAGTCGACCCAAAAATTTCGCGGGGGGTTGGATCCGGGAGAGGTTTACGTTCCTAGATCACCCGCAAATTATGAGGGGGGGGGGGGCGGGGACATGAATTTTAGATAGGGTCAAAAATTGCCTATAAATGTCTATTTGTATAGTTTTAACCCTACATATGCTCCCAAAACACTTTAATTTAATTTCAAACTCTAAAGCCTAATACATTTTTGTTTTTTTAAATTTAAAGACAAACCCATTCACCACCACAAGCTGCATTTTCCTCTACGGTTGCCTTGTATTCTCTCTACAATGTATACAGCATTATATTTTATATGAAGATTTAGCTGAATTTACGTTAATATGCAATATGTTATA
Source organism: Leiocassis micropogon (assembly GCA_028565275.1). NCBI lineage: Eukaryota > Metazoa > Chordata > Actinopteri > Siluriformes > Bagridae > Leiocassis > Leiocassis micropogon. The sequence continues at coordinate 18,334,189 of JAOVVA010000044.1, read as the reverse complement.
AATTTAGTAAGTTATATTGCTCTTAATAGTTTATATTGATAAAACTAAAACTGCATACAATAGTTGCAACTCTGAACCATGACTTTGCTGTCGTCGACTGTAGAGCAAGAGTCAGTTTGGGGGGAAAAAATAAAATGAACAAATAACCCTCACCCTAGCGATTTCACGCGTGCGCTTCCCGATTTCCCTTTCGACGTGGTGAAGCTCGAGACTGAGCTGCTCGCTGGACACGCCGCCCGCCACTGGCCATTTGGCAGCTGGAGGCTGAGCGAAGGAATTAACATTTTCAGGTCTAAAATTATAGACCTAAATTCGTCGTAAATTATATACAATTCCATGCCAAATTCTTATCGCAAAAAAAAAAAAAGACCATTGCGGAATACTGTATAATAAAAAAAAAATATAAAAATCAGAAATTTAAAAAAGTTTTTAATGTTTTTCCAAGTTGTTCTGCGCGTCTCACCTCCATGCTGGGGATCTGCGTCTGCTGACTGATCTGCTGGTTGACTTGCTGGAGCTCCATCTTCAGCTGCTCTCGATTGGGGCTGGGCACGGGCAGCCTGGTGGGCATCACACACAGACAAGAGATCAGACAAAACACTGGGAAACGCGGGGAAACCTGTTACTGTTACTGTTGGGGTCACATACCGCTCACTGAAGTGTCCCGGAGAGGTGATGCTCGGGTGTTGAGGGTACGACACGCTGCCCCAACCGCCACTGTGGTTCCCATACGGGTACTCGGCTACGAAAAAACAGCATTGTTTTTAATTTAGCGATCACAGCGCATTATTATTATTATGTTATTAATTAAACGTACCGGTCATGGTGATGTGTTTGGAGCTAGCGGTCTGCGAGGACGCCATGGCCTGCACCGGGCCCGTGGTCTGGTAGCCCGTCTTCGACGTGCGGGAGATGGCTCCAAAGGGCGACACCGTCGGCAGAGGGCCGAACGGGATGATGGGATCGTCGTCTTTGGCTTCTGCCGTGCGCCGCTGTCCGTCCAGTGGCGGCTCCGTCAGACCCTTTGCCTCCATGTTCTGTAAGAGAACGCGAAGCTGCTTTTACGAGAACGGGACCCGCCTAGCAAAAGGCGGCTACCGAGCGTAGCCGACGACGTACCATTATATCCACTGCGCCAGCGCCCACGCCATCCTTCGGTTTGGGATCTTTGGAGCCGATGTAGGAGCCGATGGTGTCGCAGGACCATGGCGAGTACTGCCCGGCGTAGTCGGGTTCCCGGGCGCCGAAAGCTTTGGAGCCGTCCTCGGCGTACTGAAAAGTTGTAGAGTTAGAATTAGGGCTGAAAAGATTCCTCGAGTAATTCGATTACATAAAATGAGCGAGGCAAAATCTTTTGCCTCAAAGCTTTTAAAAATTTTTTTTATAAGCTTGCGTTCTGTTTTTGCGCAATTATTTGTTTGGCGTGACGCAGCACGCTTCCGGGTGCAAGCCACCACTAAACATCGACGAAGAAGAAGCGCTTACATCATCCACAAAGTGGAAGGAGACGCAAACAGTTAGCCTTGTATTGATTTGAGGGAGCGTTCTGTTGCGAGCCAAAGAGGAGAACGTTTAGCTCTGAAAGTTAAGTTGCACAACTTGGTGTTTTTGTATAATTATTTATTTTGTTGTTTGCCTTAGTTTTTTTGATACTTAGTCATTTGAAATACCTTTGTTTTTGCATCTGAGAAAAGGCTTTAAAATAAGAATGTATGGCACTGGAATGCACTTAAGTCATCTCAGTCAACTTTAAGCCATTCCTTATATTGTGAAGAATGACAATGTTTATTTTTGCTAAAATGCTTTAAGTATTTTAAAAATAAAAGTTGATTTTTATTAAAGAAAAGCAATTAATCTTTGTTTCTCTTTTATATTTTACATTTCTGTTTAATTAAGCAAAAGTACATTTTATCCGATTACTCGATAAAATTTTTGGTAGAATACTCAATTACTAAAATATTCAATAGCTACAGCCCTAGTTAGATACAAGACTTTAGAACTTTCAGCTATTGAAATTTTACTACAAGGAATTGAAAGGCACGGCTCCATTACGCTGTGTGTATAGATGTTGTAAACACCGCGCCCGTACCTCCGGAGGGTAGTCGTTGGGGAAGGTGTGAGAGGGCAGCGTCGGGGAGGCTGCAAACGGTGGAGGAGAAATGACTTTTCTCTCCTCCAGCTGGTTCAGCAGCTCCTTACGCCTGCGGTGCAAGTAGTCCAGACTGGGTTGGGTGCGTCCATACGGGTCCTAGGAGAGGGACAGCAGGCATAAAAAAAATTTAACAGTTTCTGAAATGTAAAATGTCGACTATAATTATAACCAGACTCACCCGGATATGGGACCTGATTTGCCCAGGATGTGGTGGTACAGGTGGGTAGTACCCCTCTGGAGGATACCTCTCTCGGGATGCTGCCTCGGGGTGGTAGAGAGAAGCGGGCGCCCCCTGAGTGGGCGGCACGTCCAAGGACGACACGGGGCTCATGCGAACCAGGTCGTCCCGGGGCGGGCCGAAAGGCTGAGGGGGAGGAGGCGGGGCGGCGTAAGGCCCATGTCGACGGGTGTCATAGTGAGAGGGGGGAGGGTACGGGTGGGCACCGACGCCGGAGAAAGGCGGGCCCGAGTGGTGGGAAGGAGGGTACTGGCGGTCGGGGCCATAAGCAGGGTACGGTTCCTGGTAGGGGGCGTCACCCGAGGGTAGGGGGTTGCGCATGTAGCGGGGTGGCACATACTGAGTTTGTTGGTAGGGGTACGGGGCACCTGGGTGGGGGGGATTGTAAGAATGTTTAGAGTGGACAGTTTTGTTAACAGAAAAGTAACTACTTGTAGATTGGGAGACGTTTTAGGACTCACCTGCAGGGTACTGGCCATCATACTGCGCTCCTGATGATGCTCTGGCCTCGGGGTAGAAGAGCTCAGGCTGCTGTTGACTGTACAGCGGGGGAGCACCACGAGGGACCCCAGGGATCTGCTTGGGCACGGGCAGGTGCTCAGCCCTCGGGTGGGTGACCGCGAGGGGCGGCAGGGGCAGGCCAGTCTTATCCAAACTGCACCAGATTTAAAACATCACATTAGTCATGAAAATTGAGCAGACAAAACAAAAAAAGAAGAAAAAAAAAAAAAAAAAGAGACTTATCACAAGGAATATACACTAATCTGTACAACAGATCACATGTTTACATGCTGCCTACAGGGTACGTATGACTGACTGAGTAATTAAGTCGTACGGATCAGGGGGAGATCCAGGAGCGCTGAGGCCGTCCATTTTGGGTTTGCGCATGAGCTCGTAGGGTGAAGATTCGTGTCCTCGTGCTAAGAGCTGAGGCGCTGGTTGGGGACACGCTGCCACGATGCCGTTGGTAAGGGGAGAGGGTTTGCGGGTCACGCCATCTAGAGGAACGCATTCGTCGTTCGGCAGCAGGGAGGGACCGCACGGAAGTCTCGGAGCCAGACGCTTGTTCATCTTACGGTACCTGAGAACAGGAAAAACAGACATTAAACAAAAACAAACAAACAAATAAATAATAATAAAAGCATTTTTTTTTTAAAAACGAAAGATAATCAGGAAAGAAAAAAATTCTCTTATATTCTTTTTTGATCGATTAAATTTCTATGCAAAAAAAGTTTAAATTCAATAGCACAAATAAAACCGAGGGAATTTCTAACCAATTAATCCTTTAATTAACAAAAAATATATATAGTATATATATCAAATCACAACCAACTCTTGCAGCAAAACCGAATTCCGTAAACAAAATGCATCAAAACCAGTTCCTTAAACAGAACGTTTCAAAGTTAACAAGACATAACCGCATCACGAAACATGCATATCTTTAAAAATGCTGAAAATATGTAAAAATCTTGTAGTCATTACTGTAGCGTTTGGGCAGATACTGACTTCTCAAGCTCCTCCTGCGAGTGGGCGAAGGTGCAGCTGGCCCCACGGGGGCAGCCCCCTTTCTGCTTCATGTCACGGCACATGTAGGTTTTGTACTTGCTGTGTTGCAGCGGCTGTTGCTGCTCCGTGCCCTTCTTGCTGTGGTTCTGGATGAAGTCCACCAGGCCGTGCACCACCGTCTTCACCGCTACCAGGCCCTTCTCCAGCTGCTCCCATGTTGGAGGGGGAGCATCTGAGCACAAAAAAAAACAAACAAAAAAAAGGGTCAGGCACTGCCACCAGACAATAGGGGCCAGGGCAACGGGGTGGACCCATTGAGTTATCCAAAGAAATATATACAGTGGAACCTTGGATTACGAGCATCATTTGTTCCGGAAGCAGGCCCAAAACACTCATAAACCAAATAAAATTTTCCCATAAGAAATTATAGAAACTCAAATTATTCGTTTTACAGCCCAAAAAAATTAATATATAAAAATAATTAACACAAAATATTAAGTAAAAATAAAAAAATTAGCCTGCCCTTTACCTTAAAAAAAAAAAAGTAAAAATAAATCCCGACAGGTAAGTGTTTCCGTTTGTGTGCAGGCGCTGTGTGTGAACCTAAAGTAAGCTCCCCTCTCCCCCTTCTCGTCTTACACAGTTACCCTTCCTCCACTCTTTTCAGGCATGCGCACACAACGGAAAAACTTTTATCGAAAAATAAACAAGAAATCTCTCGGACACTCGATTGAGCGACACACTAACGGAATCACTGCTGTAAAGTAAAAATAAAACAAATTAACCTGCACTTTACCTTTAAAAAGAATCGCGACAGAGCAGTCTTTCTGTGTAGAGCAGAGAGAAAGAGTGCATGTGTGTGTGTGTCTGTGTGAAGGCGAAAGTAGGAGGGGTCTATGTGTGTGAGTGTGTGGCACGGTGTCCAATGACGCGTTCACAGAGACACAATGAGCAGGCTGAGCCTTGAGCAGAGAGAGAAAATGGATTTTTAACCTCTCTGATGAGACTTGCTTTTGCTTTACACACGCTCTGTACACACACGCATACAGACACAAAATAAAATGTTTTACACACACACACACACACACGGTCACAGTGTTATAGTAAACAGTACACACGTGCACGGATGTTGATTTTACCAGTAAGAGACGAGCACTAAGGCCCAGCAGGGGAAATGATTACCCACAATTCCGCAGCACAAGAGAGAGAAAAAAACTTTGGCTCAGTTGTGATCACGTGACGCTCGGGGTCAAAACAAGAAGCGCATTTGTGATACATAATACTCGGTACTCATAAACCAAAACTTGTTCGTTTTCCCAAGTCAAAATTTATTAAAAATCTTTGCTCGTCTTGCGGAACACTCGCAAACCGCGTTAATCGCGTTTCAAGGTTTCACTGTGTGTGTGTATATATATATATATATATATATATATATATATATATATATATAAAATCACTTAAGTTCATTTCTTTTTGTATTTGCACTTTTAAAGAAAGAAATACTCTGGAATAAGATGTTGTTGTATGGTAATAAATAAATAATATATACACATTTATTGACTGAAAAACAGTTTCAGTTGTGATGCTGATTTGAAGATGTTTAAAAAAAAATACTATAATCAGATTTAACGGTCCTAATGTACTTCTACACACTCTTGTATATGTTCCTAAGACATTTGTTACCTGAGCATTAAAAGCACACACCTGGACTGGGGTCGATGTTGGCCAGCAGCTCTAAGTGAGGTCTGAGCCGGTTCAGGTTGGCAGGGTCGCCTGTCCTTTGTAGCGCTATCGTCAGTTCCTGCACACTTTGCGCAAACGATGCAGGCGTCTGCAACTAGTGTGGAGAAAACAAACCAAAAAAAATAAATAAATAATTAAAGGTAAGATCTAGATAAAATATCCAGCCTTTTATTAATAAACACCAACAGCGATCAAGTCATTGGAGATCGTATGAAAACCTTGTCGATGATGGACTGCATGTGGGACTTGTGCGACTGGTCACCGTAGAGCAGAGAGGACCACTGGTCAGGGGCGATGCGTAGACCCCCCTCCATGGCGATCTGGACGATCTGAGAGTCGTGCTCCCTCCGAAGCGCCTCGTATGTCCGGAACTCCTCTTTCAGCTGCATCAGGGACGAGTCCTCGTCTCTCTTGGTCACCTGTGGAATTGTAAGCAGAGAGCTCGATAACAGTGTGGCAACACAGCATTTTTTTTTAAAAAGACAAAAAAAAACCAACCACTTATACACAAGTCCTGCTGGTGCGTGTTAAACGTGAGGTGAGGCGTCAGAAAGTTTTCTGATACGTCATGTAGAACCAAAGTTATCATTACTTTTAAAACGTGTAAATTTGTATTATTTGGAATATGGGAGTGACGTCACATAAAATAAAAATGCGTATATTATTATTATTATTATTATTATTATGTCACAGAAACAACCAAAAACATGTAATCTTATGAATCTGTGATATTTCTCTGTCCCTTTTTTTTTTTTTATATACATGTCATATTTGTACAGTTGGTTAAAATGAAATAAAATTCAGTTCATCATATTGCCAGAATTGGGCTGGGGAAAAAAAACAACAAAAAAAAAACCTCTACAGTGCACAATCATGAGTTATATGCGCTATAAAGCCCTTATACAGCGGAACCTTGAAATATGAGCACAATTCGTTCTGAATTGAAATAATGGAAACTTAAATTATTCGTTCCACAGCCCAAAAAAATAAATACATAAAAATAATTAAAACAAAATATAAAGTAAAAATAAAACAA
>JAOVVA010000044.1:18276896-18299776 GCA_028565275.1 Leiocassis micropogon | reverse complement strand
TTTACACATTAAGTTTACTGAAAGTAAAAACAGTTGAAAGTCAGAGGACGTTTCTTTTTTTGCTGAGTATATATGAAACATTTTAATTAGAATACACTCAACCCAAAATATCACTTAACACTTTAGCGCAAAGGCTGTATAACGCCCACGGAAGACGTACAGCAGACTAAACCTGGTGTAGTGAGAAGAAGAAAAAGAGGCCACGTCTTTCTTTTCTTCACACAGCCCTCTTTTTTTATACACATCTTTTACACACCCTTGAGCAAACTCGCACCTCGTCCCTTTTCCGCTGTCTATTAGATGAACTTGCGGTGACACTCCCTAACCCAGGGTGTCTCTGGGTATGAGTTTATGAATATTGTACAAAATCCGTTATGTGCCTTTGATTTGTTTTCTGTGCTCTGTAGTTGATTTCACTTTGGAGCCTTCACACTATTTGCACACGCCATCGAGAAACAAAGACAGACTTGGATTTGACGAGGTAAATCTGATTTCTCTTTATTAATCTACATTATGGGTAGTGTTTCAGTAACACATTACCCAATGAAATGTGATCGTTATTACACTCTGAAGTGTTTTATTCCTCTTATATCACAGAAACCTAAGTTTGAAAGTATCGTTTGATTGTTTTTTAGTCCATTTACTGTTGCGTTTAATCTTACATTCAATAAAACATCTACCAAACAAGTTAATTAAGGTTATTATAGATGCTTAAAGAAGGTACCAAAGCGCAGACACTGGAGACTCCTTCTATAAATCATAATATACTTTGAATATCCAAGAAATATGTGCATTACAATACAACTCTCCTGTAGTGTTATGTAAACAAATATTAATCAAGAATTTTTCTTCCTCTTTTTATGTTTTTTTTTTTTTGGGGGGGGCAGATCTATATCATTAACCTAAAGCGCCGCATGGACCGTAGGACGCGCATGATACGCACTTTGGATATCTTAGAGATGGAAGTTACACTGACTGATGCAGTGGATGGCAAGTACGAGATTAAAAAATAGCTGACAATCATGCATATGTACAACAATAGACTTTGCTTTATTTATAAAGAAAGAAATCTTTATTTCAGAGCGCTGAACTCATCACAGCTCCAGAGTTTAGGGATAGAGATGCTGCCCAGCTACCAAGACCCTTACTCCGGCCGAGTGCTCAGTAAAGGCGAGGTCGGCTGTTTTCTTAGCCATTACAACATCTGGAAGCAGGTACAGTAAGAGCAGCACATGTTTGCACATGAACAGAGCAGCGATTGCATGAGAGATAAAATCGTAGCGTGGCGGTAAAGCCAGCGTTTGGCCCTGGAAATAAATGTAGCCATAAATGTGAAACCAAACTATAGAATTGACTTGTATATGTAACTTGCATGTGTACTATTCAAAGATCCATAATTGTTGACAAGTGAACTTAATAGCATGATAATGGTAGTTCCACTGACTGACATTTTGTCTCCCTCAGGTGGTGGAACGTAAGCAGCAGCAGGTACTCGTGCTAGAGGACGACATTCGCTTTGAACCAAACTTCAAGAGCCGTCTGAACATGATCATGGAGGACGTTTGGCGAACACATCTCCAGTGGGACTTGATGTAAGTAGAGTCTGCGCTTGCCTTTGTTTCAGATACAAAGCAGGTTCCTGTCAGGCTTTTTTTTTTTTAAACAAAAGCACGTGGAAACAACAAAGCGACCAGAAGCTGATTAGAAGAAAGGGGTTGCAGAAGCAGACCTGCAATTTGTGACAGGCTAAGATTATGAAACATGGTTCTACAGTTGCTGTTTACTCTAATTATCCTAATAACCCTCTATTTTCCCCTCCTCTCGAGCAGATATGTGGGTCGTAAGCGGTTGCAGGTGAAGAATTCTGAACGCTGGGTGCAGGGGATAAAGAACCTTGTACACCCTGATTATTCCTACTGGACTCTGGGATACGCACTCTCTCTTCAGGGTGCTAAGAAACTCCTGGAGGCCAAACCTTTGGGCAAAATGCTGCCAGTAGATGAGTTCCTGCCCATCATGTTCAACAAACATCCCAAGTATGTTCTATAGTTTTGTAGATTACACACCATTTCTAATTCTTTTTCTAGAGCCCCATATCCTTTGTATTGTCTAAGGCTATTTAGTACTGATTGAATATTGAGTATCAGCAACCCTAATTACTCTAATTTTTATATCTAAAATTAATTGTTAGATGTTCAAGATGATTGTATTCTACACCAGACCACAACACAAAAGAAGAAAATATTTAAAACATCCTTAGAAAATGTTTCAAATGGTGTCTGAAATGTATCTCTTCATGATTAATAAGTCATTGGAGAGAGACATGGCAACATCTAACTATCTTGTAATTTAGCTAGTGCTTATTACGAAAGATGTACAGTAGATTAGATTTTGTTTTGTTAGAGAGCTCTATTTAGAATCGATTTTGTCATTAAACTATATTTATAACAAGGACCAATGATCTTAGACTTAATAATCATGGAAATATGGAATGGGGAAGAGAGTATGGAAGGATCAGAGCATTGATGAGATTCTGAGAAGAAGGAAGCCAACTACAAGCAGGGTTTTTTTTTATTTTATTCAGGACTGCTCCTCTCTAGGACCGAACTTGCCTATTCCTGGTTTAGTGTATTGATGCGAATCTGGGATATGGGACCAGACCAATGATGGGGGTTTGGGAAACATTCTGGATTCATTTGGATTAGGTCTTGTGTAAAACTTTGCTGAACCTGTTTAGGAAATAAAGCTGAGAAAAGTTTTATGTTTTTGAACAGGAAATGCAATAATTTAACTTGCTCTTGCACTATAGACAGTATAGTAAACACAGGAATGGTTTATTGAAGTCTATTAGATGCTTTAAAGCTAAATTTGTTTAACCAATAAAACGCTCTTTATTCACAGGGAAGAGTATATGGCTCACTTTAAGCAGAGGGACCTATTAGCCTTCTCAGTGGAACCTCTCCTCCTCTACCCAACCCACTACACAGGGGAACCGGGCTATACCAGTGACACCGAAACGTCCACCATCTGGGACAACGACAACATTGGCACAGACTGGGACCGCCAGGGTACCCATAAAAAGCAGAATCGTGGCGATGCAGGCCCTCTACCTACTTCAGGTCTAGGCAGCAGGAATGAATTGTAAACTAGAAAATGGCAGTGAACAGCATGGGGTGTAGTAGGTTTTATGGACATAAAAATCTTGGCATATATTAAAAAGGAATATTAATACTGATGTCATAAATGATTGACAACAACGATGAGATACAAGTTACAGCACACACAGGCACTATTACTTATCTCTATGTTTTGCATGCTTGGGAAATTCAGAACACAACAGTTCTTAGTGGTCGACGAGTAGAACCTTATAACTGACCATTTCCATAATGTTTCAAGTACCGTTTTGGTAACCTAATAAGAACCAATATTTACTTAATGAGTTATTTGGGGAATAAGAACCAAAATTTGTACTTTGCACCACACTTTAATCCAGTCAAGTTCTACATAAACCCATTTGTTTTACGGCTCACTCAATAATCAAGAGTTTTTAGGTTCCTGAAGGGTTCCTTGAAAGGTTTCTCAAGAAAGACAATCAAAGGGATTCTAGATACTGTACCCCAGGTATTTTCTAACTAGAACAGACAAGCTCCCCTTTTTAGAATTCTCAGTGTAAAGTTAGAGAAACCAACATTATAAACAATTTAACTCTGCAAAAAAAAAAAAAAAAAAAAAAAGATATTTGCCTTAAACAAAATCACAATAAACAGTCATAATAATTAGATTTGTCTTTTATTTAAAAAGCACTGGCAGTTTTTTTTTTGTGGTTTTGAGGCAATCAATCAATTAACCCAAAAATTCATACCTCACAAAAGTAAGACACCACACAAATAGCATGTAATAAATTAAATCAGCAGAGGAATACCGAATGAAAACCGACTTTTAAAGAAAACAAATATGTCATGCTTATACATTAGTACAGAATGGAGGTTCTCAGCATTGCGTTTCACCTGAGGAAATGCATTAAAGCCCAAATCCTGACAAGGACATAACCTTATTAGAGGAAAAAGACTTTGATGCAGTCTTGACAGACTTATTAGTGTGATTGCTGCACGAAAACCGAGTGTATTTGGTTTTAGTGTGTACAAAAAAAAAAAAAAAGGTAAATGAGGTCAAATTTGGATTGACACAAAGCAAGAAGGCAGCATTTTAAGACCAAGATTAGCTTTTTTCCCCCTCACTACAACTAAAAAGAAAAAAAAGAAATCATACTGGTTTGGACAGAATTATAGAAACGCTGGAGCTCCAAATGAGTCTTGCTAGCTGTTATCGCTACTTTCAACAGCTAAACTATTCCAGTTACACAGGTTTTCATCCTAAACTACAAACAAAGGGTATACATATTTTTATAGGTAACACACGACGACAGGAATGCTTCATTCATAAATGCTAACATGGCTAAAAAAACAAACAGGAAAAGCTAGGAATGCTCAGTTAGCGTAATACGCATCAACCTTACAGGATGGAATTTAGTCTTAGCAATGTTTGTAGACAGGTTTTAAAACACAACAGTAAGATCAACTAAAGAGACAAAAGAAGGAAGGATGTTAAGGTCTCTTTCGTTCCTTATTAGCAAAGTTAGCATTTTGGTACTGAGCAATCCTTTAAGACAGAAAAATGATTAAACTTTTAAAATACAAAAAAAAAAAAGGACAGCAAAAAGATTAGCGACAAAGTCAAAATTTAAACAATACCAAAGAGAACAGAATTGACAGCCAAGGGGCAATGGGTTTGTTATTTTTTTCTAATTAAAAAATAAAAAAAAATAGCATGGACTTAATGTTATGATAAGCTACCTAGAAGGCCACTACAGGTTACCAAGGAAACTGTATCTGCAATGACCAGCAGAAATGGCTAATAAAGCTAAATTAGTTAGCATGATCCCACAGGCATAATGCTAGTCAGCAAGATTAGCTTTTTTTTTTTTTTCTCCTCCTTTGAAACCTTGGCACTTCTAAGGAGCGTGTGAAAAAAGTGTAAAGCAACAAAAAGCAAAAAAAAAAGTTTTTTTTTCCTAACAGCATTTCCTGACTGAGGTATTAGCATTGCTAGCGCTAACTGCAAACTGATTACATTTGGGCTGTTTTTTTTTATGTTTTCTTTTCAAATAAAGGGGTTAATTTCACCAGAAAGGCATTTTAAAGTTGAAATCAGTTGAAATGAGATGAGTTGATTAAATGTTGGTGTGTAGTGAAAGAACTATATATATATATATATATATTTAAAAAAAAAAATCACTATGAACAACATTAAAAACAGTCATGTTTTGACATTTTTTTGTGACCAGAGGTATGATATTGGCTTGTTTTTTTTGTTTTGACATGTTAACAGTTCAGATAACTGCCTGCAGCTACCCGTTGAGTCCTTGTATTGCGTGGATGAAGATACCGTCGTCTCGTAAACTGTATTAGTAACGATATTTAAAAATCTGTTGCATGGATGGAAAGTAGGACGAGAAAAGTGAGTTCTTTTGACTGATTTTTATCCCCAACAAAAAAAAAAGCAAAGTCCGTTTCTTCCCTTTATCGCACTTATTCAAGCACTTGGAAACAGGTGCATCTGGAAAACACTTACAGTAAGTGTTTTTTTTTTTCTTTCCACAGTGTTCCTTTTCTTTTCTTAATTTTCCCCCAGACGTATACATTTATACAGTGTTACTCATCACACTAGCAGACAGAAGCATCATCATCTAGAAGAAAAGTGCAATATTGCATATTTGTATTTTATTTTGTAAAGAAAAAAAATGAATAAAAAAAAGTATTATAATAAAACACCCTGCGGCATACGTTACCTGTAGAAAGTGTGTAACGGTAAACAACGGTGCAAAATAAGTCGGGAGAGGAATTAAGGCTTTCTGAAATTCCTGATGTGTTTGCATTGTTCTCTGAGATAGATGTGTTTGGAGAGAGATTAGCATTCTCTCTCTTATACATACATACAAACATACATACATACATACATACATCCGTGGCATACATTCCCACACGAGCAAGCAGCACTAGTCTATCTTTAAAAGCAATCGCGTGCCCTTTATCCCTAAGAGAAGCATTATCGTTTATAGAACATCTCTACAGAAGAAGCTTTAAGCATAGCCATACACCCCCACACACACACAAATCATGTGCAACCCCTTCAGCATGAGGTTACATGTCTACATATTTTAAAAAATATATATAAGAAGTAACGAATGACCTAAAAACACTTCAAACCATTTAACCGTTTGAGTGGTCATGGAATGTCAGTGTTGTTCCAATAATTTTGCAAAAACAAAATCAAAACCAAATACATATGTGTATATTATATTAAATGCGCAAGAAAAAATAAGTTATGACACCATCAAAGACCTCAATGTAGAAATGCAAGCGTGCTTAAATGAGATATTTTATCTTTTCATTATAAATTTCAATTATTGATTATCGTTATTGACATGGTGCTCGAGCGCAGCGGCGCACTTCAATGTAAACTGAGTTACCAAAAAAACTAAACAAAACATATTGTAAGTTCTGTGTAATTAACAACCGAGTCACAGGCATTTTGAAATATTACAGTCAGTTACAGAAGAATCGTAAATAGAGCACCATGGTGAAGAGATGGAACCTTGATCCATCCAAGGTTGCACTCCAGTACTGTTTGCGACACGCCCCCCATGTTTCTCTCCGGGTTGAACCGGACACTTAGCTTCACTAGAACTATGCATCGTTAGATGAAGCCTGGTTTGGGACAGATTTTTTCTTTTAAACCTGGGGTTTCCTGAAACCGAAACTATTTTCATTTAGGATTTTGTGCAATGACCCATGTCTTAAGCTCATTGTGTCATAGTCGCTCATTTTTTTTTATTATAATGTTATTTAATATATTCCATATATTCAATTTAAATTCAATACCTACCTGCACACTCCACATATTGAAAATATCGCCAAAATATTATTTGTCACAAAAGTGACAGATGGTGCTGTTTACCAAAATACAAGATGCAAAAAGTATTACAAAATGGTTGGGGAAAAAAAAAATAATCACGATAGCTAATCTGACTGGAATGAACAAGACTGAATGTTTTTGGCATTACACGTTTCAATCCCTGATGCAGTTATGAAGGATAACCAATTAAAGAGGGTGTATTAAAAACAGTACTGGAATGCAGAGCGAAACTGGAATGACACGGCCATTTCAAACAGTTTCCCGGGGCATTAACATCCACACCCATAAACCAGAAAAAAAAAAGAAAAGGACATCTCATACATGACTGAGAAGTAATGCAGACTTCCCGAAATGATCAAAGAAATCGGAGAGAGTGAGGATTGTGCCGCGGCCATCCTGTTAACCCCGAAATAGCTTCACAGCCTGAAAGGAGTAGCGTGTTGTGCTTGTGGTGGAAAAAAAAGTAAAGAGAGAGAGAGAGAGAGACGTTCGGCAGATCTGACATTGCTCGCCGATCATGCTGGATGATGTGATTGCACCAGGATTATTGTGTTGAGGCAAACGACCAGCTCGACCTCATGACTGGACCCGAAGGAAGACGAGAAGAAGGGATAACTTTGAACACAACTTGGTATTCAAATGTGTGTTAAAAAAAAAAAAAAAAAAGGACTCGCATTGCTATGTAAAGGTGTCCGACTTGGTTTAGCTTGTGAAGTGGATGCTGCTGGTTTACTGAGACTGTGTGCTGATGGATGACCCTTGACCCTGGGGCGAGCCGTTGCTTCTACGTCCGATCATGGTTGGGTGGAAGTCGGGGTGGCGGCGTGCGTGCTTGATCAGGTGGTCACTGCGCATGAAGCGTTTGGCACAAAGCGGGCACTGGAAGCGCTTCTCACCAGTGTGAGTGCGCAGGTGGCGTGCCAGCTCGTCGGACCGGGCAAATTTCTTCGCGCAGTTAGCCCAGGTACATGGGAACGGCCTCTCACCTGTATATAAAAACAAACAAACAAACAAAAAAAAAATGCGATAGACATTAAAACTCGGTGCCGTTACTTTTACAGATATATGACCAACGGAATTGTTGAGCGAGCACTGGACAACTCACTCACTCTCACTCATCATTCATACCGCTTTATCCTGTGTACAGGGTTGCAGGGGCCTGGCATCTATCACAGGAGACTTTGGGCATGAGGCGGGTACATCCTGGACGGGGTAGCAATCCATCGCAGGGCACACACACACACTCATTGACACACTACGGGCAATTTGGGAACGCCAGTTAGCCTAATCTGCATGTCTTAGCACTGTGGGAGGAAACCCACCAAGCACACAGACCCTGAGGCAGGAATTGAACCCAGACCCTGGAGGTGCAAGGCCACAGTAGTAACCACTAAGCCACTTTGAATCGTATTTGCATCAACATTTCCACTTCTTTTTCAATGGAAAATGGTGAAAGAAAAAATCATTAGCTGTTTTTTCTTTTAACAGAACCAACAGTGAAATCTAGACCATTATAACAACCAATATAATTTCACTGGCATGTGACAACAGCAGGGGATATTACTACTCACATAACTTTTGAGAGAATTAATAATAATAAATAAATAAATAAATAAATAAGTAAATCAGCACAATTATTTCAATATATTTCATGTGTTTCAGTGTGGAGTCTTCCTTTATACCCGTCCTATGTATTGACTTACTCATCTCTCTCTCTCTCTCTCTTTTTAAAAGAAATCTGTACAGAAATATTTACTAATCATCTTTATTATTACAACTAATATTGATGATATTCCTTTTGTGTTTTTTTTTTAAATGTATAAAAAAAAAGATTACCATTCTAATAACCTATTAGACTTTAGTTTAACTCATCCACATTTATTAACAATAAACCTTGCATCTATTTTTAAGTATTTATTGGTAGCGATTTTATAGAATTTACTTCACAAAAATTTTAATTTGTTGGGATTTATTTCTATTTTATTATTTTTGGAGGGAATCTGAAGGAGCGTTGCCTTGTTAGCTAGCTGTTTTCCACTCAGTGTGAGGGTGCACCCAATTAAAACCAAATACTAATACTTTTATTATTTTAGTTTTTTTTATTTAACTTTTTATGTTATTCCAATACATTGTGGGGTTATAAAATTATTTTCAGACACTCATAGAAACCTTGAAGATAATGCGAACCATGAAACATACTTGGTTTTATTTCCTTTACTTGGACTGTAACCACTTTTGTAACCATGCTGGCGATGTGACAACAGAATGAGAACGACTTACATTTACTTTTGAGAGGAATAACAAAAAAGAGCACAAGAATTGCTTTACACACTACAATACATTTCTTGTGTCTCAGAGTGGAGTCTTCCTTTAGCACCAGGCCTATGTATTGACAAACAAAACATTTTTTAAAGAAATTTGCACAGAAAAATTTAGTAATCATCATTAGTAAAAGAACTCATGGTTATTCCTTTTGTGTGATCTCAAAAAAAAATAAAAAAATAAAATAAAGAGTTCCACTCTAATAACCCATCATATTTTAGAACTAAATCATCCACTACCCACATTATTTAACAATAAACATCACATCTAATTCTTTTAAAAATATTTATTCATCTTGGGTCGCATGTAGATGTAGAGGCAATCTGAAGGGGCGTTGCCCTGTTAGCTAGTTGTTTTTCACCACATTAGTGTGAAATTTGAATCACGTTTTAAACTAATAATATTAATTTCATTTTTAGATATTCCAATACATTGTGCGAATGTTAAATTATTTTCACGCACTACCAGAAAACCGAAAACAATGCGAAACATAAAGAATTGGTCGGTTTGTACGCGCTAGCTAGCTAGTCGTTTAGCTTAGCATAGCTCATGGCGTGCGAATCATAATAGAGGACGAACGGAATTAACGGAATAAATGACGCACGCGCTTGTGCGATTAGTAATACTGTTAGTAACAGGAATGCGATTAGACACTTCATGGAACAAAAAAACAAATTATAGATTTTTTAAAAATTGTAAGTGTATAGAAATTTGTTCGTTTGAAAACAATTCGGGGTTAAAACATTTAACGTTTATAATTATGTCCGCCATAATGAGTTTTTTTTTTTTAATGCGAACAAATCAAAAATTATCAACCAAGTTTTATGTTTTGTGCGCGAAAACTTTCCATCCAGTTTAAAAACCTCTAAAACAACAACAACAGTAGTGTTAAATCTGATACTTATTAATTAAATACTGGTTTCAAATGTAAACTTTGTGTTCACTGTTTGGTGAAACTTTGCAACGCAGTCGTTGCCATGGCAACCCAATTGTCACGCGAGCACTGAGTACTGTGAGCGTGTCGGCTCAGCGCTCTCACCTGTGTGTGTCCGGATGTGCGCCTTCAGGTGGGAGGATTTGCCGTAGACTCGGTCGCATCCGCTGAAAGTGCACTGGTGGCGCTTAGAGGGAGAGCGCGGTGGCGCCCCTCCTCCTCCTGCCTCTGCCCACATCTGCTGGGGGGCGTTGCGGTTTGTGTGTCCCGGAACCGGGGTACCGGTAGGGGTCATGGTCGGGGTCGCGGTGCCCGAGTCGCACAGCGTGGCGTATCCGCTCTCACCGCACGAGCTCGACGACGAGCTGCTCTCCGAGTGCGCGGACATGGGCCGGAAAGCCGCGTGCGTGTCCGCGAGGACGACGTCGGCCTCCTCCTCGCCCTCGCACGCGCCCTCGAGCCTAAGGGTCTCGCGCACCTCCCTGTCCTCGCGCGAGCCGTCCGCCTCGCCGTGATTCGTCACGGCGGCACTGGGCCGGTGAAGCACCGGACCGCTCGAGATCGACACCAGGCACTCGGCGGCGAGATAATCGGAGTCGGCGAACACGGACATGGTCTCGCGCGGAGATCGAAAACAACAAAGCGCGAGAAGGAGGGGTGGCGGGCGCGCGCGCGTGTGTGTGTATGGACGATGGCTGTCCTCGGTTTCCCACCCCGGTGAATTAATGAAAATTAAATAATAACGATAACAAGCGACTCCGCCGCGCCGCTCCGCTCTTCAAACGCAGTCCATACGAACTAAATATGAAAGAAACGCAGGAAACTCGGCGCGCGTGCCCCTGTCTCTTAAGCCCCAACGTGGTGTCCTACATCAGCGTTTCATTGTGCGTGAGTGCGGTAAAGCCGGTGGAAGTGCAGGCCACACCCCCCTCACACACACACACACTCGCATACGGCGGAGAAGGAAACTAGAGGCACGTGACGCTAAAAGTGACGCAACCGAGGGCGTGGAGCGAAACGAGACAACAGGGGTGGGTGTGTCTGAAACGGAAAGAAAAGCAGATGCCTGGTGCTGCTTCATGAGTCAGCTCCTCTCTATGAGTGGGTTTTCTTTTTTTTTTTCTTTCTTCTTCTTTTTCACATTTTTAATAAAGAAAGTCGCTTTTCCTGCGTCTCAGTTCTGTTCTTAACACCTCAAGATCCCTAGGTCTCACAAGGGTTAGGGACAGTCCCCTTTATAGACTCATGACTGAAAAAATATGTTTTATATAAGAGAAGATAAGATATACCTTTATTTGTCCCAGCCTGAGTAACAGTTCTATCTGGACCCTGATTCTTTTCTGATAAATGAGAATAAATAATATAGGCTACCAGTAATCTAGCACTTTTTTTCTTTGAGGTGGGTGCAGCTATACAGGTCACTTAAGAGCCAACCAACGTGATAGTGCACAGTGTATAGAAGAAACATAATTAAAAGGGTGACGCAGCATGGCTTATTAAAAAAAAAAAAAAGAAGGGCAAATAGGGTGTAAAACCTGAACTTTCAAAGATGACCACACAGCTCAATATATGTTTATTCTTCCTGTGAGAAGTTTAAAACCAGTTCATTTCATATGTTCTGAAACTGTGGCTGTAATAAAAAGCAGTAATGTGAAGCACCACTATGAAACAAAGCACGGGTCGTTTGAGCAAACATATCCACAGCAGTTCGAGGTGAGGGCGTGTAAAATACCCAAACTGAGAGCCCTGTATGACAGAGCAACCAGAGTCCTTTCACATTCATCTATAGCCCAGCAGCGCACAAATGAAGACTCAGTAAAGACTGATTAAAGATTGTTTAAGAAAATACAAGGAAATATACACAGCCATCAAAGTTCAAACTGTCCATGTTTAACATAATTACTGAAAACTGAAGAATAAATATTATTGAAGTTCTATGGAAATTTTTAGACTTGGACTGCATGTATAAAGAGAGAGATCTGAATCCTACCACTAACATGAAATTTGGACCTCGGCGCAAAGATAATTTTATTGACTGGTGTTATCCTGCTGTAGTATATACACTATATGAACAAAAAGTATTTGTTAATTATTATATTCATTGTTATCCCAAGTGAAGGGCAATCTTAATGCTTCAGCATACCACGACATCTTGGACAACGCTATGCTTCCAACATTGGGGCAACAGTTTCTGTTCTATTTCAACACGACTGTGCCCCAGTGCACAAAGCAAGGACTACTGTATAAAAACTTTGATGAGTTTGGCATGGAAGAACTTGACTGGCCCACATAGAGCCCTGACCTCAACACCTTTGGGATGAACTGGAACGGAAATTGCGAGCCAGACCTTCTCGTCCAAAGAGGGACCAACTCCGTATTGAAGTATATGTATATTGCAGGTTTGGCCAAATACTTTTGTAATTACCTGTATAGTGTATCACCAACACGATGCACACATAAAGCAGCGAGACCTGACCCTAGCTGTAAACATCAACCTAATCAGCTTCTCCATCTTCTGTGCTAATGCGTAATCCAATAACGCACATTGTTGTAAATTATTTAGCGAAAGAAGGTTCTTTGGACCAAAGACTAGCTTCAGGGGTAGAGACAGTAGTCATTAGGGGAAACACTGTTGCAGCTCTTTATAGGTTCTTCGTGTCATTTATCTGCTCAGGTCTTAGTGACAAAAAAGTATGTGTTAATACTCAGTGGCGCTAGATAAAAGTACGTAACTATTATAAATTGCCTTGATTGTAGCCATGAACTAGCAATTGACTGATGTCGCTGTTCACTCATATTTATGTGATGTAATTAAACTTTACCCAGAGCGTGTAAAGTTGTAAAACCCTCAAAGGAAATCGCTATCGGCCCACTTAACCATACATGAACCTATAAAAAGCCTAACGTTAGGCCAATTTAGCTATCTTGGACTCCTAGGAGATGGATGTAGCTTCATCTGGATTTAAATTTGTGATAATCAAAGAAATTATACACTGCCTGGTGAAAAGAAAGGTCATCATTTCATTAGGATCAAATTATTGGGCTGCATCAAGCAAAGAAAACAAATAAGGAGGTTTGAAATTCCTGGGACTGGGATAAGAACCCTTCAAGACTTTATCAAAACCTGGAAGGATAGCGCTGAACAGTCAACTTTGTGAAAGGAAGGTGTTAAAAAAAAAAAAACCATGAATCAAGATCACTTAAACATGGTTGGTGCTTGGTAAAAAATCAACAGTAATAGTGAAAGTATCAATAGTAAAATTTTGAATAGTGAGTTTCAATAGTGAAAGTAAGAGCATTTCACAATGTGATGAGAACTCACAGGATTGGGACTACACAGAAGCTATGTAGTGCCAAACCACTTGTTAGTTGTTAGTGAGACTAATCAAAAAAGGGCTTCAGTTTGCTAGGGAGCATAGATCGGAATTTGAAGCAAGTGGTCATGTGTCATGTGATCTGATGAGTCCAGATTCTCCTTATTCCAGAGTGATGGGTGTGAGAAGGTGTGAGAAGGTAAGAAGGGAAGCGCATGAAGCGATGCACCCATCATGCATTGTGTCCACTGTACAGGCCTCTGGAGGCAGTGTTATGATCTTGGGTCGCTTCAGTTGCTCAGGTCTAGGTTCAGGAACGTTACATGGCAATAAAATGAAGTCAGCTGATGACCTGAATGTACTGAATGACCAGTTAATCACTTCATGGGAGTTTCAATGTATATGAGTGAGTTTTTTTCTCCTGATAACCTTTGCAGTATTTAAAACAATCACATGTATATCACTAACATTGTGTGAAGAAAACCAGGCCCTCGACTGGAGTATGTCTATACTGTAACTAGAAACCTAGCACCTGCTTGGATACCATCAAGGTAGAAAGTTTTCTCAGGACACCAGAGCCATGACTACCATCGAGCTGCCTGCTTTGCGTCTGAAACGATGGCCTCCCGGGAACTCCTTTAATGGCCCAAACATGTCATGAAAATGTCTTGAAGCGAGGTCAGGACTGTACAGGGATGTGGAAATAACTCTAGCAATAAAAAAAAGAGTAATAATAAAGAGTAATAAAATTTTGTACTCAAGTAAAAGTACTGTTACTTTAGTGATTTTTTACTGAAGTACAAGTAAAGTTACCCTTATAATAATCTACTCAAGTAAAAGTGAAAAGTAGCTCATTAAAAATTTACTCAGAGTAAAAGTTACTGAGTTACGTTAACAGCGGGGGTGGGATGGGGGATGGAACACCCTTGCATAATAAATCTGTTCCCTTTTGTTGTGCTTGAAATTAAAGTGGTCGCTTAAATATGACCAGGGGTTCGCTTCATAAGAATTTGTTGCCATTTCACTTTCAGCTGCGTCTGCATCACTGGCATCTGTTTTGTCCGCCTCCATCGTTCTTATGAATTTAGCGCGTTTGTTCTCCACGCCCATCAATCAATCAGTGCAGTGGTTTCTACTCAGTAGCAAATATGATCTAAAATGTAGTGAAGTACGATACTTTCAACAAAACATACTTGAGTAAAAGTAAAATTACAGATTTTAAAAACTACTTTAAAAAGTAGAAATACACAAAAAAATCTACGCAATTACAGTAATGCGAGTAAATGTAATTCATTACTTTCCACCTCTGCAGCCGAGTTCCAGTAAAGTGCAAGTCGTGATAGTGAATGATCGTGTGTTCCCACAGACAGATGTGTGTCTTTTGCAAGTTGAACGTTTGCACCGTTCACATGTTTCACTGCAGCTAAGATACTCATAAGCGCACAGTGACTGAAGTCTTCTGTAAAAGACAACGGTGTTTCCGCCTTCATTCACCAGAAATGTCATCATGAGTCCCGGTTTGATTTGAAAGACCCTTGTAAAATGCACAAGTGGACAATAGATTACTGAAAGAAAGAATAACTTAAGTTTTTAGATGCGTGGACAGCAATTTATTTTGTATGTGTCAGTGTCAAAGTGTGTAATGCCTCCGAATCTGAAGTGTTCTGTCCACTTTCTGCCCATAATCTTCAGAGTCTGATTGCGGTTTCCAACTGAAACACAAACCATCGAGCACAATTAGTCACGTTTTTTAAGCTGGAAATAGTTCACATCCTAAATGAACAAATCACCATCTTCTGACTAATAAGAATGAGAATAATGCCAAAACAAACAAACAACAAAAAAAAAAATCTATCAAAACCTGATAACAGAGGCATCTCAACAGACAGCGTTTTATCCAAACAACAGGCGCCTGCTTCCAAGTGCTGCTCCCCTTAATTACTCCTGAAGGTTTTGTTTTCATTCCAGACTCACCCATGCTCATGAGAGGAAATACCTGTTCCTATTTCACTTTAAATTCCTTGCTCAGGCTTTGATTGCGCAAACGGCTTTTCTTTGTCAAAAAAAAAAAGCCCTCAGTTATGTCTACATGTAATTTGCTGCAGTCCTCATTTCCCAGTTCTTTCTTACTGTGCACACACATCATAGGCTTGTTCCATTTCCATGATTTGTTTTATATATACATTAATATCACAGCACTGTTGGATTCTCAAATCTAATTGGTCAGAAGGTATTGATTATTTTTTTGGGATCTTAAATGATTCTTTAAGGTTTCATTGGAAATGAGGTATGTATGTATTTATGCTATTAATGTAATGGTGTTGTGTTACATCCATGTTCAACTCAAATTCTCCTGGATCCTTATTTGACCTCTGAGGATCTGTCGACAATTTTAGAAACATATACCACATTCCACCATTGCAGACTTCCTCCCATGATGCTCCTACCTCCTCCAAGATCTTTTTTTGGATATGATCTTCTTTGATAATAACTTGTTTTGGAATATAATGATTCAGAAGTACATATTATGTGGGAAAACTTAAGAGCGTATAATTAGTCAGCTATAATGGAAGCGTTATTTTATATACAGATTCAGTGTTATGAGGCAAAACCGCAATTATGCACATTTTGGGTGATATGTCTCTCGTCCATATTTACTTTTACAAGGACGGGAAGCTAAAAAGTGGTCGAAAAGGAGATATGGAAAAATCCATCACAAACTTGACCTGCGATGCAAATGTATTAAAAACATGTACATTTTTTCATGGCATTACATGGAGTTCATAATGTTGTGACTCGTATATCACACCTTTTAAATATGTATGTTTGTGAGGTGAAAATATGATGATAAAAAAATACAAAAAGATTTCTCACAAACAGGGAATTAACTCACAGGTTTTGTCATTTACGTCGAAAATTGTCTCTCAAATCATATTTGTTTTGAAAAAGAAAACTCTGCTTAGATCAGTACTTGTAATTAGGAGACCATATTTATGACAATGCTTTTAATAATTTCTTTTTAACCTGGTAATGCTTGAAGACTGAGCATGGTTTAACATTTATACAGTATACGTGAATTTTAGTTAATCATGCCTGGAAACCACAGGAGCAGATGATCCTCCATTAATATTCTGGATTGTCTTTGGATTTTCTCCTTAAAACAATTTTCAGGAGACAAATGTTTCTTGTTTTCTTGTTAACCAAAGGACTGATAGTTAAATGAAATTAATTTCAATACTCCATAATGACATTCAAAATTCCATGGCAGAGCACAATTGTCCCCGAGACAGGATTGTATCTGGATTCAGGTCTGGGGAAGGGTACAGGAAAAATTCTGCAGCATTGAAGATCCTGATGAGCACAGTGGCCTCCATCATCTATAAATGAAAAAGGTTTGGAACCAGCAGGACTCTTCCCAGAGCGGGCTCCATGGCCAAACTGAGCAACCAGGAGAAAAGGAGGTTGTAAAGCAACGCAGAAAGCGTCCAAAATATGCATTAATCTCCTTTGAGCAGTTAATGATGACACGTGATAATTATGCTCTGTAAGGCCTTGATAACGGCTCTTTCTAACGGATTTCTGAATATATATAATTCAAATTAAAAGTTTTATTTGTCTCATGCACATCCTTACGCAAAGGAAATAAATTTCTCAATATATAAACTGGTGTTCTGGTTTACTGGTAAATTGGAAAGATTTTATAATATTAATATTCCTCATTGCTCCACTAACTGATACTAAATAATAATTAAAAGAAACGATTCTGTTCAAAAATATTTCAGAAAAGTTCAAAAATATATTCACAATATACAGAATAATATATTGTATTTATATATTACAATATATAAAAAAATACATAAGGAATTGCTTTCCATATATTAATGTATGTAATTTTATATTCAACAATAAACTTTCGTAATATATTGAATTTGATTAAATATATCCATTTCTTTATATATTTGTGATGCTAGGTTGTAATTAATTCTAAACTTAACAGCCAAGTATAAATATAACGGTTTTTGTCTTCACTGGAATATATATATATATATATAGATTAATATAATTAATATATTGCAATATATTAATAAATATAAGCACTAGTTTCCTGTAAATGAAAATGTATTATTTAATAGATTGCATTATATTTTACAACATATTGACATATATATTTTTTTCTGTAAGGGCAACCATACAGTGAAATGGTTATATGACTGTGACCTTAAAATGTAAAGATAAGATAGAATAGGGAGATTTTTCTGCAGTTGAAATGAAAAATTAAGTAAGAAAAAAAATATAAACATATGAAATTAAAATAGAAATGAAATCAAATAGGATGTGCAGTATATGTACCCCCCCCCCCACACACAGACTCTGTATATACATGCAGTTATAAATATTGCAGTTCAATTAGTAGCCAGTATGTGGCGGTGTGTGACTTCCAAAAAGCACTATAAATGCCCATCTCAGTACATTAGTCATGCAGTACATGCAGCTCAGTACGTCAGTCTGGGAAATGAGAATCACACTGGTTATTTGACTGAACTCTTTGCTTTTAATTGCTAATTAACTTCCACTTGCATACAGTACAAGCCCTTATGTACTACTGCGTGTTTCACATGACACCTGCACAGGAGCAGAATTCACATGTAAATCACGTCATAACAGTAAGTTACAATAGTGCAATTCAATTCATTCCGCACAGCACTTCAAACAATGGACACTGTCCCAAAGGAGATTTATAGGAAAATTTAAGATACACAGCTGAGCTTGAATGAGCATTAGACTTCCATTCAACTCTGTCCACTGGTTTGTCTTTATTTGGACTACCTGTATTTATATGACATGTTCAATTAAATTCCTGTTTACTATTTACCCCCTTGAGAAGTGATCAACTTCTCAAGGAGAAGAAGTGACAAGAAGTGATCATTTTCTCAAAAAAAAAGAAAATGACCCAGTACTCTAGCTCAATACCTAGACCTTAGGGACTTTGATTTTTTTTTTTCATAAAACTTCGAATTTGACTAAACAACATTGTGACTGGGAAATTGTTTTAATCTTCCCTTGTACTTGAATACTTAAAGACACATAGTTCTACAATCTATAAAATGGACAGTGTTATGTGGTGGAACCCGCTCAGTCAGGCCTCCTGCTGGGGGACCGTTCTTCTTATTAACCCATACCCTGACACACTCCCCACTCACGAGGACTCTTTAGTCCTAAGAAGCATCGATGCAAGGCATTTCTTCAGTTCCAAGTGCAGCTGGATTCCAAGGTCATGTCTTTGTCACGGATGCTTAGGGATCTCGTTATATTGCTCCTGATCAGCACGTTTAGTGGTAAGTGTGCAGTTCTTTTTTTAAAGCTACTTTCGAGTGATCTTTATAAATGTGTGTATTTGGACCATTTGTAATTTGACAATGTTTAATGCCTGAGTGCCACAAAATCCTGAATTATTAGTATCCTGTAAATTGGAGCAACAACTGGTGTGAGCATGCTCAACAGCGTGGCTTTATAGGCAAATGTCGAATCACATTGATTATTTTTCCAAGAACCCCAAAGCAGATTTATGATAAGTTGTTTTTTTAAACGCTGTTATCTTAAATGCAGCCAGCACGTCTGTCAGAGCTGCTGTTATATTAAACAAATCAATATTATAGGACTGAACTTCAGCAGCGCTATTGTCATTCTTTTTTCCCCCGCCTGAACTAGGTGAAAGCCATAAAATGCATCAGGAACAACTTTGCAAGCCTACTTGCTCAGGTGAGACATAATATTCAGGGAGGAAAAAGGAAAAAGATTATTTATAGCAGGTTATTCATGATCGTTGAGTGTTTTTGTGGTTTGGTTTCAGTGTCATGGAATATTGAAAAGGTCCAGAGACATACTTATAGGTACAGCACCACCATCACCAGCTCCATGAAAGGACCTACATCAGGAACGAGTCAATTAGCTTTCGACTGTGTGGTCGACATCGACGCGCTCCCAGGGTGCCCAGAAATGATTTTACATGTACGTACAATTTATTTATTTATCTTTTAGAAAAAGTGTTTATTTTATTGATTTAAAAAAGCCTTCATGTGCGATGTAAACTGAATGAACCGTGGAAAAATATAGCTCGTCAGGAAACCACATACCTAAGACTAGTTGTTATTGTAATCAATTGTTATTGATTGTTATTGTGCGATCTATTGATATCGATAGCATTTCTGAGATGCGTTTTCTCATTCCTACCCCCTAAATTCTGCATAAATGTTCAATTAAAATGCAGCCTGTTAAGGCTGCAAATATAAAAATATTCAACCGTGGAGTGGCATGAATGTGAAATTATTACTTACGTTAAAGCAGCTACTTAGAAACAGTTGAGCTTGACCAACATGCAACTTGTCATGGTACTGAAAAATAAAAATACTGAATCCTAAGGACATGTTTCAGAAACCCTTAAAAAATTTCAGAAAATGATTATTCTGGAAATTTGAAAGGGTTAAAAAATACAAAAATCTACATTTTTTCAGACATACTTTTAATAAGGCTTTGTCACGTTCCTGTATATGCTGTTACTATTAAAATTATAATGTTACAGAACAAGTGCATTATTATACACTAGCTGAATTTACAACTGCCTGTTGTAAAAAAAAAAAAATCAATCAATATGAATTAAAAATCTTTTTTTCTCCACTGTTCTTTAATTATGTCCTTGTAGCTGAGGAATCCACAAATCAAGCAAAGCTCACCAAAAAAGGAAAACTCTGTGCTACGCTTGAAAACCCTACGGTAAATCAGCCTCGGAATCTTTATCAATTTATTCATCACATTTTCTTTCCATTCATATTTTTGCAGCTTGGTTATTTTCTTTCTTGCCTGACACCATGACACTTCTTCATGCAGCTGTGACTCGTTACTATTGTTGACACAGTGGTTTAAATTTGCAGTCGCACTACCATACGAAACCCTTTTTTTTTTTTTTTTTGTCAACATACAACTTGAGATCAGTTTGTGTGTCCTGCAAATAGCTTCTCAGTTTTGCCACACTCATTTTGTCCAGAATAAGATGTTAATAGTCCATCTGGTGTTTTGGTTTGTGGTAGAGAGGCGCTGGAGAAGAAGCCCCTGCGGTTCCTGCTTCAAGGGGGAAAGGTCACCGCCTTGTGCGCACAGGGAAGCGAGCAGGTGTGGGCTCTTAACATCAAGAGAGCCATACTGAGCATGCTCCAGACCTCCCGCTCCGGACGGGTCAGAGAGCTTGTGAAAGAGGTGGGGACCTTTTCAACAAGTACTCAGAATGATAATAAAACAGGATTTTTTTTCAAGCTTTACTTCATTACAGAGTAATCATGAATTTGACTGCAGATCATCTTAATATATAGTGCCAAGAAAAAGTACGCAAACCTTTTGGAATTTCATGGTTTTCTGCATTAATTTGTCATTAAATGTGATCTGATCTTCATCTAAGTCAAGAGTATTGATCAATATAACGTGCCTAAAATATACAAAATGGTAGTGGAAAATTTAAGTGAACCCTTGGAATTAATAACTGCTTGACCCCGCCCCCCCCGGCAGCAATAACCTCAACCATGTGCTTCCTTTAACTGTGCATCAGACCTGCACATTGTTCAAGAGGTATTTTAGCCCAACTGCTTTCGCTCTGTCATACTGTATTGTTTGGACGTCTCATGTGTATGACTCTCTTCAAGTCATTCCATAGCATCTTTATTCGGTTGAGGTCTGGGCTCTGACTCGGCCACTCCAAAAGGGCGGATTTTGTTTTTCTGAAGCCATTCTGTTGTAGACTTGCTCTGGTGTTTTGAGTCATTTTCCTGTTGCATCACCCGACTTCTACAGAGTTTCAATTGACGTACAGACATTCTCACGTTATCCTGAAGAATTTTTTTTGATACTCCTGGAAATTCATCTTCCCCTCAATGACTGCAAGCTGACCAGGCCCTGATGATGCTGCCCAAATTAATGATGTTTCTTCCACTACACTTTATGGTTGGGATAATGTTTTTATGATGATGATAGTGCTCTTTTTACGCCAGATGTAGTGCTGTGTTTTCTTTGAAAATAGTTCAATCTTAGTTTCATCAGTGCACAAAACATTTTGCCAATACCGCAGTGGCGTGTCAGTGAGCTCTTTTGAAAACTTCAGATGTTAGTCAGTTCCAATGATGCCTTCACATCTTTGTCTGTCATTCAGGGTTGTTTCTTTACCTCATTGATGAGTCTTGGTTGTGCTCTTTGGGCCATTTTGTGTGGACGCCCACTTTTGGTAGAGTAACCACTGTCCCAAAGTGTCTCCATTTGTCTAAATGTAGACTAGCATATTTCTAAAGTGTTTGAAATCACTTTGTAACCCTTTCCAGCTTTATGTAAGTCAACAATTCTTTATTCATAGATCCTCTGAAAGGTCGTTTTTGGCGAGGCAAGGTTCACATTAGCGTATTCTTCTTGTGCTGAGCAAACTGTGTTTTTTATTAGTAGCTGTAGTCCACACCTCCAAAATCATTTTCTTAACAAGACTCCATGTATGCTAACACCTGACTCCAATTAGCTTTTTTAAGGTCATTAACTCAAGGATTCACATACTGTTTCTATTAACACTATGGGGTTTTTATGGTTGTTCTCAATAAAGACATAAAAGATCAGGGCCCGGTTTCCCGAAAGCTTCTTATTGCTAAGTAGAACTTCGCGGAACGTCGGGCGGTCACTCGAGGCGGATCACGGTGCCTAACACCGCATCTCACCGTGAGTCAAACCGCATAGGTGAGATAGGGGTATTATACGCCTATCTCACCTATGCGGTTTGACTCACTGTGAAATGCGGTATTGCGCACTCTGAGCCGCCTCGAGTGAGCGCGCGACGTTCCGCGAAGTTCTGCAAGGTCCGCGAGCTTCTGCATGTTAAACATGTTTAATTTGTTGCGTGGAAAGATGGAAACGTAATCACGGCACCAAAACCCGCGCTGAATCATGATGAACCGTACTTACGCCCACTGCGCGAAACTACGCAGGTGAGATAGGGGTATTAAACCTCTACTCTGTCATCTCATCGTATTCATTCCATAAGTGCGCTATACAACCCCAACAACTGACTTGCTTCACACTGTTTCTGAAGCTGGTGAAGAGTGTTGTCAGGTGTTTGTCACTCAACTATAATTGTATACCCGGTTCATTTTACCGTCACTACAGGTTACATGAAAATATTAGCAAGAGTTTGGTGATTAAATTTATATATTTGTTTATTATGGCATGTTATTGATGAGTTAACCCATGTCGAAATAAACGTTATTGGAAGAATTTTGTGCAATGTTTAATTTGCATAGAAAGTGCTGTCTTTC
>JAOVVA010000044.1:18181763-18205291 GCA_028565275.1 Leiocassis micropogon | reverse complement strand
CGCCCACAGTTTGACGTATGAGCAGTAAGCTACTCTTATCTGGCACAAAACTGCTCATAACTTCACTTTTACTCAACTCTGATTTTATTTATGGTGTAGGTTGAACTTCAGGACTGACAAAGTTTCATTAAATTCTGTCCCGACAGTTTTGCGTGATGCTGTGATATATTCAATCTGGACAGACAGACATAAATTTTTCTGAAAGTGCTCAGGGTTCTTCAAATGCATGAAACATGAAGCCATCATTGAAAGAGCGAGTTCTGAACAATGTACAGTTGCCACCTGCAAAGTCTATACAGTTTTTCCCTGTAACCCAACTAATATTTGTTCGCAATTTTGCGGAAATCCTCTGCAATTTTTCATGGATTTTTTCATGGTAATACATACTTTTTCATGCATTTTAATGTTGAACTTTCAGCGTTTTTTTTTTTTCCTTACAATTCGCGGGTGCTCTAGAAACATAACCTGCGCGAATTTCAGGACACATGAAACCTCGCTTTTATTTATATAGATAACGGTTTCATTTATACATATACGCTTTTGGAACACACTTTCTTTAAAAAAATAAATACAATTAATTTGTTTCTTTACTGTGATCTGCTAAAATGAAAAACAAAAAAAGTCTGATCCTGGTGGCTATTATAACAATATCTATAACCAGGACTAAGCCTTACTGTACAACCGCACATAATCACCAAATGTTGATTTAATTAAAAGCACTGGTTAAAAAAGGGATTCTGCACAATAGTCCATACCACCTGACTGCCATGTCTCTGTGAATTATGGAAAACACACACACACACACACACACACACACACACTAAAACTCGGTCTTGTCATAACTGATTTGAATGCTGTCATATCTGCGATGTTGCTAAAAACCGGTGATCAATCCGAACTCTAATCAGACATGAGTTCTTTTACTCGGTTCTTTGACAAGAGCTTTTTATTTGACATTTAAGATAAACATGAAAAGAAAACGTACATCGTCAAACACGCACACGCATAACAGGAAGAGGTCGCCCTTCTTTTGTTTATCGTATCCTCATCTCTTCTTACATATTTACCCTTATCTCACTTCCTCCATTAGCCTACGTCGACCTCTGACCCCTGACACGCATACATACAGTAAGACAGAGTACAGCAGATGTTAGGGACCGCCACTGGTGATAAAAGCGGAGCTGAAATCGGGTACACTGGCCTCTGGGGAAGAGATATAAAACATTTTCAGCAACACTACAAGCATCTAATCTGTATCTGCAAGCATGACCTTGTAGGCTTTTATTTATTTATTTTTAACAGTTTTCTTAGGATTTCTATTTAAGCATTCTTCTAAATAGCTGAAGGGCAAAAGGTGACTGGTCTGTGTTTAGTTAGCGAGGAATGTACGAGTCGAAGAATGTTTTCACCAAGAGAAAAAAAATATTGGTAAAATCATTCCTATATGGTTTTACATTGGGGTTTTGGTGAAATAAAATGAATCATTCAGCGAAATAGATGGATATTGAAAATCATAAAGCAAACTCAGAGCTGTGAATCCTTGACTTTTCCATAGCAACAGCTCTGAAATTAGTGTTAGCTCTAACTCAAATTACGTGCTTTAATACAGTATTGTCTCTAAGGCAACAGCTGATTCACGTACTGCGCTGTATTCCCATAATTCAGGAAAGAGATTATTTTTAGTTTATTGAGCATTTCTAGAAGGAGTCTCCAGTGTCGGTGATTATAAGGATCACTTGAGACTAACGTGACAAGCTGCATTTTCTTATCTCATTCCCTTTAAAAGAGATAAGGTAAGATTAGGGAACAACTGTTTATACATTCCACAGCATTGAACATAACTGTAAATGGTCAAATATTACACTTCAGGACAAAAGCAAAATAATTCATTATTATAGCAAAAAAAATTCTTTAGGTCTGGCAAAAGAGGTTATTTTTTTTAAAAATGTCTGCCACATCACACCACCAGGTTGTTGAAAATTGTCCAATAACAGGCCATCTGCAAGTGTTTTATTCCCTATATACAACTGGCCCATTTTATTGCTGACCCACACACACACACACTGACCTGAGGGTGTGCGATGAAGAATATCAGGCAGGTGTCGAATCAGACAGACTGTAAGATTCCCGCTGGGTTGTGAACTTGGCTCAGTCTTGTCTCAGGTCAGTGCCGGGTCACGTCTTAAATCTGTAAGAGCGCCAGACTCCTGACCTCCATCAAACACTGATCCTGTCTTCTCTGCTTCTCCCTCACTCATCTTTCATATACACAGTGGCACTCTATCCCTCTCAGATTGACCCCTTAACTTGCGCACACACACACACACACACACACTGGATGATTTTGAGACCCCCCCCCCTCCCCCCTTTCTCTATCTTGTGTCTGGAATCTGTCTGTATCTGCCCATCAAGCTGTGTTTACACGGAGGTGCACGTGAATTTAACTATTTCTACCATTAATCTTGAATCAGACAATGCTCTGGTAGTCGGCACAAGACCTTACGTTTGTTTAGAAACTACAGCAACTCAAGCGACATTGTTCACACAATAACAC
Source organism: Leiocassis micropogon (assembly GCA_028565275.1). NCBI lineage: Eukaryota > Metazoa > Chordata > Actinopteri > Siluriformes > Bagridae > Leiocassis > Leiocassis micropogon. Next base: position 18,202,737 of record JAOVVA010000044.1, on the reverse strand, counting down.
ATCTTATCTACATCTGGAGGGTTAAAAGAAACATCTTCTAGACAACACGTCAGAGTTAAATCATTCCTGTTCATGGGACTCTAAATTAAACTGCACATTGTTTAGCGATTACACAAAAAACAAACTCAGTTTCTCTAACACTTTGCGTGTGTGTGTGTGTGTGTGTGTGTGTGAGAGAGAGAGAGAGAGATTGTTGTCATGGGCACAATCTCAAATCACAATCTCCAACTTACATCAAAAAGCATACAGAAGATACAGAAGACTGCATGCATTTAAAAAAAAAATCAAACAATAATTGTAAAATGAAAACCAGTTTGTGTGTAAGAACTGAATAACAGCCTGAAACCGTATAAACGTATGCAAAACGAAACATGAGGTTAGTTATGGATGCGATGTCACATGGTGCTGGACAAGCGATGCACCGAACCACCACATGAGAACCTTGGCAGGACTTTTGTGTACAACCATGCAAGTATGTATTATGAAAGTAAAATAACTGATGTCTCATGTGATTATTCTGTGTATACTAAGCTACTATATTATTCTAGTGAACAGCATATGATTTCATCAAATTGCAAGATGCATGTTTTGAAATAATTCTTTTTTAAAAAGCTTCAAAGCACTGGTGTGATGCTGATCAAACCATGTTTATGCTGGAGATACGAATCCGAATGTTTGGCTTCTTCCCAGTGGTATACAATATTTGAACAGAACTTCTGAAAAATGCCAGAAATGCATAAATATGAACAGTTTGACATCTAAATGAGACAAATCCACTTTTGCAGTTTTGAGGGGAAAAAAATGAAATCATATGAAAGCACAATATGGCTAATAGGGAGAATATTTTGTGCATGTTGTTATTGAGTCACCAGAGTGTTTAAAAGTGCAAAAATTACAGAATATTTGTCAAAATGGTACTGGATGTGAAATACAGTTTAAGTGTGACTTTGGTGTGATTTAGCAAAAAGCTACAACTCTACCTCACACAGTTTTGTCACAATGGATAAATCAGCCTGCAGTTTTGTTTGTGATTATCTAATTATGCAATTAACTATCTGTTAAACTATATGTTGGATGAGTTGTGATTAAGAAAATATAGAAAACATAAGGTAGTGGCAGCAAATTACACCTAGGAGAAAAGTGTTAAGTTTTGTTGCACACAGAAGCATTTTATTTACAAAGATTGTTACAGATAACGAGAAACAATATAAACAATACAGAAACTTTAGTTTACAGCATCATCAGCCTCCTCCTCTACCAGTTTTAGATTCACTTTGGTACATGACGACTGCTCTCCATCACAGTTCAGGTATGCACCGTTTAACCAACAGCTGCCCACACACAGCGCATGCGTCTCACGTCTCTTGTACACAAACAGTTGACCTTTTATAACAGTATTTCTCTGCTTCACCACAGTGCTTACACTACAGTATCAAACACAGTTTTGTTAAGTATGTGACATTGTGTCCGAACAATATTCAAATTAGATAATATCCTATTCCACTGAATGAAATGATGCATACCGGTCATTCATTATTGCGACAGTGTCTCACAGTAACAGAGTGTAAATATAATTTTCTTTTAAACAAATTAAATGTTTTGTTATAAACAACCTTGTGTGTCAGAGTAATAATTTGCCAAAATGAGTCCAAAACTGGCATTTATCCTGTTTTGCTGTGAAACTGTTCATACGTTCAGACTCATACATACCAAGTTTTCCTATTACATTGTTACATTTTAATGTAAAATTACATTTTTATGTCCATTTTCTGCAGCCATCGATTTTGGTTCACGTAGACATACATAATGTCTCCAAAACATCAAATATGAAACAAGGCTATGAACTGTCCGGACTGCCAGAGCTCTTTATAAACGATCTCGGCCACCTGTCGCTAAGCAGCGCATTCGCCAAAAGCCGTGTCAGGAACCTTCTATCCTTACGCATGAACTGGATTCCATCATTCAAACCTGTCACTGCACCGTCGATAAAATGATAAATTTGCTGTTGTGGTTCTGGCGTGTAGAGCTTTATGGGAGACGCAACGTGTTCAATGTGAGCCAAGTGAAATCAGCCTTAAAGCAAAGTCCTGTTGGTCTGACGGGAAATATCCTGGCTGGATGTGAAGAAGAGAATCATTTGGGTGGTTTTAAAAAGAAAAGAAAGAAAGAAAAAAAAAGGGGGGACAAGGACGCTATGTTCTCTAAAAAATGGCGGCTGATGGAAATGTAGTTTATATTAGGTGCTGAATTGTACATATTCATTAATGTCTTTGGAGTCATGAGTGGATTTGAGACAGAAATAAGCATAGACATAGTGACCAGCCAAGACTGTCTTTGGTTCCTGACACCCTCGATATTTTAGAGATCTTGTGAAATTAAACATGCTCTAGAGCTTTCGGAGCTTGTTTCTTGCACTTAGAAATATATGCAAGATCACATTAACCTCTCTTCTTTCTGATGTCCTTAGAAGAAACAGCTAAAACAGTATTTATATAACAAGGATGGGAATAATTCCAGCATCGCTTCTCCATTTGCAGCGTAAAAGAAGTGGCTTTTTTTGTTTTTTTTTGCCTCTCCGACATTAGCTCCTATTAACATAAGACGTCTAATACACTTTTAAGATTACTTGAAGAATGGAAAAAAAAAAAATTATATGTGGATATGCTGTTATAGAGTGATGAAGCAGTTTAAAAAAAAAACCTGTATTTTTTAAAATAACTCAAGTCTTTTAATTCTATTATAGGACTGCACATTTCTAATGCAAATTAAAAATGTAAATATTTTCTTATTTTAAAAAAAGCACATCATACTTTTTCACCTTTGTAATTAGACTTAGGCAGCATGTTAGCGTATTGGTTAGCACTGTTGCCTCACCCCTTCCAGAGCTGTAGCTTTAACTCTCGCCTCAGGTCTGTGCGGGAAGGTTGGCGCCCTCTGCTACATAATGTCCTTTCACAGCATGAAGTCATAGCTGATTGTAGACAACCACTGTTCGTGATGATGGGAGGGAAGGATCGATAAAGTTACACATTGTGGAGCAATGGCTGCGAAATTACCTGGTACCTTTTTTGCTCATTAACCTCTTGAAATGATCAAAACAAATAAATGCAGCTTGTCGTGTTACAGAACGTCCCAAAGACTTCAACACGGAGGAAAATGTCTGCTACAACGCACTGACACTGCAGACGCCTTTCATAAATGTTCAACTTTTTTTAACAGAAAAATAACACCTATAGTACTTGTCAAGTCATCAAGTCCTTGAGTGTCTCAGGGCAAGTTACTATAGAAATGATAACTTCTAAGAATAAGTGCTGTTACTCTTCTGCCAGTCAGAATCAAGAATTCAACAAGGATCAAAAAGAAAACAAAAAGACTGAAATTTGAGTGTAAATCAGTTAGTCCTTCATGACTACTAAATGAGGAATCAGAGTTTTACTAGAACGGCTACCACATCATTTGTTTATATAATCCAAAGCTGTAAATCAACAAGCCAGAAGTTCAGAGAGTTTTTAGAAATATCTGCAGAAAAGGACATTAGGGATGGAGGTGACATCTGCAGAGAAAGAGGATTACGTGCAAAGCCAAACATTTACCGAGCTACTTAAAGCATTCCGCTGCGCATACGAGATGTGTGTGAAGTTAATTAACCCCTGGTGTCACTGCCCTCGGGGCCGATTCTTTAACTTTTAATTACCCTCATCAAAACATACAGTAATCCTCTCAATCCGTCTGTGTGTGTGTATATGTTAAGAGTCATCTCTCTTGATCAGCCCGGCTCGGTTAATTAGCTGCTCTTCCACTCGGCTGCGGCTTTCCAACTCCAACATGATTTCGAAATGGATTCTGTTCTTGCCTATTTATCAGGATCAAGCTGAAACTTCACGGTCTCAGTAAAATGCATTTTGTTCTACAAAGTGCTCCACATATTTACAGCTCAAATTTTAAGAAGAGATAAAATAATAATCAGGCTTATTCACCCCTAATCTAAGGAAACGTGATAATCGGATGGACATCCTAATTGTAACTTTATATTTAACTTAATTGTATTCAGTATATGATTTGTTTCAAATACAACAAATACAACATGATGCACTCCAAGCAACTGATTGGCTCACAGCTGAGACTGACAAATAGATTAGGAAGACTTTGCAAAAAGAATTGTTGACTATAACCTGCTTAAATATCCTAAAACCAGGAAGTAACCAAAAAGTGAATGACACAGATGAGGTAGTTCTCTGGTGAGTGCAGCCTCTGCTGGAAAGGAGGGGAATATCTGGAGTCCAAGTTGGTCTGCTTTATGTCCACAAAAGACATATTACAATATGGACCCAATCTGGACACATAAACAAAAAAACAACATAAAACATAGATTTTTAGCAAAGAGAGCCTTTTCACTCATTTGGAAAATGCAATAGAATCAAGTTTATTGATCCATAAAAATTGCCTCCATCTGTAATGAAATCATGGTTCGTTCAATCGTTGATTTTACTCATAAAGCATCGGTGAGTACACTTGTGTATCTGACATGTGGTTGACACTACTAGAACAATGTTTCTGAGTTCATTATGTTGTGGTTCATGCGCTGCCATTTATACTGCAGGAATTAAAGCCAGCTGCATGCTTTGTTCCTGACCCAATATAAAAGAGATGAAGGCAGATCCTTTTATTCAGTCATAAAATATGAAAAACAATCTATTTTCAGTAACACAAGTCGATTATAAACAAAATCGTGCATCCTATTCCCACGCTACACACAATTAGTCAGTGGGCATCAATATACTGTATATAGAGGCCTTTTTGGTGTCTCTTTTGATTGTTTGGTCCTGTTCAGGGAAATGATGGAAAGATTTTTCTAACCAAGAAAATTCTGGCATAGAAATGAGGCTGGGAAAGTGAAGAAAAAGGAAACGATGGATGAAAATGTCTTCAGAGCATTATTTGTGCATACAGGTAAACCGAGAGCAAATGTATATGTGTGTATGAGATAGCATTACTGCATGTCTGTGTGTATGGTGGTAGAAAGCATGTAACACAGGAGCTGTGCTGTATTTCATCAAATGGATAAAGCCCTCACGGGAGCTCTAATGGATGATACTGTGTAATCTCTCCACCTGCAGCTGATCTGCAGAGCCTCTGGAGAGTATGTGTAGCACTTTACAGTCAGACTTAACTTTATCCTACACACACACACACACACACAGCTGAGCTGGTTATCAGTTCACCGGCCTTGAGTTTGTGGTGGACCTGCAGTGGGTGAATAATCTCCGAGAAATTCGGGGGAAGATTTGGATCAGTAATCGCTATTTGATTTGCATAATTAGCAATCTGTAACTTTATTTAGAATTTTCCTGCAAGTTAATTGCAGTTAGTCCTTCTTTAATTCACCTGCAAGTTAAATTGCAATTGCATTGAAAACACATGAGCCTTAGAAGGTCTAGTGTTGTCCTCGTTGGATGCAAATATTCATCAAAATCAAGTATTACTATCTAAATCTAACAGCTAGATATATCTCATTTTGTTAAAAAAAAATAAAAAATAAAAAAACCACAAATACAATTACAGGTAATAATGGATCATCATTTATATTTAAAACTAGTATTTTGATGGATAAGTTTTTAAAAATACACGTCTGTTGAAGCTAGGATGCCCTGCGATGGATTGGCACTCTGTCCAGGGTGTACCCCGTCTCGTGCCCTAAGCCCCCCCGCGACCCTGAATACAGGATAAAGCGGTATAGACGATGAGTGAGTGAGTGAGTTGAAGCTAGGAATAAGCTGATTAGGTTTAATGTAATCAGTGATATAATTTCAGGTTGAAGTCCATGTACACATTTCAATAAGCTCTGTTCAGCAGTTAATTTAAGACGTTGATGTGCGCTGTCAAAACTTCCGGTTTGTAATCTGCTACAAAACTGCAGATTCTTTTTTTTTTTCATTTTTATTTCATTTATGGCACACGTTTAACTATAGCTATCAGGGATAATAACAATACTACTACTACTACTACTAATAAAAACTGATCAATATTAGCATGGTAATACTACTTTTTTATGGAAAATAAAACATCTATTTTATGTCTAATCTTACGTTTCCCATCATTTCCAGTTGTTACCTTCTTGAAGAATTGCTTCTACTGTACTTAGTTCCTGATTAAGTGAAACACTAAACTTTTTTATATTTTTAATATAAGTGTAAGCTCCATGCATTTGGGACAACATAAAATACCTCTCTTAAACTGAAATTACAGCTCAACGCATTGCACCGCTTTTCGGATTTAGGAAATGCCAGGTCAGTCTTTCTGGTCTTGCAGCATTCTTAAAACAAGAGCGTTTAAGTAAGCTTCTTAGTAACCAAGCACAGGTGTAGACACTCACTCATTACCTGCTCATTTTCTGTGTCTCCAAATGTTCAATAAGTCAACTTATTTACAGACGACACCAGCGTTTAGAATCCATTTACGAGTGATTTATTTGTGGAACAGATTCATGGTATACCGTATAGATTTTCAGTCAGTTTACATTTACTACCTTAAGTGCAGTGTCTAATCCCATCCAGTGTTCTTTCTGTAACTATCATAAAAACATCTGGCTCTATAAAAATTCAGAGAACAAAAAAGCATCATGAACCATCCCAAAAGAGTAATATGAAAAATAAGTGTAATTCAGTCCAGGATACGTTTATGCCGGGAAAATGGCCCATGTAGAAAATCTCGAGAGTGATCGCGGCCTTCACCGAGCCTCAGGATCGAGCTCCAGATCCAGGCGCTCGGGCATCCTGATCCGACGCGAATGAAAACAGACAAGGAAAAGTGTAATTGGAAAGCACACACGTATACACACATGCACACAATCTAACATTTTGGGTGATGAAATAAAATCCCACTCTCTACAGACTCCCAATGTTGGGCCATGTGTTGGATGTGAAACATTCCAGAGTTGTGGAAGTGTTCCTGCGGGAAACACGATCTGCACTCGTGTGTGAAGGCGCAGCCACACGTAGTCCTGAGCGGGAGTTCAAAGTTGTTTACTGTGTTGCACGGCCTGTCTTCCAGTTAAACAGTCCTGATTGTTGTGTCTTAATGTCTTTGATGAATGAACAGCCTTCCAGTAAAATATTCATGCAGTCCAAACAACACTACGATAAACCCAGACTCATGAAATCATATAGCATATGTGATATGGTCTTATACACACACATGTTCTTACAGTGTACGTACACCGTGCACGTGTGTTTGACTTCTATAAAACATACAGCGCATATTTATTTTACATCAAACATATTTAGGCAGTTGATATTTACTTTGATATAAACACAATATATATATATGCATGAATAAGCCTTCCTGAGTGATGTGGCTTAAAAAGTCCTTCATTTGCCTTCAAGTGAACTGTTAGTATTGAAAGTGGGTTTTTTTGGTTGCTGTTGTTTTAATCTGAATATATATTATGTGTGTACATTTTAATGGAAAGTAAAGCTCATGCCTTAATATAAACTCATCCCCAGGATATTAAACCAATACTAGAATTCTTAAATATAAATCTTGAAATAAGCCAAAACATTTGTAAATGAAATAAAACTAGTACAACAAATTAATTGAATCTTTATTTAACTCACCAGTTATTCCATTTGTAAAAATAATTGCTCCAACAAAAAGAATCAAAGGCAGCATGTTTTCTATTGATGCTTCTGCCCAAGGTACTGTACGTGTGTGTGTGTGTGTGTGTGTGTGTGTGTAAGAGAGAGAGAGAGAGAGACAGTATGAGCATGTATAGTGTATGTTAGTCAGTTTCTGTTAAAAAAAAAAATTCATAAAGCATTTTTATATGGCTAATTCTCAAATGTCACATGTGCCAACAAACAATGGCAAGAATTCCAGCATATCAGCTTCACAAACTCCACCCAAAATTCAACCTACATTCTTAGCATTGCAGAATGGCATGGAACATGATATTTAAATTAATAAATTAGTTTTAATTTATCAACATTTTAAGGATTTCTTAATTACAGAACATTGATTTGTAATAAATTCAGCATGTACCATAAGCCGATACTGTTGCAGGAGTACACTCAGGATTGTAGAGACACAGGATTGACATTCAACCTCTTTTAAGTGAACAATTCACGTATTATAAACACATGGTATATATTTTATGTGTATTGCTGCTAGAGTAAAAGAAGGCTTAGGAGCATGTGCTGATTAAGGTGACTTGAGATGACTTCCCATGGTGTTCCTGGTGCTGTTCCTGGTGCTGTTGCTGCTCCTGTTGCTGTCACTGCCAGGCCCAGGAGACTGAGATGAATGTGTAGAGGTAACAGAAGGTCCAAGATTTAGCTCAATCACCTTTACCAAGGGTGACTGAACTGCTGGGCCTCTGGGGCTGCTGTGGGCTGATGGTCCTGAGGATCTGGTCAAAAAGCACACAAAAATATGACCAACTAGGTTCTTAAACTTCATCTTCAGAGGTCTGATTCTGATTTCTAGGGGTCAAATTCTGGAATGACTGGTGATAGGCAAAGTACTTTTTAAAACTTTCTTATAACTTCTAAGCAATGTACATGCCACTGTTTGACTAGTATTCAGATGCAAAGCAACAAGTCAATCAACATTCAATACATTTCAAGTTAGTGAAAATAAATGACACTGTTTGCCTCCAAATTGTTGCTTGTGAACCTACAGAGCTCCAACTTTCAAAAATAGATTGACTGATTTTCATACCTACACAAAGTAAAAACGCAAAGTGCATTTGTTTTGATGATTGGATGAACTGATTTAACAAGCTGACATTAAAGGACAACAAAACATGGCACTGGATTAGCACAATGATTTTGAAATAAAATCCCTTACAGTAGCTCTGCTACTAGGTTTATTTCTGGACAAGTGAGGAAAACGATGTGATCGGATGCACCCAATCCTTTAAGCACGAAGAAAACGTGAAAAATTTCACCAGCGGATCCAGGAGGAATGGAAGAGTGAAGGTGATTTGTTGAGGCATTCAGAAAAGTTGGGATTTTTCATCTGCATTTAAAAACAAAAATTAAGCATGCAAACGTTGCCACTGGTAAACAACCTCAAAGTCAGTCACAATACCCAGCAGCCTAGTCAGCGAAATGGCACAGTCTACAAGCGTAAGGCGTTAGACGGAGACACTGACATTTTCTTTGCACATTTGGATTGTTACATCCTCACTGTACAGAAGACATAATGCCCCATGACAGAACATCTCATGCCCATCGGACAGAACATAAAAGTTTTGTTTTAAACTTAAACTAGTTACTTTTGTTAATTTATGTTATTAATTCATGGTGTACGTAGCACCTTGGTCCTGGAGGAACGTTGTTTCATTTCACTGTGTACTAAACTGTATATGGTTGAAATGACAATATAAGCTTACCTGAACTTGAAATACTGCCTGCTGTTACTACGCTAATTTTGAAAGGGTGTCTGTTAGCCAAAGATTTGACTCTGTCATGTTAAACACCAAACATTCACCAGCCGTCAATGTTGCCATGACATTGATGTCAAACACGTAAACTTTTACATTTAGGTTCTAATCCCAGGCCGGGATAGCTGTAATGAGCTGAAACATACACTTTAATACATTGTATTATTGCATTGCTAAATTAAGGAGTGGGCTGGGTCTGGATTGACATGCCATGTGGTCTGGATCCAGACCGGAGTCTGGACCGTGAGAAACCTTGGTCTAGGATGTGCAATTTTGTTGACTACCATAATGGTACATACTTTTCATTATGTACTTACATGGAGCATCCACCACATGAATGATCTGCTACAGCACATTATCACACTCTGACTGCATGAGTTGAAGCACTGGAACAAAATCAAAGTAAAGATTTCTCTGGTGTATATGAGGTGCTGGTTTACCTGAGAGAAACAGAGCTACGTGCCGAGCTCAGCTTTGAGCACCGGCCTGATGGGGTTGAAGAGGGAGAGGGAAGAGCAAGACCGACCTACAACAGAAAAGATATTTAAACACAATTTCCATGCATAGTTCATTCGTCTGAGCACTACACAGCTTTTCACCTGCAGGAAGTACATCTCTAATATCGACCGGAGGTCAGGCTGTTGCTCCATGATTTCCAGAAGCAACTTATTGACGGTCTTCTTGCATTCTTTCAGCTCTTTCAGCTTGATGTCACGTTCCTCAAAAGTCTCTTCTGTGGTGTTTTTACCAGAGCGGATCTCCTTTATCAACTTGGTGGACTGTGGTGGAGAAATAAAGGCAGGTTTAACACAGTAGTGGGCTGATTAGGAAAACAAAGCTCATTGTTACTTGAGAATCAGTCTCTGGAGAAGAAAGAAAAATCAGTGACGTCGTTAATACATACTCTAGGTCTATAATTTGTAAAAAGATTTTTTTTCTTTAGAATTGTTTCACTTCATGTGCTGTACGTAGAAGCAGCATTCCAAGAAAGACAAATATCAGGTTGCTTCATCAAGATTAATCTATTTATATTCACTTTCAAGATGCAAATTCTAGCCATGAATTGTAGGAATGTGCTGTAAGATGTTTGACCTGTTTGTTGGCTCTGTCCAATTTCTCCTGCTGGGAAATGAGCTCTCTTTTCAAAGAGCCAATACATGCTTGAAGATCTGCATTTCTGTTTGATTGAGCAGCTTCCTCCTGTCTGAGGCTGTTTAATGAGTCATTCATGACCTGTCCAATAAGCAAAAGAAAAAATGTTTTTGCTTTAAAAAAGAACAAAACTGATATGATTTCTTAGATTAGTTGATGTTTAAATATTCTTGAGTCTTCTTGACTTCAAAAATATTTGAACAATAAAGTGTTGTTGTTTTTTTTGCACAAATATTCACTCTCCTTCAACTTTCCACATGTGTACAATAGAAAATATGTCAATGTCCTATAATACTTACATAGAGGGGGTCGGGTATCTCTATACATGAATACTTCCTAAATTATTTACATTTTAAATATGTAACATCCCAGAAGTCAGTGAGTAGTCTTGGGTTATCCACAAAGGTGTCCCATTCTAAATTTTGGTCTCATCTGGTCTGTGGTTACCCTTTTTTCCATACTGTATGTTTGTTAAGCTTGTGTAAAGCCTGGCATGTTGGCATCAAGTGAAACGTGCATTCTCGTATGCGAAACATTACATGCAAATCAACACTGTGCAAAGCTTAACCTGTAGCTAGCTCATTAAATACATTTGGCAAAGTAAAGCAGCTTCTGGTTTAAAATTGGATAAATCTTTAGACACAGCAATGATTCACTAATACCTAATCCAAATATCTAGCAATTAGACCAGGAAAGAAGAAACCAAAGATAACCATCTTGATAGCTTTACAGTACCTTTCTATCATCAGGTATCAGCAAGTCATCTGACCTGCATTCCTTACACTCATCCTTACCTTTCCTGGTAAACTTTGGTTTACTAATGTTCCTGAGTAATGACTATTATATAATGAATAAGGCGTTTCGTGGGATTAGGGTTAAGTCATTGAAGAGATACATTTAATGTGTATGAACTTTACAAAAACATCATAAATAATGCTCATGCACAGTACAGGATTATCCATAACAGACCTCTATGTTTTCCTGCAGCTCTCTAATTTGCCGTCTCTTGAACTTGACCTTCTCATCTGCTGCCTTTTCCTGTTCCTCTAACTTCAACTTCTCTTGATACTCAAGAGCTAGAAAGTGAAATATTTACTGTTAACAAGTTTAATAGGACAAACTATTAGGTAAAAATAAATTAAGCAAAGACTTCCTGCATCTGTTTTAGTAAATTCTTAATTTCTGCAATAAATGCATTCAACAAAACCAGTAGGGCATGGACATACTGGACTCTGTGACCTTGTTAAAGGATTTGCGATAGGTGCTGTTATGAATGTTGACCAGGTGCATGGTGTTTTCCAGTGCTTTGATTTCCTTCTCAGCTTTGCGGATCTTGATGTCCAAATCATCGCCCTTGCGCTGAAGCTCCTCTTTCTCTTGAGCCGCCTTTGGGGAGGAAACACCAATTAAATATATGACATATAATAAAATATTATTTATCTATACTTTCCCTTAAAAAAGGTCTAAGCATCTCAAGGCATAGTGATGTAGTGGTTAGCATAGTCGCCGTGCACCTCCAGGGTACAGGTTTAATGGAGTTTTGAAGATGGATTTTCTACTCGTGCTTGGTGTATTTCCTCCGGGTACTCCAGTTTCCTCCCAAAGTCCAAAGACCTGAAGATGAGGTTAATTGGTGTTCCCAAATTGCCTGTAGTGTATGAATGAGTCTGTGAAGGTGTGTATGTGTGTGCCCTGCGATGGATTGGCACCCTGTCCAGGGTGTACCCCGCCTTGTGCCCTAAGTCTCCTGGGACAGGCTCCCCCTACGACCCTGAGAACAGGATACAGCAGTATAGATAATGAGTGAGAATGAGTGATAATAAACATAGTCATGAGTATACAGTACACAATAGAAAGATGCACCCAGTGCACCACAAGACTGTTCACCCGACCTCCAAAATCCCCAGATGCCAATCTGATCAAGCACCCATGGGATGTGCCGAACAATCAGTCTGATATACAGAGGCCCGGAGACGCCAGAGTGGCCCCAATGCCACAAGCGGAACCCACAATCTAGTAGGTTTTAAGGTTATGGTTGAGCGGTGTATATCAGTTATCGTACCTAGTGTTGGGTGATTGGGTGCCAATTGTTTATTGGGGACAAGCACACACTTTCACACACTAATGTGCCTTAAGAATAAACTAGAGTACTTGGAGGAAACCCACAAAGCACTGGGAGAGCATGCAAACTCCACACACACAAACACATATATACATATAAGGAGACGGTGCTAAATAATAAGCAACTGTGCTGCTAATAGAATCAAGAATATACAGTATGAGCCTGCAATTTATATCCAACCCGCTGTTGATAAATAATCAACTTGAATCTGACCAAATCGATTTTAGAATTCAACACCACTACGGTATAAATATGAAAATGAATACGATGAAGGTTAAAGAGGAAAAGCAACCTTCAACTCCAGCAGTAAATTTACTGATGGATTTATGCAATTCTTGCTACCTTGATAACGTAATAGACTTGTGAGTTGTCTTCCTCGCCCTCTGGGGCAGCCATGGAAATGGTAACGATCTCATACTTGTTTTTCATCTTATCAACTTTGGACAGCCTTTCTTGCAACTGGATCCTGTGAAGAGACATTAAGGAGTGTATAACACAATAAAACATGGCTATCCTTGAAGAGTGTAATTCATTTTAATGTACATTTAGACTTATACATGTGTTATGAAACACATGCATATGTGTGTGTGAAAGTACATGGCAGGTTACCCGCATTAGTCTTGCTAACCACATTCGCCCTGTACCTACAAAAAAAAGTGCTGATTTTGTCCTTTGCCCTATGTCCTACCTGAGTCCTTGCATTTCCTGCTCAGTGATCTTGAGCTGCTTGCTGTGCATTTCCCGATGGACAAATATCTCCTCTTGCCGCTCCTTCATGGCTGTCTGCAGTTGCAGCTTCCTCTTCTCCTGAGACAGGACGCCATCCGCCTTGTCGTAAAGCAGGGTCCTGAGACGCTTCAACTCCAGCTGTAGGATATTGTTTTCCACTATGCTGTCCTAAGAGAGGGGGAGTGTCAAAGCAGCCTGGAAGTAATATGGTTTTTGTAGGACAGCATAACTATAATTTGTAGAGTCTCCATCTTTTCAATAATCTCTATTTATGCTGCCAGACTATTATGTAAGATCTACCAATAATAAACAGTGTCAAACAAAAACACATGCTAGTCGGTCATTCCTACTTTAACCAGCGTCTGTAGACCAGATTTTGACTAAATATGATTACACTGAATGTGGATGTTAATAAGAACCTGTTTCTTGAGACAAATTTTCTTTAGGTCTTTCTCCAAGATTTCATCAACGAGGTTCAATTCATCGATCTTAGTGGTCAGGTCTCTCTTTTCTGCCCCTGTCTTCTCGTTCTCTTTCCTCACACAGCGGATATCGGTCTGAGGACACACAGGCATGAGGAGTATCTTTATATATAACTACACATTTCTGTAAGTCAGTCTCTCTAGACTTTTTGTTAGAAAACTATCCTACCTGAAGCTTCTTGAGCTGTGCTGCAAGCAAAGCAGCTGCCTTCTTCTTTTCCTTCATAGCCTCGTTCAGCTCGGCAACCTGCTTCTCCAGGGCCTGTTTCTCCTCCTTGTTCATGCTGCCGCTCAGACGAGCCACCTTTGCCTCCAAGAGCTGAAGCTGGAACTCCTAGTGAATAAGGTAAAGCGTGCACAGAAACATTAGATCAGAGGATCACAAGGAGCTCCAGTGCAGGACTGCTTTTTAAATAGTCGTACCACACCAACTAAGATATTACAACATGGCACCAATGATAAGTATTAATATTTCTTGTGGTCTGGATGACTTGCCTGGCTGTTAATGTACTCCTGCTGCTTGAGAGCGCTCTGGTCAAGTTTCCTGAGATGGCTGTCCAGGCTGGACAGAGCTACACGACTGCCTGAGATTTCTGCTAGGACATTCTTCTCTTCAGCTTGCAGTGTCTGGAGCTCCTGCTTTTTCTGGAAGAGGAGCTTGTGTTCCCACTGGAGATGGGTGTCAATTTCCTGTATTCAAAGACACAGGTAAGGAAAATGCAAGATAAGTCAACTTGCCTGTAACAGCAGCCTTGTCCAAAGTTCTCACTTTGAGGTGTTTCTCGTGGTCTTGGTGCAGCTGCTCCATCTGAGCAGCTCTCTCCTCCACACTGAGTGTCTCCTCAGTCATGGCTTGCAACTTCTTTTCTAGAGCAATGTTGTACTGCTGAACTTCCTTTAATCTGCATGAAATACACAGTTAGCTGTAGAGGATAAAAACAAACTGGATTGTGTTTATTATAAGGATTATTTACAACTATCAATACATTCAGTTGGACCTCTCATCATCATATGAAGATATTTGTAATCTAATTAGTATTAAATTTGTACATCATGTTATAATGTTATATAGTGTATGTGCTATGTGCTTTAATTAGAGACCTTAGTTTTTCTTATTGCTGTAAACTAGTTATGTACAATATTCTTGCACCTAACACTAATTTCTCTTCCTGTTTTTATCAATAATTAAATAATGTTTAAGCAAAATTGAAGGTTAATTTACACCAGCTATCTATTAAATCAGTAATTCAACAGCTATTCTGTTCTTATACAAAGCAACCTTTTTAAAAAAAAAAAATATACAGCTTTTTTGGGTCACTAAAGCTTTTTAGAGCAATGAGACAGAATTACTTTGCCGTTTTCTCTTTGATGTCCTTTTTGAGGCTCCCTAAGTGGGACCTCTTAGCCTCTAGGTCTGTAGCAGTACGATCCACCCTGCCCTTTAGGCTCATCAGCTGTAAAAACAGCAAGACATGAATATCTGAGCCTCATCATTATAAACAGGTTGCGGCGATATAGTCAGTGTATAGAAACATGCCTCATCTTGCAGACGAGTGCAGTTGTTCTGCTCCTCCTGAAACTGTTGTCGTAGTCTATTGGCCTGGCGGTCTAACGCAGCAATCTTCTTCTCGCAGTCCTTGTTGTTCTCTATCTCGCTAGCTAGAAAGTTCTGCTTCTCGTTTATGAGTGCTTTGTGTTCATAGATCGACTGGTTCGTCTCAGCCAGAAGCTAAAAAATGAATAAATAAATAAATAATCATCATGTACAGGTTTACTTCACTCACACTTCTCAGGGTTAGTGTAGCTGAATACCAGAGCACACTGCTGCAGATCCTGGTCTTTCTTCATCATTTGTTCAATGGAGTTCTCCCACTGGCTGATCAGCTCCTGTCTCTCCACGTAAGCCTGCTGCACCATTTCAACTGTCTTCTCGAGAGCCACCTGAGATCCAAAAACAAAACACACATACACACACAGAGTCAAGATAGTTTTTGTCTTTAGAATGTGGTGGACTTTTTGACCCTAAGAAAAAGATGCTGTAGGGTTAACGGACCTGCGCCATGATGGTCTCAGTAACCTCATTTTCTAAAGCTTTTTTCTTTTGGTTCGCCTCCAAAGACAGCTTCTCCATGCCTAGAGTTAGCTCCTGTGTGGTTTACACAAAATATATAAAGTGTGTTAGTAAAAAATGGCAAAGGTATGAGACATGGATAGTCATTGCTTGCAGGTAAAGTCCAAGTAAACTTTCTAAATGAATATGCATGAATAATGAATCATTTGTAAAAAAGTATGGATAAAAGAAATCAATGCAACCACAGGGAGGAGCCCAATCCAGTGTTTTATTTAGAACAGATGGAAGGGTAGTAAGGCTGTACTATAGAAGCTTAGGAGAAGGGTTTGAGTTCATTATGGGGATAGGGAAAAAAATGAAGTAGAAGTTATCCTAAAAGAGGCTTTTGCAAGGAATGTTCTGGAGGTGAAAAGAGTATCAGATAGGGTGATGAGTCTGACGCTGGAAATTGAAGGTGTGATGTGCAATGTTGTTAGTGCTTATGCCTCACAGGTAGGATGTGAGTTAGAACAGAAGGAATAAATCTGGAGTGAGTTAGATAAAGTGATGCAGAGCATCCCCAGAGGTGGGGATGGGAAGTGAGAGAGTGGTGATTGGTGCAGATTTCAAGCAGAGGGAACAGAGGTGATGAGAATGTAATGGGAAGGGTTGATCTTCAGGACATGCAGAAAGACAGATGGTGGTGGACTTTGCAAAGAGGATGGGAATGGCAGTGGTGAATACTTTCTTCCAGAAAAGGCAGGAACATTGGGTGACATATAAGGCCTTGTTCACACGGGCGTTAAAATCGAGCGTTTTTCTGGCATTCGTAGCGTCCGGTGAGCGCGGATGAAGCACCGAGTGTTTTCTACACATACTGTAGGAGTCAATGAGAGTGTTCACACGGGCTTTGGTGACGTGCGTTTGTCCAGCTGCGCGTTTGTCCAGCTGCGCATTTATACGGCGTCAAAAAAAATATATATGGCGTTCAAATTCCAATGAACGCAAGGAAACTGCTTCTAGTGCGTTTTCTTACCGTTCATTTTACGCTTCGTAGGACCGAATATATCCCATGATCCTACATGCTATAAATAGGGAAATGCGGGGAAAAAAGCAAAATAAAATAAATTGTTGAAAAACCTGCGCTGAAATTTTCGCATTTCTTCGTAACCCACAAAAAAAAAAAAATCCTTTAATCCGACGTTGTGCAGTCAGAGGGTGAACCCAGTAGCGGCGGGCTTTCATATCCAGTTCCCGACACACTGCCCCCACAGGTTAACACACAAACTACAATTTGGGCTGCAGGCTGACGTTAGACAGAGACAAACGAGCGCCAGTGTAGAAGTCAATCGAGCGCCACTACAAAACGCAACATAAACGTCTAGGTATCCAAAAATTAAACGCCCGTGTGAACAAGGCCTAAGAGCAAAGGCAGAAGCATTCAGGTGGACTACAGCTTGTTTCGATAGAGATCAGTAACTGCAAAGTATCAGAAGGGGAGACAACACAGGATGGTGGTGTGTAAAATGATCCTGGTGGTGAGAAAGGTGATAAGGGCAAAGGCAAAGCAGAGGACGGAAGTGGTGGAAGTTGAAAAAGGAAGAATGTTGTGTAGTTTTCAGTGAGGTGCTTCCAGATGAATCGACAACTACAGCTAATGTGATCAGGGAGGCAGGTAGGAGGGTACTTGGTGTATCATCGGAAAAGTGGACAAGGAGACTTGGTGGTAGAATGAGGAAGTCCAGGAGTGTATACAGAGAAAGATGTTAGCTAAGAAGTAGGACACTGAAAGGACTGAAGAGAATAGGCAGGAGTAGAGGGAGATGCAGTGTAAGGTAAGTGTGGAAAGGAGGTGAAGAGGCGTGTGCAGGCAGGTTGGAACGGATGGAGTCAGATGTGTTGTGTGATAAAACAGTATCAGCGAGAATGAAAGGGAAGGTGTACAAGACAGTGGTGAGACCAGCGACAGCTTAGAGACAGTGGCACTGAAGAAAAAACAGGAGGCAGAGCTGGAGGTGGAAGAGCTGAAGATGTTGAGGTTCTCTTTGGGAGTGACAAGGATGAATAGGATCAAGAATGAGTCCATAAGAGAACTAACCCATGTTAGATGTTTTGGAGATAAAGTCAGAGAGGCCAGATTGAGGTGGTTTGGACATGTTCAGAGGAGAGATGGTGAAGGTTGGAACTGCCAGGCAGGAGGTCTAGAGGAAGACATGAAGTTAGTTGGTGTGAGAGACGATGATACAGAGGATAGGGTTAGATGGAGGCAGATGATTCGCTGTGGCGACCCCTGAAAGGGACCAGCCGAAAGACAAAGAAGATGGAAAAAGTCAGAAACCAATTGTTTTTGTTTGTTCTTTGTTTCTTTTTAGCAGGAAAGGCAAATGATGGAAAAAAGCACAGCTATGAACAAATTGGCAACCTGCGCCATCAATGCTTGCTGTTGACATATCTTTTATGAATTGTGTGGTTGATTGCTTTTGAGTCAGGTGATTAGGGAGAGATAATCAGCAACAGCAAGCACAAGAAAGAATGTCCTGTGAAGTATAAAGTGTAAGAGACGCATATCTTAGATGTCATTGGCTCAGTACAGATTAAGATCATTTGCAAGCGTATGTGCATGTACTGTACGTCATGCACGCAGTTTAGCTGTGGCTAAGTGGCTAAGATTAAAGAGATATTAACAGACTCACTCGGATCCTGCTCTCGTCTTGTTGAGCGTATTTGACGATGGCCATGGTGTCCTCATCTTTGCGAGACAATTTCTCCAGGCAGGCATCCAGAGTCTGCTGGTCCAAGTTCAGCTGAGTCTTGAGATCCTCTATCTTCTGTGTGACTTTGAAAATGTAGTTCTAAGGAAATGTTTCAGATTTAAAGCAGATGTATACTTGTGTACACCATGTAGGTAGGAGATTGGGATCTCAAAAGTTCAACAGAAAAACCTCTAACCTCATGTGGGTTCTTCTTCTCTCGCAGTGATACCAGCTCATTCTGCACTTGGGAATTCTCCTGATGCAGCCATCCTGTCTCTCTCTCATCCAAGGCCTTGAAGTGGAGCTCAGACTCTGTCTGTTTCTCTACAGCCCTGTACAAAGCCTGCACAAAGATCTCAATTAATCACAAAATTTATGGTACAAAGGAAAACTCTTGAATGGTTATAAAGTCTTTTTCACCTGTGTGTGATTCAGCTCCTGCTGGACATTTTTCAAATGTTCACTCATAGCACTGATCCTCTCCTTCTGCTGGCTCACATTGTTTTCTGCATTAGCTAGCTCAGACTGTTTTCTCTGGATCTGGCAAGAAAAAGGATTTTTGGAAAATTATTATTATTATTATTCATTTTTTTAACCTTTCTACGTGTACTTCTGTGTTGATTGTGATACTCATGAGGATTGTTCCGACTTTAACCAAAACCTTGCATTTGAAGTTTGAGTTTATTCAGAAACTAGATGAAACTGTGACCTTATCAGAAAATACTTACAGTATACAAAGTTGGGTAGGAGGTATGGGATATAAAAAATATTTTTTTTGGCGGGGATAGGAGGGCGACAGTACCTCAAACTCATCCTCATCACTATGGTTCACATTTTTTCCCCCACTAGAAATGCTCTTGATTTTTAGTAGGTTTGACGTCACAAAATATATACTCACAAGTAGAATGATTTCAACCACTATGACCCTGATCAGGTGGTTACTAAGGATGTTGGGAAATACATTAGACATCATGTTCATTGCGTTATTACCTTCATGACTTGCGAGATTCATCCGTCTATATATATACAGTGGAACCTCAGATTGCGAGTAAGGGTAATGTTCCGCAAGACGAGCAAAGATTTTTAATATATTTTGACTTGAAAAACGAACAAGTCTTGGTTTACGAGTACCGAATATCACGTAGCACGAAACAAATGGCTTTGTTTCACAATCGTCTCAAGGCCGCGGTTATCCCTGTTGCAAAATTTTATACCACATTTTTTTCCTTCCATTCAACTTTCCATTAATGTGCTTGGATACAGCAATCTATGAACAGCCAGCTTCTTTATCAATCAACTTTCGTGTCATTTAAAGGCTCAGGAAACCGTTTCAGGTGTTTTGAGTTAATTAGCTGATTAGAGTGTGACACCATAAGTCTCCAATATTGAACTTTTTCACAATATTCTAATTTTCTGAGATACTGAATTTTGGGTTTTCATTATTTGTAAGCCATAATCATCAGAACGAAAAGAAATAAAGTACTCATACCCCTTGAACTTTTCCACATTTTGTCAGGTTACAACCACAAAAGTAAATGTATTTTATTGGGATTTCTTGTTGCAAACTGCCTTATGGCTTTAATTCCAGAACGGCTTTCTCCTTGCCATTCGTGCATGACTAATAGTAGTCCTGTGTACAGATTCTCCCACGTGAGCTCGGATCTCTGCAGCTCCTCCAGAGTTACCATGGGCCTCTCTCTTGGTGCTTCTCTGATTAATGCTCTCCTTGCCTGGCCTGTTACATTAGATGGACGGATGGCCGTGTCTTGGTAGGTTTGAAGTTGTGCCATGCTCTTTCCATTTTTGGATGATGGATTGAACAGCGCTCCTGAGATTTTAAAACATTAACCCTGCTTTAAACATCTCCCCAACTTTATCCCTCACCTGTCCGGTGTGTTCCTTGGGCTTCATGATGCTGTTTGTTCACTAATGTTCTCTAACAAACCTCTCAAAAGTCTTCGCAGAAAAGCTATATTTATACTGAGAGTAAATTATTCACAGGGTGTACACTCTGTTTAATTAGGTGACTTCTGAAGGCAATGAATTCCACTGGATTTTAGTAAGGGACATCAGCGTTCAGCGGGCTGAATTCAATTCAATTCAATTTTATTTGTGTAGCGCTTTTAGCAATTGTCATTGTCGCAAAGCAGCTTTACACAATCAAAAGAATTATTTAAGTTTGTATGGAATTTGAATGTGTGTGAATCAAAATGGTCAGATACAAATATGAATATATGAATACAA
>JAOVVA010000044.1:18157906-18173183 GCA_028565275.1 Leiocassis micropogon | reverse complement strand
CAGGTTAATTTGTTTTATTTTTACTTTACAGCAGTGATTCCGTTAGTGTGTTTTTAAAAATTCAATTTGGTTTTCAAGTGTTTTTAAATACGAGCCGCTTCCAGAACGAATTATGCTTGTCATCCAAGGTTCCACTGTATATATTTGGCAGATGTAAAGCATACATGTCTATGTTTTTTGTGTTAGTCAATTTTTTAAATTATTATTATTATTATTATTATTATAACAGCTCAAGGAGCAACATTTTTGTGCACTTTCTAAAGATTTTAGTTCCGTTTTTGAATAAAGGGTTGGAAATTAATGCTTTTCTTGGTTTTTTGGGTTTTATCCGATTAATCGGAAAAATAATTGACAGATGGATCGATTATTAAAATAATCATTAGTTGCAGCCCTACGTTGCATAAAGTAGAGGTTACTTTTTTTATTCAACCAATCACAGTCCTTGTATTGCTGCGTCATCCCTAGCAATGGGGTCAACCACACCTCGCTAAGATAAAGGTTTTTGTACTTTCCTTACACAGAGTTGCTCCGAGTTGTGTTTTCGGCATATCAACGAACGAACCAAATGCTGGTGAAAAAGTTGTTCGTCAGAGGAAAGCCAAGCAAAGCAAGTTTACAAAAAAAATTTTTTGAGAAGTTTCCTAAATCACTTTTAGTCTAGGACTCCCAGCTAGGACTTTTTAAGCTAAGATAGGAGCTCTCTGAGAGAATTCTAAGACGCTTTGTGAATACGGGCCCTGATCTCACTTCAACTGACTTTGGTCACCTGAAAGCAGCCCTACGAGGATCAAGATTCACTTCTGATGAAGAAGTGAAGACATCGGCGCATTCATGGCTCGCAGCTCAGTCTAATAAATTTTTTTTTAATGAGGGAATATGAAAGCTTGTTGACAGACGGACAAAGGACAAACGATGTATTTGTCTTTTCTAAAAGTTAACTAAAACAAACGCTACAGCCAGAGTGTGGATCATCTTTGACGCCCCCGTCCCTGATGAGCTCCGAACTCCTTACCTCTGTACCGATTGTAGAGCTGCTCTAGCTTTTTCCTGTCGAACAGTCCTTTCAGGTTCTGTATGTAAAGTTCAGGATTCTGAAAGAAGTTGTCTGTGGCCACGTCTAGTTTCCAGTCATTCTGAGACAAACAATTCAGCGCCGTTTTCTCGTTCGACTGCGTGAAAATCATGAACTGGCGAACTTTATCCTTCTGCGAGGATTTCAGCTTGTTCTGTTGGAGCGAGACAGAAAGTTTGAACAGCGGGATTGAGTACCTCCAAGATTTTAGTCTCATCAGAATTCACGACATGACGCACAATCCAGTTCAACAACAATTTTTTTTTTTCCCCCAATTCTGCCCAAACTGAGTGACACGGCGGCACTTTAGTCCTTCGTTTCAATTTTAACGCCAACACCAACCTTCCTACGTAGGAAACTTACTACTAGGCATGCGAAAAAGTTATATAAAGTTATATAAAGTTTATATAAAGGATCCTATAGTCCACAGAACGATGAACTCAAAGCAGCCGTCTTTGACGCTTCCCAAACATCCTGCTATGATCACAAGAAAAGCCAAGCAAAGCGAGTTTACAATTATTATTATTTTTCCATTCAGAAAAGCGACTCAACCATTGATACCAACGTTGCCTTCGTCATGCGTTCAAAAGTTTGGTTTAATATTTTTTACGTGTCAAAGACATATGCTTACAGGATTGGAAACTGGTAATATTTTCGTCTGGCTGGAACAGATTATGTGAATTTACATGGGAAAGTGTGTATCGCAGTAAGAACTCGCCGCCAGAACTAATCGAGCTTGTCGGCCAGACTTTGGGTGGTTTGTTCCTCCAGTAAGACTAGTAATGTTAGTTAGGACACGTCAGTTAGCAACACTACCAAGTTCTCACAGAAATAACAAAAACACAACAGTAATGAGTAAATTATCACTAGGATGGACACCAGAAATACTTCAACCTAAACATGTTGATGATCTTTAAATCAGACTGATGTGGTTTCACTTGAAGTTTTTATTTTAACCACCTTCATCAGGTTTATATTCAGCATTTATATTCACAATAACGCAGGCCTTTTCACCTCAGCTACATGTCATGTGTAAACTTGGCGTTCAATTATATAAACGATACAAATATAAACACTAATAATGAACCGACGAGACTACGGTCACTGTAACTGTTGAACTCTAGCAGACTAGCACTACGTTGTTGTGAAAACAAAACCAAAAACAAACAAAAAAAAAAGTAGTCCGAAATCGCGTTTATAATTGAAGCGACCGCGCTAACTCGATCCGCATCCCAAATCAGCGCCTGCGCACTACACATGCGCACTTCGCAGGCGCCCAAGTGACAGCGCGCGCGTCCTATCTTAGTGCACTGCACGCGCGTTTAGGATTCAGCCCGGGCGCCTTCGCCTGCTCGAGCCGCTTTAGCTCGCGCACCGTCTCGTTCTGGCTGAACTCTCGAACCGTCACGCGGATCTGATTCGCAACACAAGTCCAACATCGACCAGCCGCCTTGTCTGTAAAACAACCAAACAATCAGCGATGTACTTCTTGTTAATTCTTGCTTTTTCTTTTTCATTTACCATGTTTGTGATTTCCAGACTCCCTCTTCCGCTTTTCCCCTCTCGCCCGTCATCTACTTCCGTTCATGCGCACTACAACAACAACCGCCCCCTCTACCGCACATAAACACCCCCACACATACACACACAGGTGGCAATGCTTTAAAAAGCTATAAATACTATGTTGTTCTTTATAGATTTTATTATACAATAATATTATGATTATATGTCATACATGAAATACATATCAGAGCTTTTCACAAAAATGCAAACACTAGGTATGTTTACTCAATCATCGTTTATACTGCTTAATCCTGTGTAAAGGGTCGCAGGGGCCTGGAGCCAATCCCAGGAGAGGGGGTACACCATGGACAGGGTATATATACACACACACACACACACACATACACACACTATAGATAATTTCAGGATGCTAATGAGCCTAATCTGCATGTGGGGGGGGGCTGGAGTACCCTGAGGAAACCCAATAATAACGAGGGAAACATGCAAACATTGAATCCGGATGCTGGAGGTGCAAGGTGATAGTGTTAACCTTTAAAAAATGACGGGGGCGGGGCTTGTAGGACGGCTTTCACACACTCACTAACTGGGAATGACTGCTGTCTGGCTCACGGATTACATAAATTGTCTGAATAACGGATTACATTTTTGAAAAAATAACTAAATAACTGAGTACTTAAATGGCGGAGCTAACGCGTTAGATTACTCGTTACATCAAAAAAGTAATCCAAGTACTCTAACGCTCTAAGTACTCTTACTTTGTAACGCGTTACACCCAACACTGATTTTATCATTATACATATAATAAAACTGTAAAGTTGCCATGTATGCATATCTTCTACATTGAAGATATTTTCAAAAAAATTATTTCTGTCTGTCTGTCTGATTGTTTGTGCACGCATGATGTAAAACCTAATTAACTGAATTTTAATGGGGTTTTCACAGGCATATTTGGCTGAGCTTGAAAAAATGCCCCTATAACATTTTTTAAAAAATGTATCTTGAAAAAATTATTAGTCCATCTCAAAATTCAACATTTTTAAATACACGCTTATGAGTGTGCAATTGAAATCTACTTAATAAACGTGACTGCACACCTTCATTTCGCGCACTTGTGTGCAATTGAATTCCACACAAACTAAGTTTATCCATCCATGTAGAAACCTCTGCAGTCCGATTAGGGATCACTATCACTCAATCACTATAGCTACAATTCTTTTCAAAGGTAAAGTGCAGGTTAATTAGATTTATTGTTACTTTATATTTTTATTTTAATAATTTTTATATGAATATTTTGGATTGTGGCATGAATCATGTGAGTTTCATTATTTCTTATGGGAAAATTCACTTTGATATATACTAGTGTTTTGATATACAAGCATGGTTTCAAAATAAATTATGTTTGTAATCCAAGGTTTAACTGTACTGTAATAGTTTAGGCCAGTAGACTCTCAAAACCAGTTTGAAAAGTTGATGCTTTGTTCAAGATCAGGGTGCAATTCCCCATCTTCAACCTGTAATAATCACTGAAAACACCTTGTCAGTTTGAAATTTCAACTTCTTGAGACAGTCTCCTCAGCAACTTAACATGGCCGATCAGATTGTGACCAGTTCGCCTTTTCTACGTTTAAACGGGTTTATAGCAAAACTGGCTTAAAATTAGTTAATACAGACCTACAGACCCAAAATATTTTATAAAAATTGTAATATTACTATATATATATATATATATATATATATATACACACACCTATCCTTATTGCCTACTTCACCTTCTGTACATTAATGATGCTCACCCCTGTAAATACAGACACAAACCCTCATTTACCACCTTCTTATTTACTGTAAACAGTTACTTATTCAATCCTGGTTAGACACTAATTACATTTCATTGGCTTTGTACATATACTCTGCACAATGACAGTAAAGGTTAGCCTAATCTAATCCAATCCAGAGAATTAGAGTTATCAATTATATAATTAATGTTAAACAGGGCCCCAATGACAAGACACAAGCACACACACTCTTACACCTAATCATACACTGATGACAAGTTGTAAATTCCTACAGCGCATGTCTTTGGACTCTGGAGAAAGCCAAAGTGCAAAGAGGAAATCCACCGAACACAGAGAGAACATGCAAAATCCATGCGTCCCCAGCCCTGGATATGTGAAGCGACAGTGGTAACCATTGTGCCGTCCTGTTTTATACCATTTTGAATAGACAAAAAAAGGATGAAATTGTACGAAAATATATTACATAAAATGTATGCATTTAAGAAATGAGATTAAATTTAATTTATATCACGTGAAATACCAGAGTTTAGATGATAAAAAGAAGAACAAGAACAAATATAGTTGCAAGCAGTGATGACGGGCCCAAGCACCCTGTGCCATCGCCACCCCGGGGGCACCGAACAACCTGTGTGTTATTTGAGTGTGTTAAGACCTCGAAAAAGCCATCGCCACCCGGTTGCATCGCACAACTTGCACACGTCACACACTACAGGGCTAATGTCAGTTTGGGCCCTTAATATTTGTTGAGTGCGTTAGAGTGTGTGTGTGGGTTTGTTGGCAATCGTATAAATTCCCTAGGAGGAGTATATCAAAATCCATCGGATGCATTTTGCGAATGACCCAAAATAACCGGCCTCCTGTTGAGTTGAGCCCATGACATGCACGTGAAAGTTGTTCGGCTCAATGAGCTCTAAATGTGTGCCGAGTTTCGTGTGCCTATGTGAAAGTGTGTATGAGCTATCCAGCAAAATCTCGTGTGGGGGCCCCGGGCCACGCGATTCTCAGGCATCCTAATGGCAGCAGATTCCAACCTGTCGGCCAATTTTCATGAGTTTTTGAACATGTTAAACCCCAAAAAGGTGGGGAAAAAAATCCTTAGGAAAACAAGACGCACCTTATAGTGTTTGGGCCTTAATAATGTGATCTTATATAAAATGCAACAAAATGTTTCACAACAATAAATTTCAAAAATAAATGAATGTTATGAATAACCCACAAGAGCAATTAAACAATAAAAAAGAGCAATTTCAAGAGCAATATCTCATAAAAACAAAAATTAAATATCATCATGATATGACATTGGACATCCTGTTCAAAATATTTTATTTATTATTTTAATTATTACATATAAGAGTGAAGTTTTTAAATATAAAAAACAAATGATGTAAAATAACTGTGTATAACAACTTTACAAATTACTGTATTTGAACACTTTTTATTCAAGTCAAATTGACTTGGGATGAAATATCTGCTGAATGAAGACATAAAAGCAACATTTACAGAAGAAGGTGATGAGACTCTTAGCTGGAGTAAAACATATGAATAGTGCAAATGTTTTAAAGAAGTCCATTCGTCCATGAATGACGATCCCGGGCCAAGGTGGCTCGGAGCCTTCGTCAAGAAGTTTAAGTCACAGCCTTCGTCAAAGTAGGTCTGTACAGTCCGCAGTATATGAAGAGAGAGCAGCTGCCTTCCAGAACCCAGAATTAGTGGAAACTATTGTGGAGATTTACTGGACTGTCCACCTCCATGATTAATTCTCCACACCTTTTGGCTACATACTGTAGTACCGGTAAGAATTTAACTGTCTGGTCGCTAGTGCTGCCAGTCACGGTTAATTATTTCTACCAGGTGCAGAAGGATATGAGTTAGCGGAGCAAAATAAATAACAGAAAACAGAATAACAGAACAGGTGTGGACCACATCACATTCTCGTGCCGATATTCAGCACAACAGTACGACCTCAAGTATGATATTGCTTAATTAAATATTTCTTATTAATAACTAGATGTGCCTGCGACTTAATTGAGTGGAATTTATTTGCACGCTCATAAGTGCGTTTTAAAAAATGTACAACGCAACCCATTGAATAATGGAATGGACAAAAATCTTGTTACCCTGAAGTGCGCGATATGAAGGTATGTGATTTTTATTACAACTGCACACTTATAAACGCATATGAAAAAATGTACAGTGCCATCTGTTGAATTTTGAGATGAACTAATGATTTTTTTCAAGGTTGATTTTTTTAATGCTATACGGGCATTTTCCATTTAAATTTAAAATGAGCATATCTTCTCTTCCCTGTTGGCCGATTGCAATGAAACAAAGCCTATTTGTTTCCTCAAGTCAAAAACACCTGTGAGAATCTCATCAAAATTCAAACAGGCAGAGAAAAATTCCCAAAAAATATCTTGATGTGTGCCCTGCGATGGATTGGCACCTTGTCCAGGGTGTACCCCGCCTCGTGCCCTGGGTCTCCTGGGATGGGCTCCAGGCCCCCCGCAACCCTGAATACAGGATAAAGCGGTATAGACGATGAGTGAGTAAGTGAATGATCTTAATGTGTTTTATTATTCATCTTACATTCCCCCAAATATTTTTTCCGCAAAACTCTTATATATATCTCAATATATAGATACAATAACTTTAAAGTTTTAGTATAAAGATTGAATAGACTAGAGGTTCCACCACATGGAGATCTTGATGTCGATAATCTGCAAAAGGAGTGTGCGGTCAACTCGCTGATGCTCCTCACGGCGCTTCAATGTTTCGGCAGCCCTTATTTCTGCGTCACAGTATAATTCTGATTTGCTCGTCGTATGCACCATCGTTGTGGACCTTCTGCAGTCTGATTCAGGGTTTCGGTAGCTATGACCTCGGACAGGCATACCCCTTTTCGACGACGCTGCCAACTGTTACATTCAGTGAGGACGGAACTGTGACGTCACATTTACTAACTCACTGTATAAACCATTTTATCCTGTATGCAGGATCGCAGGCGGTCTGGAGCCTGGTGCCAATCAGCTGTATAACTCAACATACAGCTATTGTTGTCAAAATAGCTAGCAACCCCGGGTGATGCTGTAACCTCTCGCAGCCGGAGGTCTAGAGGTACTTCGCGCTCCCACATTAATCACTCCTCTACAGCCAATCAGGAGCGTCTATGGGCTCACGCAAGCGGAAGTGTTACGCCGCCACGGGCAGTTCTAAAAGATGCAGTCGGCTGGCGTCACGTGGTTCGGAGGAAACAAACACGTGTTTGGACATGATTAAATTAGGGGGGAAATCGGGAAAGAATCCAAAGAAATATAAAAAAATAAAAAAATTTAAATAGCTAGCAAAAAAAGTGAGTACACTAAGTGATAACAGCTGTACATCTCCTATTCATCATGTTCCTGTGTTTGTCAGTGGCCGAGTACGTCTCCAGACCTGAGCCCTATTGAGCACCTGTGAGGCGTCCTCAAGCGGAAGGTGGTGAAGCGCCGTGTGTCTGACATCCAGCGGCTCCGTGATATCATTATGAAGGAGTGGAAGAGGATCCCAGCAACAACATGTGCAGCTCTGGTGAAGTCCAGGCCCAGGAGGATTAAGGCTGTGATAGATAACAACGGTGCTCACACACAATACTGACACTTTGGACACAGTTTTGACACGTTCACTTAGGGTGTACTCATTTTTGTTGCTGGTTATTTAGACAATAAAGTCTGCATGTTGAGTTATTGTTAGAGGACAGTAAATCTGTACTGATAGACAAACTGCACATTGGCTGATTGCAATGAAATAAAGCCTATATGTTTCCTCAAGTCAAAAACAGCTGTAAAAATCTCATCTAAAGTAGATCCAAGTTTCATTTTTATAGTATTGTCCCTTCAGAACGTATAATAAAGTGCTTGCTGCAATGTGAGGGGTGTACTTACTTTTGTGAGATATTGTAGATATAAATGAAATAGGAAGAAAATACATATTTAGGATTTAAATGATAAAACTAAAATGACATTACAGAATTTAAATATAGAGGAAAAGAAATGTGAGTGAACAACTTTTAATAGGAGAATAAACACCAAGCTGCTTTAAAAAAAAAGCTGATATTGTTTTAAATCTTTTGTATCAGTAAGTGTGTTTTAATAAACTGTTATACGTTATATAACACATATGTTTCATGTGTGTGTTTTTTGTACAGCACGTCCGTCAGGCCAAACCGGCGGAGACCCCGTAGCGCCGCATCACGCCTCCGCACTGCGGCAATATCCCTGCGCTTCGTCATATAGTTCCGGGTGAAACAACAAGCGCTGTCTATTTATTATCAAAGGAAATCGTTAGGCTTTTCCTCAGCAATAATTAACGCTGTAAATTTAAATCTTAAAAAAAAAAGAAAAAAACAACACACGATATTCAACACACGGCTCGCTTATTTTTTTTTCCCTGACGTGATTAAACCCCGGGTGCACGCGCGCTCCGGAACGAAATAGTTCCGGTTAAATAAAACTCGCCTGAGATTCACGCGCTCTTCCTTTCCGAGTGGATGCTGAAGTCGCGAGCAGATCATGTCTAGCGGTTCTGCTGATTATCACAGGTGTGTCCGGGTGTTAATATGCACCGGGTTATCATTTATGATCATTAGATATCAGGTTTTTTTTCTCTACGTAAAACTCCGTCATGGTGTTAACGTGCTTGTATGTGTGTTTTTTTTTAAACGCTGCTTGTTGGTCAGGCCGCGCGCCACGCCGTGGCCTACTCGCTGTCCCTTAGCTAGCTAGCTAGCTAGCTCGCGACGTACCTCAGTGTAGCTAAGCTAACCGGTGCTAGAATTTAATTTGTTTGAGAGATACCATTCTCTAAGTCATTGTTACTAACTAAATACGCACGCATGCCTCGTCAAGAAAGTTCTCGATGCTTGTATATATGACGGTGTCACGCCCGCATCTCATTCTGAGGCCTGTACGTTAAGCTAACGCTAAGTAACTAGCAAGGATAAGGTTATTTTCCCAGAACGCTCCCCTATAAAGTCGCACCGTGACCTTAAATTTTAATTTGTTTCCATGACGAGGACACGATTTGCCCTTTTATAAGTCTTGTTGGTGTAAAATGAGCCCTGGAGGTTGTCATGTATCACTCGGGGCCTGACGAGAATCCTGAACGATAAATGGCGTCGCATTTGAACGTATAGTGCACTACGCGGGCTGCACACGCCGCTCTCAGGTAGTGTAGAAGGTAGGGCGCTTGTGTAGGCAGCAGCGCGGCGATTGGGGTTCAGCCACACTTTTAGGATTTCCACGTGGCCGTTTAGAAAATGCCCGATTTTTCTAAGCCTGCGTGTTTTGCATATGCATTGTGCAATATTTAAAGCTTCAGTTAATCACGTGTCTATCCTTTACAAACGCAGCTCCAGAGATCGAGACCATGGAGGGCCAGAAGGAATGGAGCCTGATGGCATCATCGAGGTAATTTTCTAAACAATTTTGATGTTAAGTTTTTGGATTTGCATCAGTATGTTGCTTTCACTTCGACTGCATTGTATTGTCCTTTAAAAAATAAAAGTATAACTTAAGGCTGTTTAACACGACCTCGTTTGGCAGGTCCAAAATTCTTGCTTAAGTAATGCTTTCTAGAGATAAGAGTGGAAATAGATTCAGTTATGAATCAAGATTCTTCTGTGTGGCGATGCACATATCTGCACACTGACAAACGGAGTGGTGCAATAGGAACGCATTTTTATGGTGTTGCGTTATTTAAAATAATCATGCACGTTTACTCCAAACACCGTACGTTTCAAACCAACACATACTTGCACAAGTCTCGCAGAACCTCAAGCGCTGGTCATTTGAAAACCATGTGCCTTAGAAACCGCTCGCGCTCACTGTCAGGTTGAGTTTTGAGGTGGTACATTCAGAACTATGAACACCTTTACGTCCCGTGTGGTAGGAGTGAATTATTCGCTAAGTTTGCTTAGAAATAATAATGACGGAGGTTAATTATAAAATCTTGATGCTTTCAGAACCGTTATGATCAAATCGTCACTGAGTTATCAGATGACGACTGGTGATTCCTATCCCTAATGCTGTATGCAAAGTCAAGAAAAGAATGTGATTTTTAACAGGTGGTGAACGTTCTTCAGGCTGTTTTCAGTAAACTTTGGTGTTAAGAACAGCACAGCTTGCTCAGCAAACCAATGTAACATTTTATAGGTCAAGTTAGCAGTCGAGCAAGATTTACCTCCTAGTTTTTTTGCCCAGTTTAAAATAATTTTGATTGTTCGACAAGAGTGGTGATCTCGCGGTACAGATCTATTTCTGTGCATGTATCTATATACAGCTACTATGCGAACTACATTTTTACACACGCACGCTCTTGCGTATTGTTTACATCTAGAGACTTAAACGTCCACCAGATTGCATGTCAAAGCCAGAACATCTCGTGTCAGGTTTCCAAGGCCGTGTGCAGCTATGTTAAACGGACAACGTCTCGTCCGGTGCCGTGACCTACAGAAATGCAAAGCTTTTTACCTGAAACTTCAGAAGACTGGTGCTTTAATCACAACTTTGCTGATTATTTATTTTTGAGATTTTTCAAACTCGACATGGTGCTTTACACAGTTTGTGGTGGGAGCAGCTGCCATTTTGTGTAGTCCAAGTGAGCCTTAAGTACACCTAATACGTGTGGCATGCTCTCCTGAGACCGATTTAGTTTGCTAGACTGCAGGAGAGACTGTCCTGGTCGCGTGGGATTAAAAAAAAAATTTTTTTTTTAAAATTTATATTAAAACCTCAGTGCTGTTGAGAGAGGGAGAGAGAAGCTGATTTAAATGATGCAAGAATGGTGTAGTGATCATGAGGATCTTCGTTGTGTAATCTTGGCATTGAAAATCTTGTGCATTTTTATGGTGTAATTTAAAGTTTTTTCCAGAATTTCCCAGCATTGGTGCTTGTTACGATTTATTAAAAAAAATAAAAACACATGAGGTAACTCTTGAACATCTGTATTTGCTTTGCAGAGCAACTGGAACGAGATCACGGACAACTTCGATGACATGAACCTGAAGGAGACGCTCCTTCGAGGAATCTACGCATATGGTTTTGAGAAGCCGTCGGCTATTCAGCAGCGAGCAATTATTCCTTGCATTAAAGGTAACTGCGCTGTGAGAAGAGAGACTTTAACAACTTTCAACGAGGAGTTCATGGCGGATGATGTATGTGAATCCTGTTTGTTTTGTCCCGTTCAGGATACGATGTCATTGCTCAAGCCCAGTCAGGCACTGGCAAAACAGCCACGTTTGCCATCTCCATCCTGCAGCAGTTGGAGATTGAGCAGAAAGAGACCCAGGCTCTGGTCCTGGCACCGACCCGTGAGCTTGCTCAGCAGGTATGCTGTACCTGAGGTCATGATAAACTTAAGTGTGTCTCAGACCAAGGCGGCATATTTGGGGCTCGATCCAAGGTACAATTTTGCTCTTCTTCCTGCTTTGTAAAACTGTGGAGTCTTGAGAATTGATGCATTTTGTATTTAATGTTAAGCAGGAAGTCCGGTTATCGTGCGTGCGTTTAAATATTAATGTAGGTTTTCGTAAAAAAAAAAAAAAATCTGTTTATATTGTATGCTCAAAAGGGACCACCTGATACATTTCTCTTTATTTTAGAGTTTACCATGTTAAACAAATAATTAGCTGAAGGTGCTATTTGAGTAGTTTAGAGAGCACCACCTGCTGGATTATAGAGGATTTTACCACCTCAAATACAAAAAGTGTATATATAAATACATACAGTTTTGGAGAGTGTCGATGGAACATGTTTTACCACAAGAACTGGAACAAGGAACTAAATTGATCATTAGCAAATAAAGTTAATCAGATGTGCATAAATGAAAGGATTCCCCATTTTGTTAAATCAAATGTGTATTTTCATGATGGTGTATTTTTTCTATTTTAATACTGTATGTATTTTAGAAGTTTTTTTTTGTTTTTTTTTTTCTGCTAGTTTGTCCTACTATAAAACAGTAAACGGGAGGAAAAAACTGTTGAGAAAAAAAAGTTTTTGTAATTGGGTTTAATAACGAACATCAGAATGTAGAAGAAAAATGTTCCAGGATGCGGAGTGATGTTAGTGAGGTTTTAAGAAACTTTGTCCCGTCTGAAAGCATGGTTTAGTGGGCGGAGCCTAAATGCTGCTTTGTTGCTTCAGCTCATGCAAAGGCCCTTTTTTATTATTTTTTTAATTTAAATTCAGAAGTCTGACCACTGTTATTTCTTATCATGTCTGCACAGATTCAGAAGGTCATCCTGGCCTTGGGCGACTACATGGGCGCGTCGTGCCACGCCTGTATCGGGGGCACCAATGTGCGCAACGAGATGCAGAAACTCCAAGCGGAGGCGCCGCACATCGTCGTGGGGACCCCGGGGCGTGTGTTCGACATGCTGAACAGAAGGTTTCTCTGTAAGCTCAAGTCTTTTTTTTTTCCCTTTTTTTTTTTCTTCTCCTCCCCTTTATTGGATCGAGTGTGAAATGATGGCATACCATCTTTCGGGACTGACACATCATGGAGATGCTTTTTTTAACTTTACTGATCACAGCTCTTTCCACTGTGCCATAGTGTGACCTGTATGGGTGGTTCTATAAACCTTGTTCAATTATTTTATTTTTTTTCCCTTTTCCTCCCCCCACCTCCACAGCTCCTAAATGGATCAAGATGTTCGTTTTGGATGAAGCCGATGAAATGCTGAGTCGTGGTTTCAAGGATCAGATCTACGAGATCTTTCAGAAGCTGAGCACGAACATTCAAGTGAGTTGGGGTGGTGTTCTAACAGAACCAAAAATCCAGGGGGCGGGGCTGGATCTGATTCAGTTCTTGACCACAAACCTTTTTTTTTTTTCCCCCCTCCTTTCTCCTTCCATCCAAAAGAACTGTGCTTAAATTACAGAATCCAGGTCTCCTGGTTTATGTAATAATGCCAGCAGAGTGAAAGCATGGAAGGAGACGAACGTGCCCTGGGCGGAAATGAAACTTGGCCGGACCTCTTTCTTAATGTTCGGTGGCCTTTGTTTCAAGGCTCAGTGCAACAATTAACCCTTTTCTACCTGAATAAACTTGCAAAAGCAAGTAGAAAGTGGTCGCAGGGAATTTGTAGATCTTGACGTTATCATTTTAAATTTTTTATTTAAGTCCTGTTTAGATCACTAAAACACAGCTTGGTGTCGGTGACTGATCGTGATATTTTTATGATCAACAGACGCTCTCTGGGCGTGAAGTAACCTTTGCGTGTCTGCTTTCAGGTGGTGCTCCTTTCGGCCACCATGCCCGCAGAGGTCCTGGACGTGACCACGAAGTTCATGCGCGAGCCCGTGCGCATCCTGGTGAAGAAAGAGGAGCTTACCCTGGAGGGTATCAAGCAGTTCTACATCAACGTAGAAAGAGAGGTGGTTTTTAAACACGCACGCAAACAAATAACCACTCTGATTTGCCCGAGAAACACAAACACCTTCTTTACCAAAAGCGCCATGCCAAAATCGGCAGGGCTGAGCCTTTTGGTTTAGCCCTGCCGATCATGCTAGTATGGTACGTCTCAAAGAAGGAAGAGCAACAAAAAAAAAAACGCAGCATCGGAAACGAGTCCGGGAGGGACCTCTTTCTTAATGTCCTGTGTCCTGCGTCTCAAGATTCTGCGCTACACTTCAGTATTCGCACGGTTTGCTGTGCTGTGCTTTGCTTTGTCGTGGGTTGGCGCTAAAAAGTCTCTTACTTTGTGTCTTAGGAATGGAAATTGGACACGCTCTGCGATCTGTACGAGACTTTGACCATCACCCAGGCCGTCATTTTCCTGAACACGAGAAGAAAGGTGGACTGGCTGACTGAGAAAATGCACGCCAGAGACTTTACAGTGTCCGCACTGGTACGAGAAACCATTTTTTCCTTTGTTTTTTTACATAAGGTTTGGCTTGTTGGGTCGGGTATGAAATGATGGCATACCATCTTTCGGGACTGACTACACTGGAGAGACTTCTTTCTTTACTGATCATACCACTGACCAACTGGCACAATGTGCAGGAGGTAACTTGGGGTCGCTCGGCAATAACGGCTCGAGGAGCAAAACAGCTTTTTCGTTTCAAGTGTTCTCTGTAAAAATTTAATTAATCAGGTTGAAAGTTCAGGCTTCAGTATGTGGCCAAAAATGTATGTAAATTTATTTAGTTATTTAATCGTTTGAATGTCTTGGCGTATGCTTGAAACCTTATTCTTTTCCCGACTCATATTTGATCAGACTTCGAGACCGGTTTGATTTGGCCTCTAACGAAACTAGATTTGAATCTCGTACTTGTACAATTTGTTAAACTTTGCCTCTGGACCACCACGGACCACAATTCTACAAACGTTAGTAGATGAGAACAAATCGCGAAAGTAGCTCGCCTGTGTTGTACAAGAAATACACTGCACTTCACCAAATACCAATATTTACAATTATATATAATATTTTCAGTGTATAATTCGATGTATAAAATATCTAAATTCCGGGTATATTGTGAGGGAGAAATGAGTCGGCCTCGCCTGTTTCAATGAATCAGTCCAGGAGCACGATGAAATGTCTGTCCTGTAATGGTGAATAATCCTGATTTTGCAACATC
This sequence comes from Leiocassis micropogon, assembly GCA_028565275.1. Classification (NCBI taxonomy): domain Eukaryota; kingdom Metazoa; phylum Chordata; class Actinopteri; order Siluriformes; family Bagridae; genus Leiocassis; species Leiocassis micropogon. The sequence continues at coordinate 18,158,181 of JAOVVA010000044.1, read as the reverse complement.
TTTAACAAAACAGAATTCACAATGGAAAAACGGCTCTGAGTCAAAATGGTGCCCGTGATTCCGTTTGCAATTTAAATGAGCAGAGAGACACGGTTTGTGAGATTAATTTCCCCAGGTGTGGTTACAGCTTTTGGCCACATGATGGCAGTGTGGGGAAAGGATACATTTAGTCTAGTGGGTTGGTGTACTTTACATTGTATAGGAGGCGTAGGCACTGTGGCTCAGTGGTAGGTGTTTCGCCTGCCATGCGGAAGGCCCGGGTTCGATTCCAGCCA
>JAOVVA010000044.1:18103255-18123599 GCA_028565275.1 Leiocassis micropogon | reverse complement strand
TTCTATTTCATAGTCTTTTATTTTAAGGTCACGGGCAGTTGTCTAAAGCATTTCACTGCATATCGTACTGTGTATGAGACAAATAAAATTTGAATTTGAATTTGATACAGTAAATATAAGGGCAACATCTGTTTTTTACATTCTAGCACTGCAGGAGACACAGCAGTACTGTTAAAGGTAAAGTTTACCTTTACATTGTTATTATATTTTTAAGAGTAATGTATTAAGCCAAGTTTGAGTTTAATCAGGATATTTATAAAATCGTGATACTTATAGAATTTTTTAAATCCACACACTCACCTCGTTGATGCTGACCTCAGCCTCGACATACTGCAGGCCCTTCTGGATGATGGAGATGAGCGCCGCGGGGGGGACGAGGGCACCATTGATGTTCGACTGGCTGATGTGGCTCTCTATGCCAAACGTGAATGCTGAGTGAGAGAATCCTGCGGAGAGAGAGATTAAGAAATTTAACCAGAAAGTAAACATTTGCCTCTTTTGAACAAACCGTGCTGCTCATTAGCATGCCGGATTAGTCACGGAGATGAATTTCAGATTAGTTAGTGATACACCAGCTATAATTTGCAGCATGTATCGTCCTCATTATATTATTAATGTATAGTTAAACATATAGTTTATTACTCATAAACGTTAACTTTCTGGACTGTACAGTAAAACTTTTAGCGTTACAGCCCCACATGTTTTTTTTCCCCCTCCTCCTTACCCGACTCCTGTAAGTATCTGTACACCAGGAAGTTGACCTCATCGCTGCTTACGCTCATTTTGGATCCTGGCAAAAAACCAAGACGTCAGGGCGAGAAAGGAGCCTGTGGAGAGCGGGATGACAAAATAAATAATAATTAGGATAATATTTTAGAAAAGTAAGATATGAATCTATATTCGTGAATACATCACTGTATGTGGTTTTGCATTATGGCGGGAAAAAAAGAAAGAAAGAAAGAAAAGCGCATCTGTTCCTAACGATGTCCAAAATGACGACAGGTGGTGAGGGGTTTAAGATCTTCCATGACTTGGTTTCATTCCATCAGTTGGTGTTCGTCGAGAAATTATAACAAGATGGAAATGACACGTCTTTCTTTAATTATTATTAATAAAATAGTAAATTACAAATCAAATCACTGGAAGAGTCACGGTGGTGTAGAAATGAGGGTTGTTTGTGTGACCTGAACGGCTCTTAGGTGCGGGTATGATTAAAATCAATTCGATTTTATGAACATCTCAGTCACAGCAAATCAAATGGAAAGCCAGACAATTCTGGTCACTGGCAGATCAGCCAGTTCATCTAATTATATTATTCAGTTATTTGTCATATGTGCATTACAGCACAGTAAAATGTTTTTTTTTCTTTTTCTCGTATCCCAGTTAGGAAGCTGAGGGTCAGGCAGGATACAGCACCTACTCATCTCCGGTGTATGTGGATGTGTGTTTAATCGTGTGTTTTATCCGACTCAAACAACGGATGCGATTTTAGAAAAATAAATGCACTTCAGGTTTTGGTCTAAGGAACGACAAGCGGTTAGTCGGCTGTGTTTGTTAAGGTCCAGAAGAAGAAGGGAAGGAAGGAAGGAAGGAAGGCAGACGCTTCGCTTTAGTTGTTTTATCAGCTGTTGCTAGCGCTGCAATGAGCTGCCGGCGCTGCCTGATGACATCAGCGTGTGCCCTATACATGCTCAGAGCCAAAAAGTCACATGACTTCTGATCTGCCTGTTCGGAGTCTGGGTCACTTCCATATGCGGTCATTTGATTTGAATAAAAACAGGGAGATAGGAGTTCAAGTCACATGACCGCAAATAGGACGTATTCCCCACCAAAGACCGCATACGTCACGAAAGTGACTCAGATCGGATATATTTCTGATAAACGGTCTGCAATTATTGTGAGATATTATTTAATTTTTAGGATTAAGAAAAAATAATTATTGAGTCACTTCAGGCTGGTAATGTGAGCGTAGCACAAAGTTCTTAAGTCTCAAAATACAAATAAGAAATTTAAACTGCCGTAGATTAGAGGGTGTGTTAGTTAAACTATTCAAAGTGGAATAAGTTGATTAAGGTTTACATTAGCTAGTGAGTGGTCTTACGGGTAAATCTACACAGAGAGCACGATTCGGGTACGAACATATCTTTGGATTCTTTCTATCCCTAAATGATGGGATTCTCACGATTTTTTTTTTTAGATGAGCGTGCACGATGGTGGTGTGTGTGAAACTCACCATGAGATCAAGCGTGGATCAGACGCTCACACACCTGAGGTCCATTGGTGAGCATGGCGGAAATTCTTCACCCTGATTGGCCAGATGTTAATAAAAGAAGTCAGAAGACATCGCATGACATAAACGGCATAAATCTACAAATGCATACAGACACACAGAGAAAAGGAAAAACAGTAAAGTTTTAGGTTCACTGACGAAATTCATCGAAGAGCAAAGAAGTGAGGAACAAACTTCACAATATGCATGGAGATTTTAATGTTCCATATAACGGTTTAGCCTTTAACGTTATACAGTTAAAATCTGAAAGATTTAAGAGCAATAACGAGCCTTTGCGAGTCTATGTACATGCTCAGGATGAACGCAAGAGAAGTATTTACCAAAAGATGTTGGATACACACACACATCTTATATTTTATATATAAATAAGCAAGTAGGATGGAATAATGCCACAATAACGCCACTGCCTGCATTGGTCACGTGGTCCACTTCTAAACAGACAGGAAAACAAAAACAAACAAACAAACAAACAAACAAAAAAGTAAAGATGCTGAGGGTGGCGTCACAAATCACTTCAGGGGGAACAGAAAGTGTTCCAAACCTCAACCTGACACACCGCGTGTGTGTGTGTGTGTGTGCGCGCGCGCGCGTAATAGTGCACTTCGGGATAGAGCACATGGACCAAATCATAACCCCGCCGCTCTACAATAACGTTATAGATATAAAAATATAATAAATTCTATATTATTTACAGATTATAGGACAGTCAGAAGCTTAGCTTACACATTGGCGCTCAGTTAGCAAGCAAATGTGAACTGGTTATTAGCTAAAAAATACCGAGCTGTTTCAATATTTAACCTACAAGTGTAAATTATTACTATTATTTTTGTAATGATTATTGTTGTTAATAATAGTAGTAGTAGTATTGATGGTAGAAGTAGAACATTAGACAAATAAACAACCAGCTACTTAGCTTGCTAGTTAGCAAGCGTTAGCGGTAAAGCCGGCTCTGCAAAAGAAGTTAGCTAAGTTAGCTAATGCTAAGCTAAATCCCTATTATAAGTGTAGTTCACTACCACAAGATGCGTTTAAATTTGCGTTATTGAAGTCTTTATACTGATATTAAATCGGCATTAAACGTTTCTTTGGTCAATACCATGTGTTTAATACGAAAAGAAAACTCGGAGAAACACCCCATCCCCCAACTCACTACTACACTCCGGCTCGATCCTAAACACCTTCTCACCACACTACACAGGGGACGAAAACTAAAATGGCGCCGACGCCGGATTGTAGTGCACCTCACATCCCAAACCGCTCCATTCAGGACGCGACCCGAAGCAGACAGCCTTCTCGTGCACATGCTAGCACGGTTACCAGACACACAAGCTCTCTGAAACGTGACCTCGGCATCATCAAAACTTAAAAAAAAAAAAAAAACGTCATACAACATTACAAGTGTAAATGTGGAGCGATTAATCTTCCTACAAAATAACAGAATGAGAAAGAAAAACCGCGCGCGATACCCGCGGCTGCAGAGTTAGCCGTGTAGCTAGCGCACGAGAGCAGGCCTCGCGCACTTTGTGCTAACTTGAAAGTGCTTACGTTGAGATCCTGGGTCACGCGCCGGGGATTGTTTTTAATATTTTTTTAAATCCAGACGTCGCACGAGGTCTTGTTTGATCTGTTTAAACTCCAACGGCGTTGTTTTGTGTTTGTTTGCGCAGGCGCAATGAGCATTAATCTGTGTAATACGGAGTAAATCAGACTTTGAGAAAGTCGCACAGGAGAGCGAGCTAGTCGGCTCAGAGGAAGCAAAACTGACGTCACCAAAAAAAAAAAAAAAACTCTGTGACCTTCCGGGAGAAAATGAGGCGGAAGTTGCCAGGGCTACAATTGTGCTTTACAGTACACACACTACTGTGTAGTGTGCTAGAGTAGTATGCATTGTGCTATTAAGTTAAGCAGTATACAGGATTATTATTTATTATTAATTTTTTTTTTTTTTTAATGTCAGGGCTCAGATACAATCGGGGGTCGAGCTGGCGACCCGGTACATAACTGCCACAGAAATGATGTGACAGAACCACACACACACACATTGCTTTAATTGTAAATATAGCTGCGAAGCAACAACGATTGGGCCTAGTCACCTGCGCCATCACCGCCCGGGCGTGTGTGTACGAGATAAGCAGCGAAATCTCACGTGACGGCACTGTGCCACGCCCGGGGCCCAGACTCTCAGGCATCCTAATGGCAGCAGATTACAACCTATGTGCTGATGCTTTTGGCTTTTTGAGCATGTTGAGACCCCCAGAAAGCCTAGAAGAACTTAGAACAAGAGGGCCCTTCACACACTATGATGTCATCGGATTTCTGTCATAGTGCTCAGGCCCTAAAAATACTTATAACAACTACTATAATGAAAACTAATTAACTTTGCACAGTTATTAAACGTGCCCTAAATAATAAACGTCAAGCGGAACAGATTTTTGCCGGCAACATAGCGCGGGTCTGTGATGATTAAAAAATGTATATGTGCTTATATGTAAGGCTTACTGGTGTGTGTTAACGGGAAGGCTTCAGACATCAAACTGTGCCATTGGGTTTTCGAATATGTCAGGTAGAAAAAAAAGTTATCATTACTTTTATAAAGGGTAAATTTTACCACTACCAGAATATGGGAATGACATTGCAAATATGTTGAACCCTAAAAAATGAGTGTATCTTTATTATTATTTGGTCATAGAAACAACCATCAAAACATGTGATCATGTGTATCTGTGCTATTTATGTTCTGCACAGTCAGGTTTAAATAGTTGGTTAAATAGTTCATCATATTGCCTATTTGTTGCTGTATGTCACTCTATACTGCACAATTATACTGCACAATTATAGTCCTATATACTGTATGTTTTTATTTAAAAAAAACCTGCAAAACAAATAATCGCTAAAATTCTCTGAGTTTTAAGGGTTAAATCCTTTTAAAAAAATGTATTTTTTTTTTTTTTTAAGATTAGGTTTCTTGCATGTGAATGATTCCCGCTCATGATCTCCGCCCCCTAGATCCATGGAACACACACAATGTCTATAAAAGGACAAGCAGGAAGTACATCCAAACACAAATAAACCCTCTGGATCAGAAGTCTCTAAGAAATAATCAAATAAATAAATATTTAGTTCTACATATTTCCAGGTTACTCATACATGAACGAAGGGAAAAAAAAAAAAAACTAAATCAATTGCACCTTTAAGCCTCAGTTGCAAATTGTTGTTGTTGCGGTTAGTTATTATTTATTTTTTTATTTATTGCAAACTAGAGGCTTACCGTGGCTTTGCCCATGTGCAGATCCTGAGGCCTGCGTGCTACCATTACCTGCAAACAGCGTTCGAGGCCAACTCGCTGCTGCTCCTCACGGGTTTCAGTAGCTGTGAGCTTGGCCTAACGTACACGTTTTTCACTTTTGTACAACGCTTGTGACACGTTGACATAAAAGTTGATGATGATGATGCCTACAGTTACATTAAGCAAAAGAATGCGTTTGTGACACGCCTACAACTGAACTACCTTTGCAAACAAACATTCAATGCCCACGAGGGGGATTCACGGTTTTGCCGTCGACGACGCTGCCTACTGTTACATTCAGTGAGGAACGCCTGCCACAGATCTGCCTGCACAAACAGACACAAACAAGAGAATTTCTTAGATAATAATGGCAAAATAGTCCATTTTACAGTGTGTAGTGACACACCAATAATAATAATAATAAGAATAATAATGTTATAGTGCAGCCACCATGAAAACACCTTTATTAAGGTATTTAATTAATATAACCCCATTATTAAACAACATAAATCATTGTTAGTCTTTATTTATTTTATTCTGTATTTGTAAGTTTCTAAAACATTATTGAAGTTTTCAAGTTTAAAAAAAAACAACAAAAAAACAGCACTGCACTGAAAGCGATAATACCGCATAAAATGAAATCAATCAATCAAAAAATCACAGGTGTGTCACAGATGTGTTCCCCTCTCCCTAGAGTAACAGTATGCAGCATCTGCATCAGCTTTTGTGTCATACATTCCCCGCCAAATGTAACAGTAGACAGCATTGTCTACCGCGAAATTGGGTACATCGGGATGAGCTCAGGTAATGTTAGCACGCAGGAGTCAGGATCTGCACTCAGGTGGGGTTCCCCTCTAGTACTCAATTAACCACTGTCAGAGCTGCTGTTACTGAAAATCAATCAACAGCTTACAACCAATCAGAATTCAGCAGCACCGCCGTGTAACTCATGGCTCAGCAGTTGCAGTTCTGATCTAATGATCCAAAGGTTGTAAGTTCAAATCCCAGGATGACTCGAGAGCTACTGACCTTTAACTCTAACTGCTCTGTTCTGTGCTTAAAATTCTGCTTCGCTTTTGGGAAAAAAATAAACACCTGACCGCACATAAACAGGAAGGCAAGCTATCCGAGTTCTCAGGAAATGACTTAACTCCTGTTCATTATTCGTCTTGATTTCTTCTTAAAGTGTAAAGTGTTATCCATGAGCATAAGGAGTCACGTCATCATGTGTTCAAAAGTGCACGGGAAATGAAACGTTGCTCTCTGCGTAATAGATGAGCATGATTTGCAGAAGTAGGAGCGCAGCAGGGGGCTGATGTGTGTTGTGGGAACTCAACAATCTCCTACACTTTAGTCCTTATTTTAAATGCGGGTGCAGAAAATGGAGCTCAGCGGGGATCCTGGAGTGTGTTCATGTATTAATGGCCACACACACACACACACACACACACATACTGTGTAAGCCTTTTATAGCCAACATGATGCTGTTTTATGTTTATGTTCTCAATGGCTTAAATTCTAACCACTGGCCATCGATCAACATTAAAATTATAAACACAGCAATATATGAATAAAAGATGGTAGAATGTTACAGAAAAGTTATAAAACCCTGCGACTGATAAATGTCTGTAGTGATATATTGTTTTTTGTTGTTTTTTTATTTTATTTGAGGAGATGTGGACATTTCCATGTCTATGGAAATGCCATTTCTGGTGATTTGGTCACTTTGGATGCTGGTAATGCAATAACAAGTAAAGCATTATATATACATACAGACACAAGGGGCGTTCAAGTCAAACAGGGACTTATGAGGAACTTTCTGGCGGTTGACATTTACAAAAGACTTTAAGCACAGCTCAATGATAAAACTCTTAGCTGCAGTAAAACATTTGAAAGGTGCAAAAGTTTTAAAGAAAGCTGCACATCTATGATTGACCTTCCCAGCCGAGGTACCTCGGAGCCCACTGCAGAAGAGTGCACATTCAGCGAGTGGAACACTTGATCCTTGAAAATCGACAGCTCCAACCTGTGGGAAGAGATACATCTGTCTCTAGGAACTGTACACACCATCATTCACCAACACCACTTGTACATTACAGGAACTTAGCTGGGAGTTATAGCCACGCCCCCCGTACAGTCCTGACCTCGCTCCAAGCCATTTCCACAAGTTTGGGCCATTAAAGGAGTTCCTGGGAGGCCGATGTTTCAGACATGAAGAAGGCAGTCCGATCATGGCTCGAGTGTACTGAGAAAACTTTCTACCTTGATGGTATCCAAGCACCGGTGAAACACTGGGATTAGTGTATCAGGGGATTATAGAGATATAAAGGGAGTTTTCACTCTCATAACTGTGTTCTGTTATTTTTCACAATCAAAAGTCCTGCTTTAACTTGAACACTTGAAATAAACACCGGATGTAATTACGTACTACGATAAATGTTTTTGTACATGGTCTCCATCTCAATCTGACTCAATTATTTATCTGTTTTATCCTTTAAAATAATGACACAATACATAATAATTAAATATTACTGAAAAATATGAGTTGAACTACAGAACCATGTTTGCACGCCAACAGAGCCCCTCGGTGGTGTGATGCTGCATTGACCATGTGTGTACATGTTGTTGCTGATTGTTTATTTCACTATTTAAGTACATAGGTTATGCTAAAGTATATTTGAATAACTTTTAAACGGTAGATTAAAGCATTTCAGTGCTCACTTAATGAATTACCATCATGTATTACTATTTTTCAAAAGTTTACTGCAGGCTAAAATTTACAATATAAGGATGTGTACTACGTATAATAATATATAATAAATAATAATAATAATAATAATAATAATAATAAATGGTGGTGTAGTGGTCCAGGGTTGAGGGTTCGATTTGCATGTCACACAGTCCAAAGACAGGCAGGTTAGGATAATTGGCGTTCCCAAATTGCCTGAGTGTGTGAATGAGTGTGTGCAATGGATCGGTACTGAATACAGGCCTCGTGTCCAAAGTCTCCTGGGATAGGCTTCAGGATTCCTGCAACCCTGTACAGGATAAACTCTCGAGAAAAAGAGTGAATGAATGTACAATAAAAAAGTAGGGTTACGATTGTTCGAAATACTGATATCCTGAGTATAAACTTTATTTATCTTAGCCGTCTAGGTAGCTTTATTGGTCAAGCGTGTATTCTTGCCTTAAAATAAATAAACAAACAAATAAATAACTAAAAATCCTATCAGGTTATGAGATATCTAGCTAACAAAGGAAGATTATCAGGGAAGTTATATAAACAAGATATTCGGAATTCCTTAAAATGAGCTTATATTAAGTAGCTAGCTATAATCTGCAGGGAACTGTAAAGAAATTCACAGTAATTGTAATTTAATTCCTCAGAAAAATTCCCTGATGTTAACATTTGCTAGCAAGAATTAACAAGAAGATTTATTATAAAAAAACAGGATTTCTAATCCTGTCAGAAATCCCATCTGATTATCTTTCCATAGTGAGCTAACTAGCAATAGCATGGAAAACAAACAACCTTTATAAAAAAAAAAAAAAATTGACTTCTTTCAGAATTACCCTCTATTAGTTTTAATAGAAAGATTAACCTAGTTTGGTTTCGTTGAGCTTTTCGGTCCAGTCAGAAATCACCTCAGGTTAGCTTGTGTTAACTAGATAACTTGCACAGAAGGCAAACATAGATTTCTGTGAATAAGATATCAACTACGCTAATAATTGCAGTCAGATGTTTTTTTTTTTAAATTATTATTATTTTTTTATTATCTAGCGCTAACAGGGAAATTCACAGGCATCTATTAACAAGACACCAACTGTCTCAGAGGTTCATTCAGGTTAGTTTGTACTGTATTTGTTAACTAGCCAACTAGCATTAGCAGGGAAGTTCAAAATATGAACAAGATATCCAGGCAAAAATCACCTTAGGTGAGCTTGTCTTGTGTTAATTAGCTAGGCAGCATTAGCAGGGAGGTTTAGAATTAGAATTAGTGAACAAGATGTCTAATCTTCTCAGAAATCCACCCAGATTAGCGTGCGTTAGCTACCTAGCAAGCATTAGCAGGGAAGGTTATGATATGTTAAGATGTCCGTTCCTGTCAGAAATTATCTCAGGCTATCGAGTGGTTGCTAGCTAGCTAGGAAAAGCTAAAACTCCACCCTCCAAGCATCTGAAGAACATTTGAAGACTTCTGAGCTGGTACAAGCAAATGGTACAAGGTTCCGCAAAATTGTTTTTTTTGTAGAGGGATAAGCTTAAAACTGAAAAGGAAAAATAAAATCCTAAATGGAACATTTTCTGGTGCGGATTCAGAGCCATTGCAAACGTTCAGGAAGGCTTTATCACATGCAAGCAAACAGCGAATGTAGATGACTACGCTTATGTAGAGGTTAGAGATCGCTCCCCTCGCTAACCGCCTTGCTTAATCTTTTGATGATATACCTTTATAAAAAGGGCAAATCTAATCTATTTTTCTTTTTAAAGATCTTCATGCTCTTTTAACATGTGCGTGCGTGTGTGTGTGTGTGTGTGTGTGTGTGTGTTAATATTCCTTTGCCAGAAGCAAATCCTTCCATGATGCGTCTTCACAACCTCCGCCAGCTACAGCGTTTTTTTCCACTCAAGGAGAAAATAAGTGCTGTTATTGGGAAGAGCGAGTCAAGAACTCCGTTTCTGTGCACCTTTCAGTTCATAATCTGCCAGTTTTTTTATCCTGAGGAATGCCGGCTTTGACCGGGACTAAAGGCTTGATTATGATTTGTTGGTGAAGATGGTGATGGTAATGAAAGACTCATCTATGTGATTGCGTGATGCTGTAACGCAGCCAACGAGTGTGAAAGAGAAGCAGAGCTGTGTGTGTATTTCTCTCCCTCTCTCTTTCTCTGTGTATGTGTGTGCTTAGAGATTTCGAGATGACATGGTGTGTTCAGAAATCCTCCTTTCTCCCCTTTAAATCGTTTGATAAATGGCAGTCCTCGCCTCGTTTTCACCACAGGAGGCCTAATGACTTCCCATTAGATTTCTGACTTTGTCCGACGCCGACTATTTCAGTCCCGCGATTCTGATTTCTGAATCGTCCACAGGTACTGAGTGAGTTCTTTAATCTTCAAGGGGCATTCAAGTCAAAGTGGGACTTTTGATAGTGCAGAATAACAGAAAACGGTTATGAGAGTAAAAACTCCCTTTATCTCTCTATCCCCTGCTGCACTAATGCACTTATCATCATCAGCGTTTCACTGGTAGAACGTTTTCGGACTGCCTGCTTCACGCCTGAAACGCTGGCCTCCTTGGAACTCCTTTAATGAGCCAAAAGTGGAAATGTCTAGGAGCGAGGTCAGGACTGTATGTGGCAATAAGTCCTGTAATGTGCAAGTGAATGATTGTGTGTACAGTTCCCACAAACAGATGCATTTCTTCTGTGGACAAATATTTGCATCTTTGAAATGTTTTACTGCAGCTAAGAGTCACTTTTCTGTGCTTGAAGCCTTCTGCAAATGTCTATCGCTTTTACACCTTCATTCACCAGAAATTTCATCAGAAGTCCTGGTTTGACTTGAACGTCCCTCATAATTGGCCAAATTCTATCAGTTTTAAGAGTTTTGTTAAGGGATGTTTATTTAACATTTATGGAAGAAGTTTTCTGTTAGTTGGAGTAGTAGAAATGATGCAGCTGCAAGCACTTTCGAGCAGTGAAGCATCAATTCATCAGCAGTGGACAGCGTGCCACATACACGCCACGCCGTCTCTTCAGAGAATGCTGAGCCAGCAAAGACTTTCCCTTTATTTATAATTTTTTTAATATACTTTATATAGGGTTTGGGAAACGCGGCAGATGGTGAACAGGCTGCTGTTCATGCCGTGTCTTTGAAAAGTGATGTAATTACTGTTACTCTTTAATAATTTACATTGCCTCAATATGAGCATGGAGATAAAGAGTGTTAGGAGAGGACATGCGCTACCATTTGACCGAAACTTTGAAAAAATAAAATGCGGTGGACTCTTTGTTGGACGTTTGGTTATAAAATGCTTAACGCAGTTGAAAGTAAGTCGTTTATACTCGGAGCTGATTTTTGCACTCCAGCCCTGAATACACACGGGTCTTATAAAAGCCCTTTACGACGTTCGGCGTGCCGCTCTGGTTCAGCAGGGGGAAGAGGGCCGATTATCGAGGTTGACTCAGCAAAGCAGGTTATTAGCTGCTAGCTTTGGATCGAGGGGATTTATTTAAGTAGACAGACCACACGCTGTGCATTTTTAAACTGTTTGGCCTTCTCTTGAACTAACTTGTGTGTCTAATTAAGGAAAAAATAAGGAGAGAGAGAAGAAAAAGAAAGGAAGAAATAATCACAGTATGAGTGACTTCTGAAACTTGGACATTGAGAGAGCACTCAAATTATTCCACACAGACTTGCGTATAATGGGTAGAATGTGTTTTTCCACTTGCAGTAGACCTCACACCCTGTCTAGTACCTGTTATAGATCAGATCGGCGAAACCACTTCATCCTAAACGAACTTGTATTTCTAAGAACGATCAAAATGTTATGCTTTCTGCATCATGCAGAATATTTTTTTATTGCATTTATCATCATGATCCATGTATTACTGCTCTATGATTTCTAGCTTTCCCAGCATACACACAGCTTACAATAAAAGTGTTGCACTTCTGATTTACATGCTGTATTGAATTTATACCTGAATAACTGTAATTATCTACTTCTGTCTAAGGAAAAGCATTAACCCTGAGTGAGAACGGAATGTTGGGAGCTGTCAGGACATCACTGACTTTTTTTTTTTTACTTTTATTCTTCAGGCTAGCTGAAACCTAAATATTAAGTCCAAGAAAGTAAAATCTTAAAACAGGAACTGGCCAATTGATTAAATAAAAAAAAATAAAAAAAATCCTTAAAAAATATATGTAGATGAAAAAGAGATCCTTTGATTGAGAGGTCTTGCAAAAACCCCCAGTGACTCATGTACTTCCCGGGTCTTTTAAACTACACTTAAAATTACAGTTTTTAGTCCCACCTTCATGCTCTACCTTTCTAACCTATAATATACGAGGAAGTTCTTGTAACCATGGTGGGATTTTTAAACTATTTTCAACACAGTCTTGACAACTTGACAACAGTTTTGTGATTATAATTTTTTTTATTATTACTTCAATAATCATCCTCATTATTATCTATGAACCACTTAAACATACATGAATGTCTTTTAGACTGACACTGAAGCAAGCGAAACGAGACGGATCTCGGTCCGCTTCCAAACGAACTCTGGTACAGAGAAATGTGAACACACCACTGACCAAAGACTCACATTAATTAGAATTGTACTGGATGAGTTTTGAAAAGAAGTAGAACAAAATTAAGTATCTGATGTCATTAATATATTGAACACCGCCAAATTAAATGTTAAATTTAATGAGCATCCACGGACATGGACTATGCACATGTGATAGCCCTGCGTTCAATAACAAGACTGCTTGCAAAACATTGACAATCGTACAACAGTTGAACAGTCTGATGAAATGTCATATGTTTTTGTGCGTTTTCGTTGGTAACCGCAACCCTTCTATACTATCGTGCGCTCCTGTGCACTCGTGTGCGCACATACCAGGTAGACAGAAGAAGGAGCAGGGAGAGTCTGTTAAAGGATTGAAGACCACTGACTGCATTTAAATACGTTTTTTTATTTACTTATTTTATAGGGGGCGGTCACCACTGGCGACTGTATGGATAAAAAAAAGCACTAGCCGCATTGGCAATGTTTAATTCTTATTACCTGGTGCTGTTGCTGTCAGTGTGTTGTTTTTAATGTAAAACATTACCTTTTTAAAACTATTTATGAGTTTTCAGCTGGTAAAAACACCACAATATATAGTCCACTGGTCTTCTGTTGTAGCTTTTGGCTGATGTTGAAAATGCCAGCGTGAACAACTAAGCAAACGAGCAAACCAAAACTAACGTATCATTTTTATGCTTTCGTCTGAACTAAAAGACCTGAACTGTGTTTTACAAACCCTGAGATTTAATATTTAACTAATATTTTGCTAAATTGGGCTGAAAACTCTAGGTTTCTCACCAATCATGGACATGCCTGAATTCTTCTAACCAATCATAATGCAGAAGCCAACATTTCTTAACCTCACACATAGGCTTCCATCCATCCATCTAGGGACCTCTGTGGTCCATCTAGGGACCGTGGAGGAAATGGTGGGGTATTTATTCTCATTTTTTATGACCGTGGTAGGACCTCCAGTCAAATTAGCCTAATTTGCATGTCTTTGAACTGTGGGAGGAAACTGGAGGACCCAGAGGAAAACTACCAAGCACAGGGAGAACATGCAAACTCCATGCACGCAGACCCAGAGGCGGGAATCAAACCCGGACCCCGGAAGGTGTAAGGCAACAGCGCTAACCACTAAAGCCACTCTGCCAGCGCACGTACTGTAGGCATTTACTTTACAAAGAAATAAAAAAGTATTTGTCTAGTAATGTCTCTTCTTGCACTGACCTGAATCTAATCTAATCTAATCTAATCTAATCTAATCTAATCTAATATACTCCCACCTATCTCAGCCCTGACTGAACCCCCCTGTTTATTATTCCACTTGTACCACAGTAATTAGTTAATGATTACAATTCTTAATTTATTAGCGATTTAATGGCATGTACAGGTTCACGCCTTCACGTAGGTTATAAAACAGTCGTTCCCTCACTGAGCTCTGTCTTTAAGCTTATAAAACTAAAGTGTGGTGGAAAATTGAAACATTACGGATTTCCTTCTGACTGTTACTCACACTGGAGACTCCTTCGTAAAGTTTTTCCTTCACTTACAGAAAACATCACCATACGATTGATTATACTTATTACACAACAGTGTAGAATGTCCACTGTATAAGTGTGAGAGCACATGGAACACGGATAGCTCTATGAGTGGATGCTGACTGGAGCATCCATCTCCATCATGCTCTCCATAAAGAATTCCTCGTGAATCTGGATGGCTCGGATTAGGTTTTGCACACAGATATGTTTCTTATGTGCCATATATGTAAAAATGTTTTGACTTTTATCCATCAGGCTAGCATTTTTCCCAAACATCTCACCTCCATTAGAAAACGCTGCACCAAGTGCTATCGTTCTTTTCTGCTCATCTTAAACAAGACCCTGTCACTAATGCGTTACTTAAATGTTCAGACTGTTCAGTGTAATCGTTAATGCTGTGTATACACAAGAGCAGGAAGCTTCATTCATCTGTAAATTGATTAGCCGTCCTGAAACGTGTGGTTAATTAACCGGAGCAGGTCGCATTATAAATATTAACGAGCTTGTTTTTGGAATGTGCTCTGTTAGTGTCTGATAGGGAAGGATTAGCACTACAAAAGACAAAGCTGCTTTGTCATAAAAACGAAAGCTGTACTTAGAGGGGAATTTAATGACACTAGAGGAAAGACGGATGGATCGCCTGATAGATGAGGACGAGGCAATCATTCACGGTCAGAAACGTATATATTCTGTTGTACAGCATTGGAAATAGCTAGCCACGTCCTGAAGGAGAATGAGGCTCTGACAAAATATTGACAGCTTATTTCATGATACTTCATCCACAGATACTTCAACTGTGTGTCAATATGTTGTGTTTCCTGGAAACACACACACACACACACACAAAAGTATAGTAAATGATCCTCGGAGATCATGGGTAGCAAGATCACCTTTAGCTAAAGACCGGATTGGGAAAACTATTCCATTTTTTATTTTCCTGCATCTGTAAGACATCATGTGGACGTCAAGCCTTAGAGCTTTCCAGAGGTCTCCACACTGACAGAGTTCAGGCAGACCTCAGCATGAACCCTCAGAAAAAAACCTTTTTGGTTACAGCGAGAAAAGGTCACTAATTAGGTTGACTGTTATATACTGTATGCCTGCTTAAGCAAGACACTTCCACTAATTATCCATGTCCTTAGGTTATGGTTTACAGTAAGGGATTACATCACGATAATATGTTTAATGTTAGATACAAAAACATTTATTATTTACTGATTACTATTTACAGTTTGACACTTGAAATAGGATATGAGAATTTGAAAATGGTGTGGCTTACAGTACGTATATGTATTATTTAAAAAACAGCTAAACGACATCCATATCGAATATAATGACATTCTAGCAATTTCCCAATCATAAATAAATGAATAAATAAGAACTCTTTTCGTGGAGCTACTAGTATTACAGAGTCTGTGCCAAATCTTGTGTACCCTTATGAGAGCAAGTAAAAATATAGTTGCAGGGAATAATGATCGGGCCCAAGCACCTGTGCTATAGAAGCCTGACCACGCCAGAAAGATGGAAAGTGGGCACAGTGGACACATGCATTTAAAGGGGACATACCAATACCATTATGACATAATTTTAGAAT
This sequence comes from Leiocassis micropogon, assembly GCA_028565275.1. Taxonomy (NCBI): domain Eukaryota; kingdom Metazoa; phylum Chordata; class Actinopteri; order Siluriformes; family Bagridae; genus Leiocassis; species Leiocassis micropogon. Next base: position 18,107,596 of record JAOVVA010000044.1, on the reverse strand, counting down.
AGACAGAATTTTATGTTTAGACCTCCAAAAAGCGACCCAGGAAGTTATTTGCCAATTTTCAGCATAGATTTAATGCATCATCACGGCTGACCTGTTTGAGAAAACAAAAATTCCTTTGCAATTTTGCATCCTCAATGTCTTAAGATCATATTGGCCCAGTTTGGTAGTGATCATATAATTCCCGTGGGAGGAGTATATCAAATTCCATTGGGTGCATTTTACAAAACGCCCAAAATAACTGAATTCCTGTAGAGTAAAGCCTATGACATGCACAAGTGAATGTTGTTCAGCTCAATGAGATCTAAATGTGTACTGGGTTTCGCATACATACGCGCAAGTATGTATACCATGCCACGCCTAGGGCCCAGCTGCTCAGGCGTGCTAATGGCCCCAGATTCCAGCATGTGTGTTGATTTTCATGGATTTTTGAGTATGTTAAGACCGTATGATGTTAGGAGGAGTAGGAGTAGGACCTAATAATGAGTAAGTAATGATTAGTAATTATTCTAAATGAATTCATTCATCAAAACTTTTTTAATTACAGTCGTACTTAAGTTGTGTTGTTTGTTAACTAACTAACTAACTAACTAATGTCTGTACATTTATATCAGCATATGATGGAATGCGAGAGTGTTATCTGTATTTCTGCAAATAGCATTTTTTTCTTTATGGATTACTCTGCAGTGCCTCTACATCCCGAAAATGTCAGAGGGACCACGCTGCTATTCATGCTGGGATGTCAAACATCTCGGAGATGGTGCGGGAACAGCGCCACATCCTGCGCTACTACATCCCTCTGATCACCAGGCCAATTTCCTCCTGAGCCGATTATATGGGAGCAAAGCCATGTTCCTCTCTTTTTTTTTTCTGGCCTTCTTGCATGCTAGCGGTTAGAGCCACCATCATCTTGTTTGTCAAACCCAGTACCTGTCCATCCATCCTCTGTAAGCACATCTAATATGTTCATATTTATTTCATTAAAAAAAAAGAAACATTATGATCACAAAACTCTTATTATCAAAGAAAATAATCAGTCATGATAAATATGGTGGAAAACAAAGTCCAGTTTATTACACGGCATTTCATCTAAAGATTTATATATCTATGTTTACGTTTCAGCACATTTTTCTTAACATATTTTTATAAAAAATATAAAACATAAAAATATATTCGACTATAAAGCTAAAAAGGTTGAAGCACTTATTGATGCGATACTGATGAGAAATCTACCATGGCACAGTATTTTCCAAACTTATGAGAAAATAAGAGACAATATTTAGTTCGTCTCTAGAAACCTGGAAGTGAAGTTCACAAATACAGAAGCGGATTAGGAGCAGCATAAAAAATATTTTAGTTTCAATATTCTGGGTTTAAAGTCAGACTAAAACTTTTATTTATGTTGGTCCTAATCCTCTTCTGTACACCGAAGATAAAGTGCTGAATAGTGTTATTTTAAGCCATAATGCCACCATCATTTCAGTCTTTTAGTAAAAATCATGTGCTAATATTTCCCGAGACCACTGCAAACATAAAAAAATATTAATCCAAAGACTTTCTTCAAACTTATGTTCATGTGTTAACGAATGTTCACAACAGGCAGATTGTCAAGCACTGGTTTCAATTTGAACAACACAAAGGGCAAAACTGATGCAATAGGATGAACAGATGCTGAGAAAGCTTCCAGTAATGCAGCTCTTGACTCACTAGCTTGGTCTATTTGTCTTAAATTATGGATCGGTTCAGCTCGCATTCTTAATAATCTAGTCAATAAATCAATCTGAAACATGTATGTTGTTAGAAGAGTTCTAGAAAAGAAATCTCCTTCTTATTAATATTTGGAAAATAGATTTATAATACATTTTATTCCATGATAGTGTGTAGATTGCCCTCCTTAGTAATAGTTTCTTTTAGACCTTCTTTTTCAAATAAATGTCCTATTCTATTAGTATTACAGGAGCCAGGCGATCAGTAGCATTTGAGTCACAAGCACAAAAACGACAAAAAAGGTCACCAGTATTCTCTAAAATATGCAGCGGGGCTCATTTGGACTTGGCTAACAATCTCTATAGAAAAAAGAATAAAACTACAGACAAACAGTACACACATGGTTGTACAAGAAACACCAAGTATGAACTTTTCTTTATGTCATGATCAAATTCTATCCCTAGACAGTAAAAGCTTCTGGATATCAGATCATCAAACCGAGTAGAGCTTCTTTATAAGTACGTCCAGCTTTGACAGTTGGAGGTCTGATCTTTTCCTGGCACAATGCTGAAGACCAAAATAATACCAAATCCTTGAAAAAAACAAAAACAAAAACTATCTATTGTGTCTCTGCTTAGATTCATAGATCTTCCTCCTCTAAGCTATCCTGGGAACAGCTGGTGTGAGGTGGGAATGAACCCTGGATAAGACATCCACGTCTAAGCAATTTAGAATCACCAATCTGCCCAGAGATAGGAGGTGACCAGAGAACCTAAAAGAAACCAACATGGATCCTGGGAGGACATGCGGATCTCTTTACAGTAGCACGAGCTCAGGATCAACCTGCAGACCCTGGAGCTGTAAGACACTAACAACAACCTGCTGGCCAACATCCTGCTTATCAGGACCATAGCACAAATGCACATACATTCCTTTGCAAGATACTCTCACCTAAACAAGATGATGAAATTTGAAGTTAAGGCTAAGGGTGTCGCTCAAGAATCCAGTCAAGGGGAAGCTCTGGGATTTTATCGCTGGGTCCGAACCTTAACCACTGGACTAAGGTTGGAGCTTGTTAATCTTCCCCTTCTAAACTGGGACTCCAAGCCCTGCAGGGCAGAAACCTGTACTGTTTGTTCTGCCCCAATGTGCTCTGCCCGTCCTCCATTCCTTCGTCTTCTTCTTGGATGGTTTCATTACACAGATAAGCAAGGTATTGCGTGAGCATGACCAGACCGACCAGCATCGCTCCTCCAAACAGCATGAGGCTCGGCCACATCAGGCACTGCAGCGCGACGTGCAGGTTGTGTCGCTTCATCAGGATGGCATCCTCTGGGTAGCGCCCTTCGCTCAGATGGCACCTTATAGCCTGGCCTCGCAGTTTACCCAGGACTTCTTTGATTCTTTGAGCTTCTTCTACCACGTCGGATTTGTTTTGGTGGTTTTTCGGGGTGTAGAAACACTAAGGGGACAAAGATGCAATCAGCAAAGCATCCAGGAAGTGTGAAGTGTAATCATGCCCATTTATTAACAGCAGTACCTCTGGGCTCAGGTTCACGGCGGCTTCATCGTAGCGCAGATGCAACGTTTTTTCAGATGTCACAGCTGTGACATTCACCAAGACCTTCAGACACGGATAAGCGGTGCCTCGTTCATCAGACTCATTGAGAAACTCGGTCTGGATCAGAGAGCAGTTGGTGGCGTCTCCCCAGTCGCTGCATGGCGAGAGATTAACATCTTAAACTCAGGCTAAGAATTATAATGGGATTTTATTTTAGAAAAGTCTAAACATACCTGAATAATCGGGGTAACTGTCAAGGAACATTTTTCATCAAACTGACATGTTTCAATTATTTTATTTAATTAGAAACCATTAGAAATCAGATTTGCTGCCCCTAATTTAGTCGTATCCAATTCCCACCCGTCACTGGGGCATTTCCTCCATCAAGGCTACTATATTCGGAGAACCCACATGAGAGTCTTCAGCCCTCATGTTGAAACATTTTTCAATAAAACAAATTCAGAATAAAAATATACATGTCTATAGTAAATATTACATTAAAGTTAATGAACATTTCATATTGATTTTCATAAACTATTTTATATCCGACAATATTTTTTAACCCAGCAGAAGTGTAACATTTCCAAGAACATTCCCCAGCATTCCACTGACACGCCAATCAGTAACTTGCTTGTCCTCCGTTACCTGTGGATACACGGCTTTACCACAACGATCCCCACCACAAAGTACATGAGGATGGAGAAGGCCATCATGGTGAAGCCCAGGAGCAGTGCTCTCTCCTCTCCAACGCTGGAGACAGGAATCTGTGCTTTGGCCTTCTCACCACCACCAGCACCAGCACCACCATGGTGTCTTCTCGACTGCGACTCAGGGAATGTGTTTGGGTGCTGAAGGATGTCTCTGCAAGAGCACAGTGTTGCACGATTGAGATGAAGGAATGAAAGAGAGAAGTATTTTAACAGAACATCATGTTTTTTAAATAAATAAATACAAATGATGAACTTGCATCAGGTCCATTTTAGCATTCATTAGTTAAGGCAGTGGTTCTCAAACATTTTCTGTCATTCCCCACTTAAGGGGGTGGGCAAATTTTCAAGCCCCACTTGTCAACAAAA
>JAOVVA010000044.1:18064077-18078682 GCA_028565275.1 Leiocassis micropogon | reverse complement strand
TAAACACATATCTCTTTGATATGCCAGATAATTGAGGTAAGTTTAGCTAGTTGTTTCCTTACTATATCTCCACATAGACAGCAAATGTACCTATTGTAAAGTGGTAGTAGGTTATGTTAGCTAAACTAAGTGTTTATTTACTGTATATCCACATAGATAGCTAACATGCTTCCCTGTAGTGCAGTGAGGCAACATGAGGTGAGCTAGCTAAGCTCATCATTAGCTTGAGTTGGGAAGCTAGCCATATTAGGCTACATTAGTGATGTCATCAGGAGATAAATGGTAGCTTGGTGGAAATTAGGGTTTGTTGTTCATATTTCACTCAATTATGGTTTTATTAAAATTTAATTCCAGCATAATTTTGAGCAGATAAGCCACAGCCGCTACATGAAAACCGACTCCTCCTTCCTTCCACCCACCAACCCTAAAAAAAAAACCAAGGGAATACCCTGAAACTGAATACAAGAGAATGCAAATTGCATCAGAACACAGTGCCTTCTGGGTTAGTTTTGTTCCTGAAGTAGACGCAGTCCCGTGAGTCTCAGAGGGCTCATCTAACAAACTTTCCTTCAGCTAATAAAGTATTGCAGCAGCCCCTTGGGTTTGTGAGCGGAAGTCAAGAAAGTTGTGTTAAAAACAGTATTGGAACACAGCCCGGCTCTTCAATTCCACAGCGGTTATCAATTATGAATGGAGGATTCTGCTTGATCTGCGTCCGCCGAGTAGTCACAGATGAAGAAAGAGGGGAGAAAAGACAAGAGGAATAAATGGTATGTATGTGTGCATGGCAGAGAGAGAGAGTGAGACAGACAGAAAGAGATCATAGGCACTTTCCCTGTAGTTTACTTAAATCAGTTACTTACATATTCATGTTAGTACTCAGATGTCATCTCCGTAACCATAAAGCAACTATTCATTTATATTTAAAAAACATTTAAGTACCTTAAATATACAGTAGAACAAATGTACAATTTATATTATATTTAGTTGTATAAATAAACATATTTAAAACATTCTATAAATGCTTAATACTCATTTTAATTGTAATTTCAATCCTGGCATTAACAACTGGCTTTAATCATTTTGTTTTGTTAATCTTATAATGAGTAATATCGTTCTCACTCTCACTCACTCACTCATCATCTATACAGCTTTATCCTATATTCAGGGTCACAGGGAGTAATATCATTCTAATTATATTTGGATAATTAAATATCAAGGTAATTTGATTATATATAAAAATTATGATTTTAATAGTACTTAATAATAATAATAATAATAATAATTAACTTATTCATCTTCTCTACTGCTTATCTTATACAGAATCGCAGGACGCCTAGAGCCCATTCCATGAAACTTTGTGCACAAGGTGGATTATACCCTGGACAGGGTGCTAATTCATCGCAGGGCACATACGCACACACCACACACTCAGTACAGTCAATTTGGGAACACCAATTCAGCTAATATGCACGTCTTTGGAATGTGGGAGGAAACAAGTGTACCTGGAGAAAAAAAACCCAACAGGCATGGGGAGAACATGCAAACTCCCTGGACATAGACCCGAGGCAGGAATCGAACCTGGACCCTAGAGGTGCAAGACCCTAGGCCACCACGCTGTCTATTATTATTATTATTATTATTATTATTATTATTATTATTTAATGCTGTGGAATGTCTGCAATATATGTTAGTTCCTGTTATCGCTTATGTTACAGCAGCTATAAACTGGTGTTCCTTGATTGACCAGATTCTCTTTTTTCTAACTTTAATAAATGAGCAAAAAATGAAGAACCTGAAGAGCTTGCTGTGTCAGGAAACATTCAGCTTTACATCAGACTGTTAAAAAGCTCAGAAGCAGGAGATTTCTTCAGCTAATGTTAAATAAACAAATCGTTGGAATATTTTTTTAAGCTATATATGAGCACTTACAATGGAAACAGAACAATTAGGTATTAGGATATGAACTGCTGTCAGACCTGCTGTTATGGAAAATAAATCAACACCTTCTAACCAATCAGAATCGAGCTGTGGTGTAATTATATGTAGAGAATGTCTAAATTGACATGGCTGTTAATCACACTCGCCCCACGCCAACTCCAGCACAGCTGGAAACATTGCTCAAAGCCGCGTCAATGTATTATTAACAAGACATTCATATTTAATGCGGCAGGTCTAGGTGTCACGCTGAGGTGTGAGTTAGCATAACTAGCCGGTGGATGATGATGATGCATGAATCCTGCAGCCACTGTGCGTATTAATGACCGCATTATACACGCCAAGACACGTATTAATCACAGGCATCGTAGTGTTACGCACTCTCTTTCCTAACAGATTTGTCAGGAAACGGATTAACCTCGTCCCAGGAAGAGAAAAAGAGACAACAGAGAGAGAAAACAGACAGCTGCAAAATGAGAAGCGGGTTTAATTGAAAACCGCTGTGGATGTGAGATCTGGGCTGTGTTCCAATACCTTTAACATGACCTTGTTGACTTACCCTCACCATTTCGACTCTGCCAGCCTGAAGGGCTGCTCCAATTAGCCTGAGTGAAGTTTGTTAGATGAGCCCTCGCACACTCAAGGGATCGAGTCGACACCATGGCCGGAGAAGAGAAATAATTGGGAAGGCGATTGGATGGCAGGAAGTCCTAGGGCGAGCATGTTTGAGGGGGGAGTGGGGGGAGGGGGTGGTTGTTTTTGTGTGAAATATCAATCAAATACATCAGTTTATACTTTTTAATTAGTGCTTCTTTTTTAAGTAAAGCTTTAATATGGACTAGAATCTTATTATGTGTCAGTTTATGTAACATAGTATACCTCTCAGCAAAAGAAAAACATTTTTATAATGAAAATTCTTTCTATTCCAAGGACAAAAAAATTCTGAGGGCTTTTTTCCCCCATTTGGTACATTTATAAATATTTTATCGGCATAAAATATGTATTTTTTTAAACTTTGGCTTTTCACTAGTTTTATGTTTGTTATATATTTTAACCTTTTTTTTTTTTAACCATGTATTAAATGTTTTAATTAACTCATTCATTGTAATGTAATTTTCTTCTCCCTGAGGTACAATCCCATATTTTTTCATGATTTTAACGTTATTTATTATAAATACCTTATTTATTTTAAAAAAAAACATTCAAATTTACATCTATTAAGCGTCCTGCAGTTATCCCTCTGGGGAAAATCCTTAAAGCTGAACCACAACCTTTAACCCCTCTACCAAGAATGTTTTTCTATCAGAGGGTTCCATGTATAACCCTGTAATCAAGCTAATGACACTTAACTATCCAAATAATCCTTCTGGAAATACTTTTTCTCCTTTAAGGAAGAACATCCTTAATCAAACAAGGCAAACTGAGCAACATCCCGAAATAAAGGACATGATAAATAGAAGGTAAATATGTTTGACTAGTAAAAACAGTGGGGTTAGTCCCGAATAATGCAAAGTTCCTAAAACCACCCTGAGAAATTGCCGAAAAATTGCCGTCTGTGTCCTTTATGGTGTAGACGCTAAGACACTAAAGTGACAGCAGGCTGCAGGGGTTCAAGTTCCCAGCATGGACTCCACCGTGGGTAATCCTGTCTAACACGCATGCAAATCCCATCTCTACACAAACACAATGGCCAGCTTGTGTACGCTGCTGCCACAATTAAGCCCAGGGGAAACAGGGGGCCCAAGTTCAGACGCGGTTCTGCTTGTTTGGCATTAAGAAATGGAGAATCAGTAAAAGAAAAAAAAAACAAAACATGTTCATTTATCCAATTAGAGAGCATGCCATCCTGCTCCTGAGTCAGGCCCACATTCAGCTGTTGTTAGACTGATATTTGCGATTAAGTCTTTTTAAAACCCAATCATATGTGAGTGCGTACTCCTGGGTTTCGTCTACGCAATTATACCCCGACTCTCGCTCTCCTCCCTGATCCTCTTTCAGCAAAATGCCTGTGTGTTTGCCATTTTCTCTTCCATTCAGACCCCAGCGGGAGGCCACAATAGCCCAGCTGGGGGTCTTCGTCCCAATTTGCCATTGTTTATCACCATTTCGCATTCTCCGACTGAAACAGTACTCCCACCAACACCACCACCACCACCACCACCACCACCATCACCACTACCCCAGCTGCCCCTTTGGCACCCAGAGCCACAGCTTTGTCACTCTCAAACCCACGATAGACCTTTGAGGTTGCTTCTCATATTCGCCTTCCCTCCAGTTCTTTATTAAAACCAGGCTTTCAAGTTTGTATGTGTGCAAATTCATTTCTCATGGGCTGAAGGCACAGGGGATGGACGTGTTTCCTAAGGACACCTTTTGTTCTGGAATGTAAATGCTGCCTGTATGTAGGCAAGTTGGATGAGAACCAACAGTGCAGCTCTGTCTCATATGGAGCACAATGTGGTGGGGTGATTTCACAACATCAGCCCATTCTGGGTGCTAGGCAAATCCCATGTTTGTATTGTATTTGGATAATTTATTGCACACTTGTATGGAAGGAGTCTCCAGTGTCAGTGCTTTATTTGAGTTAGTGTAAAGCTGCAACTTCCACTATGGGAAAGACATCAGTGTTTTTCTGTCTAACTTCAAGAGGAACAACTTGTTGTTCCTCAGATTCTACAGATGCTTACCATTTATCGATAAATGGATAAAAATACAATATGAGGTTTTTGGTGTGGTTTATGAGGAATAATAATGTACTGGCTATTATTATCTACCGTACAGTATATGTGCAATTTGTAGATGGTAATTACTAAGCATATTTATCTATCCTCTGTCTATCAGTAGAAAGGGCCACTAAGACCAGCAGTTATTAGATATTATTTAAGTGATGGGCCATTTCCGGCACAGCAGTGACACTAAACAAATTCTATGTGGTTCACCTTTGACACCTACACAAGGACATCTGATAAAAGACATCTAGCATTTGCTGTTTATCAAGAAAGTCTTTGGCACATGACATTTTTGACCTGTGAAAGAGCGACACCAGTTTTACAGTATTTTTTAAATCACCTAATACCAATTAGAGTATCTGACCGCAGCTTCCTTTCTTAATCAAATCTGTTATCCCTTACTCTACTGTGAATGGCCACACTCACTGTGTCCACTGTTGCTATGCATAATAGCATGACAAATCAGAGGATCAGATCTGAAGTCTGCCGTGTAATTAAGACTTACCCTACTGAAATGCACTGTCCAATGTTCCAGTAATACCTAAAATCTAGAAGGCTTGAAAGGTTAACACAGTAAAGAAACAATCTTTTTCCCTTAAATCTGCAATAATGCGAACCTATGTAGTTGTTCAAATTACTGAGTTGATGGGGGTCTTGCAGATTTTCTCCATGCAATACAAATGGTAATGTTAAAAAAAAGTTCCATCTCCCATCCTCCTCATGCTTCCCCCTCCATTCTTTCTTCGTTTTCCCTCTCCATCATTCTGCTCTTGCACTCCGCCTCCCTTGTCAAGACTCTCCTTTTGTTGACATCAACCGGGCATCAATGGTCTCTTTGTGCGCCGGAGTGTTTTCACTCCAGCAAATCTGATTAAAGGGAGACCTCGGTGGTGTGTTCATGCCAGAGCTTTGATGGGAGTTACAGCAGAGGAGCAAAGGATAATTCGGTCTACCACAGTGTTGGTGCAAACGATATAATCAATCCAGTCTGGAGTTGCCAAAGTGTCACTTTCAAGATCTGGTTTCCCTAAGTGAAAAAAATGAGAACCTTTTTCTTTTTCTTCATCTTCCTTTTTTCAACTTTTTCAGGGACATACAAATGTCGTTGAGGAATCTGGCGGTTAGTGTCCCCCCCCAAAAAAAATGCTGTTATGGGAAAAAAATTAAAGGCTTTTACAGAGGTATGAAAGCACGTTCCGCATCAGTCCCGACTTGAAGTCCTTGGCGATTTTGCCTTCACGCTCTGCTCTGCGATTTGTTTAAGTGAACGCCGCGGGAGGCCGAAATGCAATCCTACCATCTGTTTTTCGGCGCGTCATAACTTCATAATTTCATCCTCTAGTGGCGTCTCCGTGCCACTCCAATACCTGCGGCTAAATCGCCCTTTATTTTTGTTTCTCGTTCCTTTTCCCTACACACAGAGCATAGAAGAATCCTGGAACGATCCCAGGCCAGGTCCCCATATGAGAGACAAGCCGACAGGATTGTGCACTTGATTTGTTGCAAACTTGCACCTGGTGCTCAACCGGGGAAGAACTTTATGTCTGAGCTAAGGTGCTAAACCCTGGTGCAATGGCGCCAAGAAGTCCTGGGTCTTGATTAATCTCACGACACATCTGCTTGGCCGATTTGAAGGCTGCGCTGATACACTCAGGAGGATTCGCTGAGCCCCAGCTGCTGTTTGGGTGGCCGTCCCACCCAGCATGGCTCAAACCTTCCCTGCTTACAACCAACAAGTAAACAAAAGTATGATCAGTCGGGCCGCTGTGTATTTCCTGGTCACTGCCTTCTCAAGTGCATCAGTCACCATAACCAGCAGTTTTGCATGAACGGTTGAGGTTGTGGCTGGAGACAAGTCCCTCTGGCTTGGCTAATTAAGCTCAGAAGTATTATGAAAATTCTGATGGGGTTTTCAGCCACCTGAAGGCAATGTGCGATCATTTTATATGATTAAAAATTTCCAGGACATTTATACATGTGTTCAAGGTAATCTAATGCTAACAAAATAATCAGATTTTGGCAGTAAGGTTCCATGCTTTTTTATAATCATAGACAAAACTCAGATTTCAAAATGTGGTTTCGGAAGAATTATTGGCAAAACTGAATTTTAAACCTGAACATATTCAGATTCTTTGTTTCATTACGCATGAGCAAGGTTTCATTATCATTCCAAAACCCTCTACTTGAAGTAATTTCTTCAAATGTAATAGGTGTGGTGTTAAATTAAAGCATGGGGTTTACTGCTTTCACAGCATGTATCCTTAATCTTGTATCTATAATCTGGTGTCCAGATAATCCTTGAATAATCCAATTACTAGGCTGAAAAACAGGTGTTCTGTCAGATTTCTTAAAATCTGACGACTGCCTGCGGGTACCTTATAAAACAGGATCATGTGTACAGTATAACCCTAATAAAATTGTGCTGCTTTAGGTATGAAAAAAAAATCAACAACAGAATGCTGTGACGTGAACCGGTACAAAGCAGATGTTAGCAAGAAATCACAAATCGTAAACGTAAATTTATAGCTTTGCCGTGAACTGTTAGAAACCGCCGACAGTGTAGGCGCCTTCTTTAAACGTCCTCAGAGAAAACTGAAATCGATTTTTGAACGAGCAGCTCACTTGTCAGAGCCGCTATTATAGATAATTAACCAACACCTTCAGACCAATCAAATTCAAGAATCCATGATCACTGTGGTATGTGTGCGTATACGGCATCATCATTTCCAACTTTGTCTCACTGGTTTATTTAAACAGCCTCCTGGCTAACAGAGGCGTGCTGGGAATCGAGCTTCTGCAGAATCCTGAGGCTCAGATAAAAAAAACACAGAGGATGATTATAAAGAGCACTAATCAGTCCAACACCTGTAACAACATTTTCTGTTGTTCTTCCAGTTGGATAAAATGATGATCTCAAATAAGCCACGTCTCCATTTATGAGCAAACTCTGAATGGAAGTTAGCGCAGCCTTTAAAGGGTAATGGCTTCCAAAAAGCGTTGTAAAAGGTTAAACTGCCTATCAGTGTCTTCTTCAAGACGCCGCATGTCACAGTGACATTCACTGACGTTAATCAAGTGAGAAGGATGTGACAGGCACCAGACTTGCTTTTAAATAGGACCCCGGAATAGTTCCTTAAGCTTTCATAACAAACCATTTTCCTCGTAAAAGGATCACAGCATGTACTTTGTCTTCTCTAAAAGCTTTGTGGCAGTACAGCTTTCACGAAGATTGAAAAGGATGCAGGATGAATGTTATGTTTTGTAACCGGTGTAACTCATTAAGATCTTACCAAAAAAAAAAAGAAAAATATAAAAAGAAGGTGTGCGGTCAGTCACTTCCAAAGCCCATCTCTCCCTCCTTGAGTCCAATTCCTTCCTCCAGTTGCCATAGCAACCGCTCGGCAAGGACAGGGGCATTGCCACGACTCGGCCCTCAGCGAGCGATCAATCACTGCACTCCTTTCTCATGCTTCTTAATTGCTTCATGGACCATCTTCACTAACGCCACACGCCAGACCCGACTGATCGGTTTCGTCAATTTATTTTAATGCGTTTCACACGTCAAAGTGGACGCCCTAAACGAGTGGATCCACGCCCCTTGATTATATTTTAGTGGAATTTTCTTCTCGATTTGAAAGTGACCCCAGCCTCAGTTCGGTCCAGAAAATGAAGGAGAGTGAGTCTTTATTACAGCTCTTAAGCTGCAGCCCAGAATGGGTGGGTAATTTATGAGCGGTAACGTATACCGCTTTTTATTTTTCTTTCATTACCATAAAATTGACTGCTCTACTGCACTATATTGCAAGTACATTAGCAATAAGAAAGGAAGCAAAGTCAGCCTGTGCATTCCTTTTCTTAAAATCCCTGATCAAGCCTGGTCGAGGGGTGATGGAGAAGAGAGAAGGGAGAAGGGAGAAGGGGAGGGCGGTTGTGATGATTTGCATGACTTCTTGGTGAGGTAATCCATGGCCCTTCTCAGCCGTGTGATTGCACAGGCAAGTGGTGGCAGATGTCAGCCACGGACGGAGGAAATCAGGTACATGAAGGGAAGGAGGAAGGGAAAAGAAAACAAGATGGGGGAAGGGTGGAAAGAAGTGGTGGTGGCGGGGGGAGGGTTATCAAGCAAGATCTCGCATGGCATTTTCCAGCGATTTCCTCTGGGCCGCCTCCAAAAGCTACTTGAGCGTAAAAAGTCGCTCCGATTCCACATGGTGGTCCTGCTAAGTGCTGGTGGCCGTATTAGGCTACTGAAAGGATCCTCCTGTGCCCATCCTGCCTTCTACTCTTCCTACTGTATGTCGACACCAGCGGATAATGTATGAGGTCCCTGCTGGGCTCTTTTTTTTACTCTTTTATCCCTGCCGTTTCACTGCCTCCCTCCACTGATTTACTGCCGCTCTTTGTTGGCAGGAACTCTGGCAGGAGGTCCCGAACCCCCCTCAATCCCATCAGCAAACACAGAGGGACTCTAATCTCCTCTTTGAGCCCTTCTCCATTCACTCGGCGCCTTGGGGCGGGCTGCGTTGGGGTAAGAAAGTCACACCAGAGCCGCTGCTGGATCTCGAATCCACACACTAGCGCTTACAAGCGAGTCGTTCTGGACGAGGTCACCGTTCAGCTGGGGAAAGTCACTCAGTTATTCAGACAGGGGGCAGCGAAAAGCAGCCGAGCTTCACCGGGTGTTTAAGTGGGCCATAAATATAAATCAGGCATTAAGCAATCCTCTAAAGGCCGTTCGGAGGTCAGCAGATTTGTTCCACAGTGCTGGGCTCAAGGGGTGTAGGATTTGGGGCCTTGAGGATTTGGAGGCCAGTAAGAGGTCCATAGTAGACCAAGGAATGATATTCCACCCGTCCAGAAATGAAGGTGCTCGACACTCAGACAGTACCATAAAACGTTCCTTTATAGGTACATAGGTTTTAACTGTAACCATGACGAGAACCATATAAAAGCAATTCAATGTGCTCTTTTATGGTACCACTTTATTTGGTGCCTTTATTTCTGAGACTATAGTCTATATTTCCAATCATGTCCATTAAAAATAAAACTTTTTTCTCACCATATTTACACCCACTTTGTACAGTCCCCTCTTAAGTGGGCAGCAGATTTTCAACCTTTAGCATTTTTCATGATAATGCTGCTGGTATCTCATAATCACCGCAACGCACCGTACAAAGCACAAGCCAACGTCGGTCCTTTGAGACTTTTCCATGCACTTGTGTGATGCATTAGGAAACTAGAAGGGAAGCAGAAGGATGACGAGAGACGTGAGGACGATGCCTGCGCTGAGTGGGTGGAGATCACCGAGACCAAACTTACTTTCAGCATTCCTAGACAGAGGTGCGGGTCGAGGCTGTTATCCGGAGGCGTAGGACGCGCTGGAACAGAGCTGTGTGAATGTTCATTTAATGAATCACCCAGTCCTTATACTTACTTTCTCACTCTCTTGCTCTCTGAGGCAGTGCTGTGTTGCAGCATATCTGCAGTGGTGTGTGTGTGTGTGTGTGTGTGTGTGTGTGTGTGTGTGTGTACACGCAAGCCTGCAGTGTCTAATTGGAATCACAAGTTTTCCAGCAGACAGTCCAGAAGCACATATTGACAGCAAGGACTTGCACAGCTAGCAGATGAATCTTGGCTGTAATGCGTTAGACGAATGTTCAGCTGTACCTGTCTTTCTGTTGTCACACACAAATACAGACACACACACACACACATACTCATACACATACCCACAAACGCAATCTCGCTCTGACAGTGCCCTGCAGTCTTTAATGAGGAGTCTCGCATTGTGATTATTACAGCACATTTGGACCAGGCTCTCTTTCTTTCTCTCTTTCTCTCTCTCTCTCTCACGCTTTCTCTTTCCCTTTCTCTGCTTTTCTACTCCCTCCCTCACATTTGTTCCTCGCCTCTCCCTCTTTCTTTCTCTCTCTTTCTACTGATGAGGCAGCGAGAACGGCGGCGACTGCAGGCCCAGGAACCTCTGGGCAAATTGCTATGCCAGTTAAAAGAGTCCGACGCACACCCCGGCTCTGCTGCCAAGCTGTTCTTGCCGCGTTCGGCGTAATTGGCGAGATCAAACGCGCCTTTGTGCGAGCGCGGGGGAACGAGGGTCTGCTCGCTAAGGGACATACGACTGGGGAAATCAGCCAGACAAGTCAGAGCGCCTCTGATCACGCTGACAAAACCGCTTACACAGTCCACACATACACGCCCAAGACACATGACTTTGATTACCTATGCGAGGTCTAATATATGTATATATATATAAATAATATTCACACTGTCACTGAGTTCTCAGTTCTAATTAGTCAGATGGTGTTAATTTATTTCCTAAAGCTCTGGAATAAAGCTCTGGAATATATTCTTGCCCACGCCGTCTTATCGTAAAAGCTTAACACATGGTAAGTATTTTTGTATAAAGGATGCTCCATGTACTGTAAAAAAAAAAAAAAGTGTGTAATCACCAACATGGTTAAGCTTGTCTGTATTTAAGGAAGGAGTCTCCAGTGTCAGAGCTTGGTAACTTGGTAAATCTCCAGGTTTTCCAAGGATTTTTTTCCCCCCCACTTTCTGGGATGTCTTTAAAGAGAGGCATAAAAGAGAGGCCGATGAGGTTATGACATTATAACAGATCAGTTTATATTTATGTTTAACAAGTTTAACAAGTGTTACTAGCAAAGGGGAAAAAAAAAAAAAATCGATCAGACTCCAAAATAAATTTTTGATTCATTTATAATTTATTTCATTTAAGTTGGTGATAGAACATGGAACTTTTAACATGGTTCAGGTAAAAAAAAAAAAAAAATCAGTATTGTTAAATTCAATTATTTAAAAAATAAAATAATAATTCTTTTTTTTAATATCCAGTCAGGATATTTCTAAAATCGCAATACTCACGGTACTGCAATACGAAGCGTATCGGCACCTTGGGATCGGTGTATTATGTTATGGAGTGTTCCCTGGCCATTCGCGTCCCCTTACGAGCTATAAACTGAACTCTGAACTCTGTGACGGAAGGCGGGAGCGCTGATGCTGGAGACTCTTCCGTATGAAAACGTTTATGTGCCATGTCTGATTTACAAGTCGTTACTATAAAAGCGGTGATGGTTTCAACATCTTCGGACCAATCTGATTTGAGAATTCAACAGCACTGTTCAAACAGATATCTTGCTTATGATGTTATTATTATTATTATTATTATTATTATGATTATTATTAGCCGTTTCATAGGTGTGTTTATTTATGTAAGGTGTTCAATGATGGTGGTAATGGGCTGAATGTTACATTTTTTTTTAATGATTGCCCAGCCTTTAAAACCTAAAAGAGAAGCGTGAATAAGCCACTGATTGCTAATTAGTGGACAGAACAGCAGGTCTGAATTGAACACTCGGGCCATTGCAAGTAATTTAAGCAGGTCTAATTAGTCTCGTATGAGCCGTATTTATTTACAGAATTATGCATATTTTACGACAGAGTGAATTCCTGGTAAATAAGGAAAGCTCTTAAAACAACGGCTTCCATCAGTCCGCGTGTTGTCCGTCATGAAATATGATCGACCACAGAGTTCTGAAATCTAGCATGCATATGAATCTCATTTGGACACATACAGTATACACACACACGCGCGCACACACACACACACACTCCATAACGTCCTCCTCCTTCACAGTTAACAGTAATTCTAACATCACGGTCCATGAGGAGGTTTGTCTTAATACTGGAACGTGAAAGACGAAATACAACAGAGGTAAACAAAACGCTTCCGGTTCAAAGGGTTCTTAAAGTTCTTAACCTCCTCAGGTGATCGTTTTTTTTCTTTACCCCCTTTTTGAAAAAAGATTTTTTTTTTCCTTCTGCATTCTTCTTTTCTTCAATATGAAGATCCGAAGAGAAGTCTCGGAGAGAGAAAAAAAAAAAAAAAAAAAAAAAGGGAATCGAAAATGTCCTCGGGCCGACAGCAAACCCCTTTCATTTCTACTCGGGGCTCGCATATTAATTCATGTCTTTAATTCATGTCAAATATTATTCATTTAGCTTGTAATTCTTCACTCTGTATTGCCTCCGGAAAACTCACAAACGGAAGGATTTCATTAAGAGAACACCCAGAACGCTACCGTTAATAATGCAGGAAAGCTAAAGGCAATCCGGTAGCATGCGAACCAGATGCTTACCCCTCTACTGCCTCTTATTCATCGTCAGCCATGTTACATTTATTCTTTTTTTTTCTCGCGCTTTCAAAGGCTTGCCTTTAGAGAAACATGCAGGCATGCAAACTGAACCTGAGTAGAAAAAAACCAAAACAACAGATTTTGAGCTGCGTAAAAATCGTCCAGTGCAAAAGAAAAAGAGGAAGAAGAAAAAAACAAACCAAAAAAATAAAGAGAGAAAAAAAAAATTATGGAATACGATCCGAGTAATTTATACACAGACTGTCTGTACAGACCAGGAGTAGTTTCTGTTTAGGGAAGCCCAAAGGTTCTCCAAAGTTCCTCAGGTTTGATGATATATATTTCCAAAATACTGCATGAAGGAAGTTCCCCGGTCGGTCCGGTCGGTGCTGTCGTTAGTGATGAACTGGTTCTCAGAGGTGTGGTCTGGTTACCGATTCGCACTCGCTTCAGACTCGGATGGGGAGAGTTTGGCTCATTTGTCTCATGTCCTGCACGCCGCCTAAACTCTTCCTCTGGTGTCCAGGCAGGGTCCCGCCAACACGGTACAGATCCCTGAGGAGAAGAAGCCAAGGAGAAGAGATGGAGTGAGACACTGACGAAGATAAACAAACCAAAGTAAACCCGTATTAGGAGAGTAAAAGCATTAAACACCGCTTTGTTCAGGAAGATCAGAGTTTTCCATTCATTGTGGTGTTCTCGATCCTGATTGGTCAGAAGGTAGCAGCAACTCATACAGTAATTAATATTGAAATGAGATGACTGTTAGGCGTTTTGGAAGGAGTCTCCAGTATCAGTGGTAAGCTTACATTTCCACTACGAGAAATCTTCAGGAAATCAGTTACTTGGTAACATACGCTAAAGTGTATGTCAAGTAGCTGTAGTTAGGTTCTGAAATAATAAAAAAAAAACAACTCATCTCCTCATACGGTAGGTTATATTAAAAATCGTCAAATACTGAAAATTGTCCTAAAAATCAGAGTCGTATAATCCTTTTAAATCGTTTCGTAGTCCTCAAATATTTAAAACGGTAGACTTAAGAATCAAAATCATGTTTTCTCACATGTAGCTTATATTAAAATTTTTCTTTAAGGAAATGTGTGTTAAGCATTTTTGGAAGGAGTCTCCAGTGTCAGCTGTACACTTATGTTTTCCACTACAGGAAAGTTTCCAGGAATTAACAAGCTGTTTTTTTCTTCTTTTTTTTGCCAATTAACTGTTTACAGATACCAAGCGAACTTTAAACTGTAAACCTATGAAGAGCTATTCTATGATAAAGAAAGAGTTAATCGCTGTGCTATGGGAGGAACAACCCAGCTAAAGTTGTACGTATAATGTTGTCATATAGTCAATATTGGGTTGCAAGGTCGTCCACCAAAAACATCACACGGGGACAATGCTGCTTTTGAAAGGTGATGAAATGACGTTGGGATGAAGTTGCATGAATGGTCAGAACATCATGTTGGAGATACAACGTCACAAAAACAACAGAGTATCAATCTTTATGTCGTTTGATGTACCTTCATGCAATAGCATAACTGCAAAATGTTTCGGTTTTACAATAATCAAATGTTCAAAATCAATATCTTAAAAATGGAAATAGTTGCATAGCCGAGTCAGTGGAGACATCAGATGTTTAAAAGCTCTGTCTCAAAAATCTAAATAGTTTTGTAGCAGATTCAGTGTTATCGTAAAAAATATTGAAAATTCTTATTTTAAGTTATCTTGTCAAATATAGAAACTTGTATTAAATATAGTAGCGTATTT
>JAOVVA010000044.1:18033265-18061610 GCA_028565275.1 Leiocassis micropogon | reverse complement strand
ATAAAACAAGAAATTGTAAAGTATAAAAAAAATCTAATCTTATTTTTGAGGATTTCTTTTTTTTTTCTTGTTGTTTTGTGATTAATACATTTCTAGGTTTGTTTATAATTGACGCAGCAGGAGTTTTTTATCCACGTGTTGAGCTGGATGGAATGTTCGGACGGCGAGTTTTTCACAGGATGAGGACGAGACATCGGCGCTGTGACATCTGATGGTTGTGAGCGGGTACGGCTCAGGTGAGAGGTACTCAGGGGGTAAACACTGATTGGCATACTGAGTCATGAGGCAGAGCTGTGCTTGTCTCTCTCTCTCTCTCACACACACACACACACACACACACACACTGCTCATCTGATGACAATGTGCCTGCTGTAATGTTTGTTTTCACAGTGTGTTCTGTAGATGTGTAATATGAAGCCACAACCAAGAATCTAGTGATTATCATAAATATACAGTATATGCTGTCTGAGCGTCTTCTGGTGCATTTTTTTTTTGACTCATAACGCTTACTAGCGCATGTAAAAATTTTGAGTCAACAATTCTTTCCCGCGTTGTCTGTATAAGTCGTGTCTATCTTGAACGCATTAACGCCACCGGAAAGCTTAACTTAAGTGTTTATGCACGGATCGTATAACTCTTGTTAATTTGTGAAATCGTTTTTCACTTCTTCAAATAATTTCATAACAACACGTCTCGACGCACGACGGATTAATTAATAAACGAACGCGTGCTCTTTTCAAACGCGCTGAAAAAGCCGGCGGAATGACAAGTCACTAATTATTTTCTAATTACTGCAGTGATATATTACAATAGGTGCTTCATTACACTTTTCTCAAGAGACACGCAGATAAATTAATGCTCAATAAGGAAGAAAAAATTCTAATCCGTCTCTGACGTCAGTCGGGCGCACTCATTAGTAAACACTCCCCTAAGACTTTTGACCTTCAGCGGTGAATTAAATACAGAACTATGTTACATAAAGTACTAAGTGTAAGAGTTATGACTAATCAGCTTTTGTGAGTGCAGACGCTAAAATAATTCACACACACACACTCACACACACTCACACTTACCCTGAGTGTGCGGAGGTGAGTGTTTTGAGGCTGGCGGCGTTGCGCAGCAGCTTGTCCAGCGTGCTAACGATGTGGGCGAAGCGTGGCCGCGCGTTACGCTCCTTCAGCCAGCACTCGAGCATAAGCTGATGAAGAACGGCCGGGCAGTCCATAGGTGGAGGAAGCCTGTAGTCCTGCTCCACTGCGTTCATCACCTGCGTGGAAAATTAGCAATTAGACCGGCAAAACTGAAAACGTGACATAGATTCATTTTCAAACTATAATGAACGGACAGCGGTACCTCGGCGTACGAGCGCCCCGCCTCACGAATTTTCACCTGAAGAACTGAAATTTTGCAAAAAATTTGCCTCGGCATATGAAGCATCTTCGCATGCGAGCGAACAAATCAGCCGAACAGAACGCTGGCTAAGTCGCGCGTACGTCCCGGAGCCGTACAGAGCTCGGAACTTGTTTGCATCAGTGGAAAGCCAAGTGAAGTGAGTTTACATATCTTTTTTTTTTGCATTATGTGTAAGATTTAGTGAAGACAGAGCACCATGGGTCCCAGGAATGTTAGCAAGAAGAAAAGGGAGCCGCTTTCAGTTCGGGTTTTAAATCAGCCGGTGCCAAGAGGAATCATAAATTAAGGTTCAGTAAGGTTTAATATCTATTTATTTCATATTTTACTTTATTTACGTGTCTTTTCTAAAAGTTTGATTGTTTTTATATACAAAAAAAAATGATGATAGTGCTGGAAATTGCTAATTTTGGTAATATTTTCGGGGCGGCTGGAACGGATTATCTGCATTTACATTATTTCTTATGGGAAAATGCGTTTCACAATATGAAATTTTTCATCTTAAAAACTCGCATTCAAAACTGATTAAATCCGTATCCCGGGGTACCGCTGTATAATCTCTTTACATGTTGTGCGTTATCAATAAGTCATTGTCTTGCATTTGGTTTACATCTCAGACAAAGTCAGACAAAGTCGATTCACTGATTCACTGATTCCAGTCTGTAAGGGATCAAGAGTCCGAAGCTTCAGAGTCGATTCCTCAGACCACAATGAAGTGTTTCAGTTCGAGAAACACTTTACGGCACTTTACAATCTTTACAGTTCTTACTTTTTTTCTGTTTTTTTGGTCAGTTTTAATTAAACATTAGTGAAAATATAACTCTTCCCAATTTAAAAAAAGACGGATTATGTTCATACTCTTTTCTCCACTTAAAGAGCTGCCCGAGTAGAAAAAGTTGATGAACCCCCTTTATCAGGTGAAGGTAAGCGAAACCTCATTTTTCACATTGTTTCAAATCCTTTTGAAGGCTTAAAGATGCCAACGTTGCTAATAATGAGCGATGGCTAGTCGTGGCCAGTTAGCATTATGGAAATGAGAGTGTGCTGACGGCTTCCCGGGAGATTCTGCTCCACTGGTTAGCCACGTTAGCGCTTTTGGGCGATGTGATAAAGAGACAGCGCATGCAGGTTTAATCCTCGCTTGGCAGTGCCTGCAGAGCGGCGCTCAATTCTATACACACACTCCATCTGTAAGAGTGATAAGGCTGGAGAGCGCACTGTGTGTGTGTGTGTGTGTGTGTGTGTGTGTGTGTGTATGTGTGTGTGTGTGTATGCACTGCAGTTTTTCTCGCTCACATCCTGGTTGCTCATGTCCCAGTAGGGCCGCTCCCCAAACGACATCACCTCCCACATGACAATGCCGTAGCTCCACACGTCGCTGGCTGTGGTGAACTTGCGGAAGGCGATGGCCTCGGGGGCCGTCCAGCGGATCGGGATTTTTCCACCCTGTGTGAGGAGAGAGAAACGCGCCCACGCGCCACATGAGCCGTTTGACGCCAGTTTCAAACTCACCAGATGCCTAATTAGAGTAGAGCCTGAACACTTTCTCACGGGCTTCCCTCCTCGCAGTGCGCTTGCTGTTTTGCCAGAAATCTGACTACGGCACAAGCAGCAAGAACAAAGACGCTAATCAGTACACGGACTAATCGCATAAAACTGTCACGCTAGCTCTGAAATACAGCATCAATCCTGTGTGTTATGGTCTTACACCTGTAAGGGAACTGAGGCCTAGGTGTCTGTCAGGAGCCTGTGTAATTCAGTATAGGTGAAGGAGGCGTGGCCTGTGAGCTTCAGTACTGGTACAGGCGGTATGGCCTGTATGTTTCAGTACTAGTAAAGTGGGCGTGGTCTGTGTGTTGCAGTACTAGTAAAGGAGATGTGGACTGTAAGCTTCAGTACTGGTAAAGTATGCGTGGCCTGTGTGTTTCAGTAAAGGAAGCGTGGACTGTAAGCTTCAGCACTGGTAAAGGAGGGTGTGGCCTGTGTGTTTCAGTACTGGTAAAGGAGGCGTGGCCTGTGAGCCTCAGTAGTAGTAAAGGGGGCATGACTTCTATGTTGCAGTTCTAGTAAACGAGGCATGGTCTATGTGTTTCAATACTGGAAAGGAGGTGTGGCCTGTGTTCTTCAGTACTAATAAAAGAGGTGTGGCCTGTGTGCCTTTTGGGCGATGTGATAAAGAGACAGCGCATGCATACTAGTAAAGAAGGCGTGACCTGTGTGTTTCATTACTAGTAAAGTAGGCATGGCCCGTGTGTTTCAGTACTGGTAAAGGAGGCGTGGCCTGTGTGTTTCAGTACTAGTAAAGTGGGCTTGGCCTATGTGTTTCAGTATTGGTAAAGGAGGCGTGGCCTGTGTGTTTCAGTACTAGTAAAATGGGCGTGGCCTGTGTGTTTCAGTATTGGTAAAGAAGGTGTGGCCTGTGTGTTTCAGTACTAGTAAAGGAGGTGTGGCCTGTGTGTTTCAGTACTGGTAAAGGAGGCGTGGCCAGTGTATTTCAGTACTAATAAAGGAGGTAACTCAGCCTGGTCATGCCTCAGTGAATGAGGGTGTGGCTTATTTAACCATCAGTCGTAATGATAGAGGCTTGAACTATGTGTCTCTTAGTCACTGTGAAGAAGGTGTGGCTTGCCAGTCCTAATGAAGACATCATCTTTTCTGTCTTTATCAGTTTGCTGGTCAGAGTATTGGCACAAACGATGCAACACAAATACCCTTCTTTAACAATAAGTGCAAAACAACATATTAGCACTGTGAATAGTGCATATTTTTAACACAGCTCACATTTATCAGTTTGCTGCAATAAAGCTTTAATGATAACTTTTTTCTTTGAGTAAGTTTTTTCAAAAAATGCACACACAAACTCACCAGGGAGCTGGTGTAGGTCGGGTCGGACGAGTTCTCGTCCAGAAAGCGCGAGAGGCCAAAGTCAGAAACTTTGCACACCAGGTTGCTGTTAACGAGGACGTTGCGCGCTGCCAAGTCGCGGTGGACGTAGTTCATGTCAGAGAGGTACTTCATTCCGGCCGCAATGCCTCGCAGCATGCCGACAAGCTGTGTCACGGTGAACCCACCGTCATTGAGCTGGAATGGAAATGACAACATCATAAGTAAGATGGTATACACAGGTCAGCCATAACAAAAACCACCTGGTTACACAACAACTCTCTGTCACAAGAAACTCTTTGTCATGTTCTTTAAACCATGCATGAGCAATATCTGCACTGTGGCATGGTGCGCTATCCTGCCGTTAGGAAACTCCATTTCCATGAAGAGGTGTAAGTAGGTCAGCAACTATCTTTAGGTAGGTGGTATATGTCAGAGTAACATCTATATGAATGGCAGGAACCCTGTTGGGATCGCAGCCACCCAGTCATTCAATCCAGTTGTTCAGGTGCCCATTATAGGTGTTTTTGGTGTTGGACAGGGATAAGCGCGGACACTCTGACCGGTCTGCAACTACTACGCAGCCACTTACACAGTATGCACAATATGACACACTGTGTTCTGACACCTTTGTATCAGAGCCATTCGTCTAGCCATCACGGTAACAAAACGTCACTTAGCTCCATATATGTGCCCTTTTTCCTACTTCTAACTCATCAGCTATGAGAACTGACTATTAACTTGCTGACTAATATATTCCAGCCCCTGACATGTGCCACTGTAACAAGGATAAGCAATGATAAGCGTTTGTTAATGTTATGTCTGATACATGATTTAAAAATGAAAAATGGTTATAGTGATATATATGTCACAAATACATCACTGGCGGCACGGCAGCTAAGTAGTTAGCACTGTTGCCTTGCACCTCCAGGGTCCAGGTTCGATTCCTGCCCTGGGGTCTGTGTGCATGGAGTTCTCCCCTGTGTCTGGTGGGTTTCCTCCAGGTACTCCGGTTTTCACCCAGTCCAAAGACATGCAGATTAGGTTAACTGGCGGCCAGTAGGCTAACTGGCATTTCCAAATTGCCCGTAATGTGTGAATGCGCATGTTGACTGGAGGTCGTATCACGGTTGTAATATGGGAATAAATATTGGTCACCATTGGCCGCCTCGGTCCCTAGTTGGACTAATGAGGTTCGTAGATGGATAGGTGGATGGATCATATTCTTCCATATTCTTCATATTCATATTCAGATCTACAGGTGCATCATATTAATTCATTAGTGTGTTATGGAAACAAGAAATATCAGAGACTTAACAGCTAGCGTGTTAAGTTTTAAAAAATATTCCAGCATTTTCTTTTGCATTGCCGTATTGGTATTGCGCTACTGAATTACCTTGTTCAGATGTAAGATGATACCTTGCAATGTACGGTTATCATTCCATTCTCACCAGTGTTTGCAGATGCATGACACACCACTACTCCTGGGCTAATCAGATTAATCTACAGCACGGTTCTGCTCGACTGCCCTCGCGGCATTGTGTAATCTACTTCCAGATAACCGAGCGACATGGTTGGCAGCCTGCAAGCTGGAGCTCCTTCATTCCACTAATCCTTGCATGCATAATGTAGCTGTCACTTATGAAAAGTTTTGATCTCGGGAAATGGCAGCTGATAACGCGAGCAAAAGAGAAAACCTCTCCCCGACCCCCATTCTCAGTGGAAAGACCACACGAGTCACGCTGAGGCTCTAACAGGAACCGTGATTAGATCATTAGCGGGACGCACGTGCTCCTGTTCAGTCACAAGGTTGTTTTTCTACCATGTTGCTGATGATTCATGGAGTTTGCATCGGTGGGCAGATGAAGAAGAAGTGTGTGTGTGTGTAGTGTCTGGAGGTAAGGATGGTACACTCAGTCGATTTTAGGAGATGACTTGAGAGGCAGCCAGTCCCTTAAGTCCAAGGTTGACTCATGTGCTAGATGGTCAGTGAGTGGAGTCTTTTCAAAAAGCTCATTTATCTGCTTCAGTTTAACAGAAAGCTGATCTGCTGTCATGAGAGAACCCTGAGGTAGAACCCAGTTGTAAGGTGAATCAAGGATATTTCTGGAAAAGTCCCTTATGCTCGAGGCTTAGCAAGTTCTCCTGTCAACTTGTGAAAAATCACAGCTCGTCTGACCGCTCGACTCTGCTTTATTCATTTATAGGCATGGAGATTTTGTAACCTAGGTTGTATTTCAACGTATTTCAACAGTCCAAGCTCCTGAAACTTACCCTGAGGAAGGAGTCTAAAGCTCCGTTCTCCATGAACTCTGTAACTATAAGAACGGGGCAGCTCCTGGTCAGCACCCCCTCCAGGTGGATGACGTTGGGATGGTCGAACTGGCCCATGATGCTCGCCTCGGCCAGGAAATCTCGTCTCTGACGCTCCGTGTAGCCCGCTTTCAGCGTTTTGATGGCCACGGCCACTTCCTTCCGACCGGGCTGTTTGAGCCTCCCGCGACACACCTCACCAAACTCTCCTGGAGGAAAGAAGAATTAGAATAAGAAGAAGGAATGGCGAAAAAAAAGTAAACAGAAAAACTGATTTGGACTGAAGGAGAATTACTTTGATGGATTATGAGATGTTGAGATTAAGAAAGACTAATGGATCGGTCATGTTTAACTACGTGGAACAAATAGAAAGTGGTCGTTTTGTTTTTTGAAATTAAAAACAAGTTTTTTGATGTTTTTTTCCTTTTTTTTCTTGCCCTGCACTTAAATACGAAATGAATCCATTTTTGTCCATCCATCCATCGCCCAGAATAATATCAAATCATTTTCTATTCGATCCGCCAAACGTAGCAGTTGTGCATTGCAGACTTCTTTAATCAAGCAGACACTGGTGAAAGCCTCAGTTAATATTTACATCGAACATCAGAATAGGAAAAATATGTGACCGTGGCATGGATGGTGATGGTGTTAGAAGAGAATTTCTGGAAAACCAATACTGTTTACGGGAACTTTTTGTTGATGAGAGAGGTCACAGGATTACGGCCAGGCTGGTTTGAGCTTCCAGGAAGGCTTCGGTAACTCGAGTAACCACTCTTTACAACCATGAGGAACAGAAACGCATCTCAGAATGAACGGAATTTCATACCTTCCCAGAAGAAATTTTACGATGGCAACTAAGTAAATCCCATAATATATCATGGTATTACTGTGGTACTTCAGATGGTAAGCATTATAGGACTTTATAGAATACTGGGGTGGTTGCTGTGCCACTTCAGTGGGTATTATGGTGCTTAATGGATACAGCAGTTATTTAGTTCTACCCTGATATGTTAATGCATACCACAGGTATGGTATAGTGTGGTGGTACAGTGTACATGTAGGTGTTACATCGTGCTATACTACGATACATAGTAGAACCATGTACCACATTATAGAACCTGTACCATTGTACCAAAGTATGCACCATGGTAGAATCAAGTACCGTACTGTTGTACTATATTAATGTACAGGTATTATATCAACAAATAAGTAACATGGTACTGTCAAAAATACTAAAAGCCACAGCAGGATATCACGTCAAGGTTTAGTTCTAACATCCAGGAACAGGAAGTGAACATTAACTAAGATGTACAAAATAATTTATTTAGCTCTTAATAACAGTAATGTGTTACTGCTTGGTGAACATGGACGTGCTTTGAGATCAGACATCTCATGCTTCAGTCCTGCGACAGGAAAAAAACCCATCAGCTCTTGACGTTGAAGCTTCCCTGACACCCGATCTGTGGAGGAGTCGGGGTGTGAACTGACCGCTCTCTCCGGCGTGAAACGGTTTGTTTACCTGCTCCGATGACTTCCTCAATCTTTACGCAGGAGATGTCGATCTCGCGGGCGAACTCGTGCACCGCCTCGTTGGGGTCTTCGTAAGTGAAAGGGTCGATGTAGACTTTCACACCCGGTGACACTGCGAGACGGTAAAGGGGGCGGATCAAATACAAAACGCAGCAAATCTTTACATAAGACATAACCGTGGGTTTGTTTTTTTAGAAGCTAGCTTTGTGATGCCTTATTTCACTAGGCGGATTTCTTAGTGAAACTTCCAAACATTTCTGTCTGAATAGCATTGTGGAAAAGAAAAGAGGGGAGGGTGTGGGAACGGCTGCTTACAGTGAGTGTCTATGACAGATCCAGCTTTACTCACCGTACTGTTGCAGTTTCTCGGTGTACTCCAGCTCTGAGCCGGTGCGCTGCCTCCTGAAACCAGACCAAAAGCGTTCACAGTGTGATCACGTACAGCACTCGCTTCTAATGAGCGCGCCACGTCGTGCGCGCGGTGTGGAACTGTTCGGCATTGATTTCACACCGCTGCACGGGAGCCCTGAATCACCAGGACAATAAGCGTAGCGGCTCGAGATTGCCTCATTCTGCACCGCAGACATAATTGTGCCATTACACGGTCGAGCTGAACGCAGGTTGCGTACCACAAACCCTGCAACAGGGGTCAGGCCCGCCATGAACAGAAAGTCTATGCAGATGATGCTCAGACAGCCCGAGTCATCTCATTAGCCCTCTTTTGTTTCGATAAGTTTTTTTTTTGCATTAAGAATTCAAGCGAATGAAAAGGAGGGGACAGTCCTGACAGAAAACACTGTCGTCCCACCCCCATCTCCCCCCCGCCTCCCCCTACCGTCCTCTTGTGTGGTTGGTTCACGTCTGACAATAAAATCCGCTCCTAATTAGCATCTCATCTCCAATGGAAATGCGCAGCGGAGAAGAATGACATCTCACACAAGGACACGGAGAGACGAGGAGGGAAAAAAGGGGGGGAGGATGATAAGGATGATGATGATGATGGGGGACGATTTGGGAAGAATTGCTAACGCGCTGCGCTCTCTGCAAACTCTGAAATCGGCATTCTTTGTCTTTGTCCTAACACCAGCTGACGATCGACAGTGCTTCTGCAAAATAGACATCTTTTTTTTTTTTTTTTTTTTTGCAGATGCTTTTAAAAGTAAGTTGAAAAAGTCTAAGATTGAGTATAAATATAATGCTTATTGTGTTAGAGTCTGAGACGCATTGTGTCTGCATTTATTTCACCAGTTGCAGCAGAGTTAGCATTATGCTGAAAAAAAAAAAAAGAAAGATAAGAGATTTCATTGGTTTAAAGTCTCACCTGAGGCAGAGGACAGCGATGACCACCGTGGCCACGATGACGACGAAGCCGGCCAAGGCAGAGCCGATGATGAGAGGCAGCTGGTCCTGAACTGAGCGCTCTGGATCGTCTGGAAGAAGCGAGGAAAGGAAGCAAACCTCATTTAGACATCGGCAGCGGTGCCAAAAAACGGCACAAGAGATGCCAAAAGATCTGCAAGTCATTTGCGAAATAATGTGCGTGAGACGTAGTAGTAGTAATAAGACAGTAGTACGAGCGCACTGACTAGTGTTTCCCGTGGCGATGCACAGAGAAGAAAATTTAAAGCAAACAAACATAGATCATTTTAAATAACTATAAGGTATAAAACATTTTACTATTTTAACATCAAAGAAATTAAGGTACCACATGATACGATATCATCATATCTACAGTAGGTAGCGATTTGATTTGTATTGCGTAGCGCCATTTTATAAATATCCAGATTAGAATCTGTTAAAATTCTAAGCAAATTTCAGAAATAATTCTCAACCAAGTCTGAGATGTTTTTGTTTTGCAGTCAGTTAGGAAAAAATATATTAAAAAGTTTAAAAAGATGTAAAGTGAGTGGTTAATGTTCCTAACCCTAGTGGTTTTTGTCCTTTATTTGTTGAAGCCCTGTGGCACCCTGTAGTCTAAAGTCTGAGGTTAAACTCTCTGGTTGTCAAGTTCGCTCTAAAAGCACGCCCATCTCTTTTATTTCCTGTCGGAGACGGAGATGGAGGGAGACATACCGTGCAGACTGGTGCTGTAGTCCACTGGGTGACTGTAGCTGCCGTAGCCGGCCACGGTGCGAGCTCGGACCTGTACCATGTACACCACGCCCCTTTTCAGCCCCTCCACTCTGGCTGAGCTGGTCTGGGCTGTGACCGTGTGAGAGAAAGATTCACCCTACACACACACACACACACACACTAGCTACAGTATCTAAACAATAGACAATGGAGCATCGATCTGAGCCTTTTGTATTCTCACTGCACCATTCAAAACCAATAGGGGGGTTGCCAAGTCTTAATAAATCGGTCAGATCTGACAGCCTAAAACTCCGCAAGTATGACTGCCAAGAGCAAAAACTGTAGTAATATTCTTTTAATACAAATAAACGCAATATCCTACAACATTTAATGGAATAATATTAAAGCTGCAGGTTTTTTTCCCCAAACATCAAGGTGCTTGAAATGTTCTCATATTATTACATACACACTGTATTACTATAGAAAGGTATAAATATGAAAATGATGGATAAACTCCTTTATATGATAATTCAAATGCAGTTAAAACTAACACACTTATTTTACTCATCCACGGTTTGGCAACCTTTAAAAAAACCTACAAAATAGATTAAGAAATATTAGAAATATTGAAACATCAGTAAAACTGAGTATTATATTAATCCGTCCGTTATCCACAATCCATCCTATGACGAAAATAATAAAAATAAAGTGGGAGGGGCTTGATATTCAAATGAACATGCTTGATTGACAGCCCTCTATATGAAACTCGAAGCAAACACATGACATTAACGATCAGCCGTGCGTTCATGAAACATCATCCTTACGGTCCGGTTCGGTGAGACGTAACATTAGCCACGCCCACTTCACTTTCAGAAAGTGTACAGATCCTGGAAAACACGTAATTATTCTCGGCGCACGTCGAACCCACAGGAACGACGTTAACCTAATTAGAAAGGAAGCAATCACCTGTTTATGTCCCCTTGGACTTTAGATAGAAGAAAATGCTCGGAGATTAAGGGGAACGCAACGCGTCTGTCACGCCGCTGATGAAAATGAATGAATAAAGGAAAAAAAAACGTTTGAAAAATGAATAGGTTCAATAAATAAAAAAACAAAAAAATATTATCCAGCACTTTGGGTGTTAACTGTTTGGCTGTAAGCACGGGCCATCTGTTCACCCCATTTTTTAAATTTTTTTAATTAACTTTATTTATACCCATGGGGGCAATTGGGTTTTCACACATCCCGGCTTGGAACAAAACTATAGCTGGAGCACAAACTCAGCTATTGTCTGGATACTTGGAGATGTTCAGCGGTGACTTCAATAATAACAACAATAATAATAATATGATATTTTAAATGATGGACAGCAGAAAGACGGGCGCAAACTTTCTGGTGCTTTGCTTATGTGTTTTACGAGATTCTCAGCACTGCTGTGGGTATAACGCGTTCCAAGCATATACAGGTTATCGTTTCTATAGCAACAGCTCAGAGACATACCCTTAATAATAATAGTTTAAAAAAAATTTTTGCTGTTTTTTTTTTTTTTTATTGGAAGGAGTCTCCAGTGTCGGTGCCTTGATAAGTTACTGTTTTAAGTCTTATCAGCTTTGAGAGACAGAAACAGAGAGAGAGAGAGAAAGTGAAAGAAAAGACCGGGCTGTGCTTATCTGCCAACCAGGAAAGAAAAACCCCCTGTAGTGTGTCGAGACACGCCCACAGCCCTACTACTGGCCGTAAATTTCACATTACAAACCGGAACATCGCTCTATCTTACCTGCTCCTGGTATTTGATCTCGTAATCTAAGATGACGCCGTTGGGTCGCTCCGGAGGCAGCCAGGAGAGGCTGAGGGTGCTCGCTGTGGAGCGCATGAGGTGAACCGTGGGTACAGCTGAAGGTGCTATAGAGAGAGAGAGAGAGAGAGAGAGAGAGAAAGAAGAAAACACAATAATCAGCATTTCGGCCCCCAAAGTGTCTGCCTTCGCTACGGTAATTAAAATGATGTAAAGTTTATTGCTGTGTGTTTTGGTTTAACGCTGTTATGGGGATAAGGTGGAAAGGTGCGACAAGATGATGTCATCAAAAAAGTGAAGCGGTCCTGCAGAGGCTCGTGGATAATTTTTTATACTTTTTTTCTTTGGATCAGGATTTTCTCACCCGCCTGATTGGTGGTTATGTTGACGGTGGCGTAGCGCGGCGTGATGGGGCTCTTGGGCGAGACGCCGTTGACGGCCTGGATCTCGAAGCTGTAGTGTGTGTGAGCTTGCAGGTTCCTGACGGCGGCGTGTCTCTCTGCAAGGCCCAGGCGCCGTGGCGCGACCTCCACGTTGTCGTCGCAGCGCACGCAGGCGCCGTGCTCGCACTTCTTACACACCACGTTGTACACCAGGTCGGCCCGGCCACCCGAATCGCGAGGCTCCGCCCACTCCAGAGACACGGACGTCTCGTTTATGCTGGAGATCACGCTGAGAGGTGCTGAAGGGACGGCTGAGGACAGAGAACGAGACATCCATACGTTACAGCGACTATAAACAGTCACCCCTTTCATTAGCTTCTCTTCCTCTCTCTCGGGAAATGAATAAACCTTACGGAGGTTTTGCATGACAAGCGCACGCCATGTTCCAGCACCATGCGAGATCTCGCATACGTGCGTTTAACAGCAAGTACAAATCAGCCTTAATGCTATGAAGAGCAGTTTTTTTAACTGCCATGGTTTAGGTCGTTTGCAAATCAATACAGCGTTGTATTTAAACCCACAGAAGCGACCTACACACGCCATAAACGTCTTTGCTCGTCGACTTCATTCGCGCTAAATAACGGAAAATTGTACTAATGTAAATTTTTTGCTATAATGTTGCTTTAAGTTAAAGCTGACGGATCCTGTCGGAAAATGAAGCGGACGTTTCTGCTTCATAACGATGCTCAGAGCTGGAGCGGGTCTGCATCGCCTCAGGCAGCACGGCTCAACCCTTTAAGGGCTTCCGTCATTTATTTATACACGATGTTCTCTCTAAGCCGTAGCTTAACGTTTTGAAGGAAAATGAGGGAACCGAGAGAAAAAAAAAGGGTTTTTTTTATAGGCGATCTCTGACAATCAGAAGACGAGTTCCTTCGTGTGAGTAAAATTTTTTTTTATTATTATTATCCACATTCGTGTTATATTAAAACTTCTGTCTTATCAGCGCTTTCAGTCCAAGGCTCCTGTCTCCCCGGTCACTGCTGTGCAGGTGTGAACGTCTTACATCAGGTCATTTGTAACTGCGGTGCGAGCAAACATGGACGGCCCCACTTGTGATTCGCCTGAAAGCGGAGCAATTCGGTTTCTCTGGTCTGAGGGTGTACCTGGTGCAGAACCAACTAACTGAAGAGCAAAAACAGGAGTGTTTGGATATGAAGCGATATTCTATGGCATGTGAAAGTTTCTTCATCACTACAAGAGTAAACAGCAGAGTCTGGAGCGTAAAACATCCTCAATCACCGACCGAGAAGAAGGTAAAAAGTCGACCATCAGCTGGAAAATTCACCAACGCTTTCAGTTTTCTGGGATTCTCGAGGGCCAGAAGTATTGGAACATTATCGGAAAAAAGGTTCAACAATCGACAGTGCTCGTTACAGTGAGACGCTTATTGAAGAGCCGGAGACTAAACTTCAGATTAGACACAGAGGACCGATATCCGAGGGTGTCATGATCTCATGTGACGATGTACTTCCGCACACTTCCGCCCACACTGTCGACACTCTGAGGTGTTAAAGCGTCCTCCCTATAAACCTGATCACACTTCATCTGACTTTGGTCCCCGAAAAGTAGCGCTACGAAGAAGAAGATTCACTTCCGATGAAAAAGTGAAGACAGCGGTGCATTCGTGGCTCGCAGCTCAGACTAAAACATTTTCTAATGAGGGAATTACGAGAACTAGTTGACAGATGGACAAAGTGTATTGAACACCGAGAAGATTATGTCGAAAAATTATTCATTATTCTACACAGGCAGAGTGTTTTCTTTAACTGTGACAAAGCTCTGAGACTGGAGACTCCTTCCAAATAAGTCCTATTGAATAACGGGACACGACCCCATTAGAATTCTTCACCGTTATCATCTTGTTAATTAGTATCACGTTTTTAATCCTGACACTATCAGTGTTACTTTAACAATAGGTGAAATATGTCCTTCTCGATATCCGCGTATTGATTTGGTTAATTAGGGTTTTAGCCTTAAGCCAATTTCTAGTAATTACCCTTTCAGCAGCTGTGAGAAGTGTTTAACTCGGTTTCCTTCCTCCGTCGAGGTGAGACAAGCCCTGAAATATAGCCCCGTCTATGACACGCTCCCGGGAGTGTGAATTAAACAAACGGCTTGGCAACTTCAAAATATATGAGCGTGATTTACATCTAGAGCGCCACACTGCCTCCGGAAAAAAACCTGGAATATGTTTGCTTTTAATTTCAGCACTAATAAAGAATCTAATCTATTTTTTTCCCCCTCCCCGCTTTGACTTTTGGGAGATTCGAGAGCTCCTCTCGCATTTTCACAATTCTTCACCCTTCGCTTGTTCTGCTTCGTCTAAAACATCTGTCAAATAAATAAATGCAAATTCATTCTAATAATCTCGGTGAGAAATGTATTTAAACGAATCCTGATTCATTTTCCCGTCACACAAAGTATTTAAAGTTTAAAAATCAAATCTCTAAATGCTAAAACTATGTCTCATCCATTAATAATAATAATAATAATCGAATGATTTGGTTAAAAGGGTGACATCACTGCAGCAAGCACATGCTGTACAGATTAATGCGCACTTTTAAAAATGATATAAAATAAAAAAAGTGAGATCCTGGTTTCAAAAGTATTAGCACCCCACAAATAACACCTGGCACCTTCTTTATTTTATTTTTTTTAAAGCCGATTACCTTATGAGACAGAGAATATGATCCCTACTACGTTCCATCTATTAACTATAAAAGTCAGTTGATTAATTATTGGCACCCTTTACTAAACGAGTAATATGCTCAAAATCCCCAAAAAAGTACATCGTAGCAAGCTTCTGCCAAGCGCTGTGCAGATTAATTTTCATTTGCCATCTTTGTTTCAAAAGTATTGGCACCCCTCATGTAATATTTGGTCTTTTTTTTTTTTTTTTTTTTAAAGGCAAGTTCTAACCGTGTGTTGTGTTGAGACAGGATATCCCTGATCCCAAAGACAGAAAAGGCTTCATCAGCGCAATTATTTCAAAAAAAGCCCTTGTTACAGAAAAGAAAACCCTCTTCATTAGTTTTTTTCTGGAGAGGTGCCAGAACTTTTTTTGCACTGGATTCTAACCGTCCTGCGTGAGATCCCTGGCTTCTGGGTTGTTGTTTCGGATTCCTCCAGACTATTGCAGTATTGAACAGCATGATGTTGCGCGGTGTAATAGCGTATAATGCAGCATTACGTTACCTTACAGTGGAGCGGGAGTGTGTAAACCTGCCAGCGTTATTAAACTGCTTGTGAGCTACCTTACACGCATAATTCGATTTAACCCACTACTAAGGAGGTAAAAGAGAAATAATAATCGTTTCTATTTTGAACCGCTGCAGTCCACAAGAAGAAGAAGAAACAACCCTTAAAATCACACCCTTCATCTCCCTCCTCATCCTCTCCTCTCACTTGTTTTCAGGCACTGAAGGAAGAAAGAGAATATATTCATGAAAACAGAAGTAAAAATGAATCAAGATACTGGTGTGTTTGTAAAACCTCGAACACGGAGCGCTAAGCGATTACTATTAAGCGAGTCGACTAAATTAATAGGCAGCAGATGGTTACCGCGGAGTAATTATATCTGTTGTTGCTAACTATTTCATTATGAATTATTACAGGTAACCTGTGGCCCCTCGACTTCATTCCTTTTATCTCCATCTGCTGCCCAGTTTGAGGAATTCTGAACACTGTGCAACGCCGTACTGTTAATGCATAAATAACCTCACCGAATTTCACAACGCTGTTTTATAACGAAAAACATAGCAGAAATGAATTGAATGTTTTAATAAGACTTGATACAAGGCATGTTTTTTAATGATATGATCATAATACGCTAGAATTCGGGGGTTCAGTCACTGCAGTACACTTCTGCTTTACTCCTCTCTTTCCCTTTTATGGCATTGGATTGATTAAAAAGATCTTTTTAATAAATAAAATGAACAATCTATCAATCTAATAAGCACAGTATTTCTCAAAAAAAAAAAACATAACACATTGTCTGATTAAAAAAAGTGTATTCTGTGCTCCCTGTGCTGATTTCTTTAATATGGACTTAATAAGCAGCTGTGTTTACATGCACCGTATTATTACACTAATAATCATATGAAAAGCATAATCAGAATAAAAATGAATGAAATAACCACCTCGGACACAAACAGGCAACCCTTATTCCCTCGGAAGGAATTTTCACACTAAACTCTATTTTTATTTATTTATTTATTAATAATCTTGTTTTTTAAGGTCATGGGTGGGGTCGCATAGGCATTTCACTTCATATCGTACTGTGTATGTGACAAATAAAATTAGAATTTGAATTTGATTTGAGTTTCCAGGTTCGTCGTTCACGACGAGCTTTAAAGGAGGCGTATGAGCTTCGGAGATTCTGCTGCTTTATTAGAGAGAGCAGCCGAGACACAAACACATGAAACAACGTGACTCGTCTTCTTCTGTCGAACGAATGAATGCATTTTTCCCAAACAAGGTTGCCAGATCTCACTGAAGAAATCCCGACTAGACAGTGCTGAAAAACTGCCCACTATGTTACAATTACTAGTAATTTTTATTACCAGGCCCAGGCATAATCTAACAATGTTGTTCTCTTCCGTCGAAAAGTTCCCTTCTGATGCAATGCTTTGAGCATGTAAACACACGTCGGGTCCTAAGTTAAAATCTCTAATCAGAATGATTTCGATCAGAAATGTTGTCCATGAAAACGCGGCGGATGATGAAACGTTTTTCACTCACGAGTCCAAAATACAAAATATACCACCATATAATATCTGTATGATTTTCACAGTAACACTGTTGTACTGTATGCAAACTTGAGTTCTGTTTAATGTCATGCTTCAGGTCCTCAACTCTTACCTTCTGTTATCTTGATAGAATTTTTTATTTTTTTTTAAATGCTTGTTCTCGGGAGACCACATATCGCTAGACCAAATGGTACACATCATGATGCATTTAAATTGCTGTATATTAGAATTTTATATTTTCCCCCAATCTTACAAAAACAATAACATGAGGTTCAGTTCTATTCCATACAACCTGCTTATTAGAAACTTGTACAAAATATTACGAGTTAGAGGTGAGTTTCTTGCAAGATTTTGGTTCTTAAGGCGAAAATTCGCCAGGCGAGGCGTTCATATGCTGAGGTCCCGCTGTACTACAGCACCTAGTATAATCTGTTAGACCTGGAACAACACCTTTTACAAACTATTATAACACATTACAATCTGGTACACTTGTTACAACAACTACTATGACCTTTTACAACATCTATTACAACAACTATTATAATAACTATTATAATCTATTAACAGCTATTACAACATATATACCAATATATTCCAGCTATAAAAATAATTGCAATCTACTATAATACTATACATTACAATACATTACAGTCTATTAGACTTACTGCCACACCCTTTACAACCAAGTGCACCTACAGTACAGCATCTAATGCAATTACAACAGCTATTACAGTATATCACTATCATTTCCATATCTGGCATCATATTATACATAATACAACATTCTTACAATCAATCACACGTCCCAATAAAAAAAGCCCAACCTAATACACCAGTTATAACCTCTGTTACAGTCTAGTACAGTCCTATTACCTATAACCTATTACAATCTATAATTACAGTGTTATTACAATACATTAACGCAGTAGGTTATTCCGGGTGTGATACTGAACTGGAAGTAAAAAGATCTGAAGCTACTCAAGCGTTACATGTTGAGTTTTTAGCCCCTCGCTGTGCTACACGGATCTCAGCACAGACTCCTACTCGTATTCAAGCAGAAAGTCCGGCGTGTGAAAGCTCACACTGCTGAACTCCACCAGATCAAGTCTAATCCCTCAAAGGGTCAGATAAAAGCAGGCGTTTATTCCGAGTCGCTTCGATCGAATCGGCTAATCGCTTGCACATATTCATTCCGAAAGCGTCGCCCTCTCGGAGGAGCCCTCGTCTGACAGGACGGATTTCAGAAACGATGGATCTCGCCCTCTCGGAGAGTTAGAATGCAAAGTAATTAAAAGCAGAGACTGCAGTTTAGACACAAACCAAACGAGCCTCTGGGAAAAAAAAAAAAATTCTAATCTGACTGCTTCCCCCACTGTCTCTTCCTGACTGATATTAAGTGCACACTCCTCTGTGAAATCCATTCATAACATGCCATATTTTAGGTATGCTGCAGAACATAATCGAGACTTCCCCCCCCCCTTTTTTTTTTGCTGATTCGATCCACGTGCGTGTGCGCAATTAGCCTGCAGGCTAAGTGGTTCCGGGACTCGCTTTGATAATGGCGAGGAAGGTGGCCTTTATTGCTTTTTTATTCCGTGTCATCACGATAATTAAACATGTTCAACAAGGCAGGGAAACACGGGAGACTCACTGGTGCAGGGCGAGTCAGGAGAGTCGCCATCGGCGCGGTAGTAGCCGTTCTGACACGGGCACACGCTGGACGCGGCGGACGTGGCCCGGCTGAAAGGTGGACATGGGGTGCAGAAGCCGTCGCCCTGCTTGGACTTGAAGGAGCCAGGTGTGCATGCTGGGAAGGAAAGGAAGCAGAAGGAGAAAAGGGTCACTCGAGGCAGCGAGGCGACATGTTTAGTCTTTCTGGGTGCAGGCAAAACACAAGAATGCAATTTTTGATGACGTGTGTGTCTTAATCCAGGATACGTTTTATCCTGGATTAAGACACGGTCAGCGGTAAAAAGAAATTGCTAAGCAAAACTGTAACTATTTCAGACATATACAACACATTGAACATATTTAAAATACGGTTTACTAGACACGTACTTATATATGTGTTTATATATCTTGTTATATATATCTTGGTTATATATCTTGAATCAAGTTTGTAAAGCATATTGGGTAGACTAAGGACACTCTGGACATATTGGACATATTCTGGTTGTACTGGACAGTGAATATTCTTGGACATACAAGCACACATGAACATATTGGATGGACCTGGATTTAGAAAAAATTCTGGACATATATAATTGGACTATATTCCGATATTCTTTGGACATCCTAGACATATTGGACATATTTCAGAGACCATATATCAGATACACTTTGAACACACTGGACAGACTTTCCAAATCTGATCTACAAACCTGTGATCTGATATGACGCTGACTAGCCACCCCTCCCTCCTTCCTTCTTTGCAATCAGGTATCTCAGATAGGATCATAATTTCTGCCTCGATCGATTGCTAAGGCAGAGAGAAAAATAATGGCACCCCAATAGCATTGCCTTGCCTTTGGTTAAAACACTGAGATTGTATCAGCATGGCATCAGCACCGTAGCAGGATAATTATCCGGAGCCCAGATGTGGCATTTGATGGAATCTAGTGATGTGTTTCGAAAAGATGAAATGCTGAACGACACGTGCTGATTTGCCGTCGACGGCATCGGTGTGCCGCACCCTCCTCCTCTGTCCCGTTCTGAACGGAATCGATGTGGAAATGGCTGGAAGAGCGGAGAGTCACATTGGAATGCCGTCTGACTGCGTTATTGCTCTACACACTGCGGAGGCTGAATTACACCTCAGCTACCGGGCCTGCTTCGGTATTCCACCCATGATATATATTAGTTCCTGACTGAAGGAGAGAGTGTGAGGATAATAAGAAAGTGGAAAATCCGAGCGAGTGGCCCTTAACAGGCGCGGCGCTCTGCATTCAGATAGGTATAGGGTGAAGTAGACAAGATGAGAGGACGGAGAGAGAAAGAGAGAGAGAGGGGAGGGTGGGGGTAGGGGGAAAATAATAGCCAGAAAAAGAGACATATGGGGAGAGAGAGAGAGAGAGAGAGAGAGAGAGAGATGGGCAGAAGATATTTCACCCTCATTGTGAAAGAGAAAGTAATGAGAAGGACGAAAGAAAAAGAGAGAGAGAGAAAGAGAGAGAACCAGAAGGGGAGAGGTACAGGAAAAGATCTGGTACAAGAGAAAGCTAAAGTAAGACAGTGAAGGAGAGAACAATAGGGAAGATATTTAGAAAGATGTCTGTGGTGAAAGAAAGACAGTTAGTAGTAGCAGAAGAAAGGAAGAAACAGTGAGAGAGAGAGTTGGCGAGAGGCTTGGATATAACATTAAAAGAGGGAGAGAGAGATAGAGAAAGATAGAGAGGATAAGAGCCATGCATATAGCATTGAGAGAGATTGAAAGTGACCATGTTAGATAAAGAAAGAGAACGGCTTAAGCAAATGAGAGAGAGAGAGGGAGAGAGACTGACAAGAAAAGCAGGATGGACAGACAGATACAAAGGAAAAGACAGCGAGAGTGACAGCATGCCCAGGCAGACAGATAAATGCTAACGGAGTTGCCTGAGGTAAGTGTTAGCTGTGTCCAGCCAGAGTGGTGATGGAGGACATTACACCCCCACCTCTATCCCCGCTCTCTATCTCGCTGCACAAATAACCTACCCCCCACACCAACCACGCTTCCCAGCTCTTGGACGAGTGGTGGTCTGGTGGTGCGCTACGACCCCTCAGGGAATCATCTATCAGTCTTTTAAGATTTGCCCTTAACCTTGGGAGACCATATGGAAACGAATGAAGCTCATCTGAACTCTGAACTCTGAAAACTGCATCTGCAGATTTCTTCTTTATTGGCCCAGTCTGTCTCGACTTTCACCCCTGCTCCTCAACAACACCCCTCCCCATTTGGCC
This sequence comes from Leiocassis micropogon, assembly GCA_028565275.1. Taxonomy (NCBI): domain Eukaryota; kingdom Metazoa; phylum Chordata; class Actinopteri; order Siluriformes; family Bagridae; genus Leiocassis; species Leiocassis micropogon. Next base: position 18,040,476 of record JAOVVA010000044.1, on the reverse strand, counting down.
CTCTCTTTGACTGTCTTTTATTTGTTTATTCCTTTAAGATCCTCTACTATCTCCTTCTTACTCGCTCGGTCTCACTCAGCCTTCTCCCCCCCCATCTCTTTTTTTTCGGCAGCACCATCCGTCTCCGCTCTATCGCTCTGTTAGGACCTTGTCAGATCTGTCAGGAGCGGCTCTTGCTGGAAGCTTTGTTCTCTGACGCTGCTGCAGTCCTCCACCCGTTACTGATCGGCTTTTCTCTCCCTCTGTTCAGAGTGCTGCAGCTCGGAGGAGACACGGGAGTGTGCACACACCAGCTGGAGCCAATCCCTCACATTCTTCTGAACATAAAGAGCTTCTACAAATCCGCCTGTCCGTTTAATTCGTAGTGAAACTCTAATTCTAATTCGCACAGAAAGCCCTTCTCTTGAATTCTGTGAGCTTCTGTGAGCCAACAACTTCACCGTCCAATTAGTTCTTCCATGTTTAATCCCTTTAAGCCATTCAGGAACCTGATAATTCACTGTATCTCTGGTGAGAATAGAGCCAAAGGCCCCTTTCTGACCTCAAAATCATCACGAATGGCGTTAAAAAAAAAACAACCCACCATACAACCTTGGCATCAACTGTACACCTTCCAACCTGCGCCATGTGCCAGCAAAATTCTCAAAACATGCTTCTAGGTAAGGTCTGATAAACCTCACTTACCCTGACACTGTGTGTCTTTCTTGGCTGGCTCAAAGCCTGGCATGCAGGTGCAGGATCCCACGGGAACCATCCACTCGCCATCTCCGTTGCAGTAGAGCTTGAGAGGGACTGACACCTCAGCAGCGTTAGGGACGCACGCGCCGGTGGCGATGACCAGCGACGTGGCCTCTGCACCCGTCGCTGTTTCAGGAAAAACTGCGAAGCTGGCGATGGTAGTGGAGCACTTCTTGAAGAAGACTCGGGCGGAGATGAGGGACATGCAAGCGCCCAAGTCTTGGAAGGCCAGATAGAAACCGGCTTTGGAGAGGGGGCCGAAGCTGCGCAGTTTGGTGTTGACGATCCCAGACTCAAGCAGAGAGAAGCTTTCGTCAGGGGCGATGGTGTCCACCTGGGGGCAAAGGGTTCAGACGATCAAGAAGTGACCAAGTCAGACTTACTGTACATCTTAGTAGAACCTCCGCACAAGGAAGAAACAGAAACACTTGGAACAACAAACAAACTCTTTCTATGATTAAGGTATAGGTATATTATAATGTGTAGGTTTTGACACTACTCTATATACACTAAATATATATATATATAGTTTCCCACGCACAATTCCAGCCCTATCTGACCTTCACGTAAGGATTCTCCCGCCACGGTGGGCTGTTTGCTGTTGCTGTGTCTCCGTCGGACTCGTAATAAAACAGGTTGAAAGTCTCTTTGCAAGAGCCGGGGATGTTGGGAATGCTTGCGCAATCCCGCACCGAGAACTTGAGCTCCACGTAGACACGCAGCACACCTCGGCGTGGAATGAAGTCCGTCCGAAGCCAGTTGTTCTGGTTGGGCTCCAGGACATTACACACCTGGTACGTCCGAATAGGGTTCATGGAGTCGTCGTAGCCGCTGACCTCCTCCCACTGCGAGCAAAGAGAGAGAGAACAAAAATGTGTTTTAGGAGACCTGTGAAGAGAAAAAGGGTATTTAAGGGTTTACTGGTCATTTATTTGGCAAGCGCAGACAAGATCCTTTGATTTGTCTCTCATCATCCTTAAGCAGATCTACAGGTTGCATTCTTTCGAGCTCCAAACCGGACGTAATGCTCTCCAAAACGCCCGAGTGCATTCTCGTTGAGCAATCTGGGTAAATGTAATCCGTTTTCCAAGGTGACATTTGGGTCGCGGAACTTCACGCTACACAATTAAGAAGCGGCGCGGCGAGGGGGAAAGCATGTGTTTATCTCGGGGCGAGCGGGAGCGCATTACTTATAATGATGTATGGGTTTCGACACGCCAGACAACGAGCGGCAGCCAGCAGAAAGGACCGGACCGCTTAAGATTGTTGCCATGGCAACCCGTCGTTTCCATTGACTGACTCTGCATGCAGAGTCCAAAGACAAATTGTACTACGGGAGCTGTGTGAAAAGGGGGTGAAGGGGGGGGTTTGGTTGGTTTGAGAGAGGTTTGTCAAGCTTAAGGTCAGAGGATATGACAGGTAACTCCCTTATTGGTCATACTGCCATGTGTTTCACATGTAGGGGGATTTTTTTATAAATGAAAACAGTGCCTTAGGGAGAAATATTTTCATCCGTGGAACCTGTTTTCTTTTGTGTGCAAACATGAACGTATAGGTAGCCAAAAACATACAGACTGTATACTTGTACTCACCCCGCTTTCTGGATAGGTGGTCCATGCTAGCTCGGTTGTGGCCCACTTGCTGTCCATGAGTGTCTCTGAAAGCCGAAGATAATCAGTAAACAAATATATCCGAACATAATGAAACAAACGTTGCATGCATCCAGGCCCGTGTCCCTTTCCAAACCCCGAGCTCATCACGGATTAGCATTCTCTCTCTCTGCATTATCTGCTGCATGCCTAATCACTATATTTGTGCCAGCATATAGATAACGCTGCCTTCGTTTATCTATCCTCAACAGCAAAAGCCTCTGGCTCAGATGGAATAAGGCCCTGTTGCTTTGCCCGTACGGAGGCACGCGGCAACCCCCCCGGGGCGTTTACTGTCCTCTAAATATACTCCAATCAGTGGAGCAAAACTAGCCAGCGTACGGCTAGCGCTCATGCTAATGTTTTATTCACTTTGTTGAGGCGCCGCTCGATGAGGCTGAGCGCTCGCTTTAAATTAGCGCCGCTCTCGCATCTCCGAGCTGCTGCATGAAATATTCAGAGCAGAACGTCAACTTAGCCGATTAGGTCTCCGGAAAATACAGTTCAGGCGGTGTAGGAACACATACACACATATGCGCTTGTGTGTGGACGTACAAACACAGCACACGCACACACACAAACATTCTCACACTGTTTATGCATATTGTAGTGCCCCTTTTCATCGGTGTGTAAATTACAGGGTGGAACAGGGTGGGTTTAAGAGCGTCTTCATTGGGTGAAATATTCATCTAATTAGAATTAAAGGGAAGTGGCTCTGAAGCTTTGATCAATTCCTTATGACCACGCTCCCCACTTTACTTGAGCCGCTTTGAAATTGCGCCTTCGCTTGCACTCGAGTGAAGAATACCGCTGTCGCTGGCTTTTCCGTCAGGCTTCTTGTGGACACTCCTGAGAATTACTCTAGAGATTTTCTCCAAGCCTAGTATATGGAACGAGGGGAAGCGTACAGTCCTGGGGATTCACAGAGTGCCGTATCGCTTTAGGAGCAGCGCAGTGCTGAATGACACAAGCCATATCTCATATCATGTCGTAAATGAAAAACACTCAACATCATTAAAGTGTAGATATGTATGTATGTTTATACACGGGACTGGATGAGAGTGTGTCGAGCATGTTACTATTTAGCTGCAACATTACACTCTATCTCACCTTACTATTTAGCAGTAAATTAAGTTTACAGGGTTCAAATCATACAGGTGCTGTTTTGTCCTCGTCAAATCAAAGAAACGCAGGGAATTACATCTCATGTATACTCTGTATATATATTTGTGATATTTCTATTTACTATATATAATATCAGAAATAGAAGAAAGTCTGGGGCAAAATGCAGACCACGCCGGCACATTCTGAACATGGTGTATGTATCTAGACCAACTGTAGCAAAAACACAATATATATTATAAAAGTAAAATTAATAATAATATAGCAATAACATGAATATATATTAGCTAGAGCTTAAAGTTATATTAGTTAGAACTAGAAGTTATATATTAGTAGTGCTGGACATTATATATTAGATAGAGCTGGAAGTTATGGATTAGCTAAAGCTATAAGTCATATATTAGCTAGAGCTGGAAGTTATATATTAGCTAGAGTTGGAAGTTATATATTAGTTAGAGTTGGAAGTTATATATTAGTTAGAGTTGGAAGTTATATATTAGCTAGAGCTGGAGGTTGTATATTAGCTAGAGCTTGTTGTTATAGTATATTAGCTAAGTTATATATTAGCTAGAGCTGTAGGTTACATTTTAGCTAGTGCTGTATGTTATACATTAGCTAGAGCTGTAAGTTATATATTAGCTAGACCTGTAGATTATATATTAGCTAGAGCTGTAAGTTATATATTGGCTAAAGCTGTAAGTTATATATTAACTAGATCTCTAAGATATATATTAGCTAGAGCTTGAGATATGACACTAGACTAATAAATGCGTTAAAAAGGAAACTGAAAAACTGTTTGATTGAAGCTAGCTAAAGCTAGCTTCTAATCCAAGCAATATCTAAACAAAGGGCAAGCAGGCAAATAAGACTGGAGACTATCATTTTTTTAATGACTCAAAAAACACATCAGAGTCTTGAATTTGATTTATTTTCTTCTGTAGACCTTAAAACCCAGAGCCATTTTTTGCATTGCTGTGTTTTAATAAACATGTACAGGGTCAGATTTGTGTAATATGGAGTGGCATGTCTTTTTTGTTCAGTACAATGCAATCAATAATATGAATTTAATTTGTTTTGAACCAACTATACAAACATGACTGAGAAAAAAAATTGGATCATGGATAGTCACAAGTTTTAAGGTTGTTTCTGAGACCAATAATAATAATAATAATACGAGCATTTGGTGAGTTCGATATTTTTGAGACATCATTCCCATATTCCGGGTAAAAAAAAAAGTTTTAAAAGTAATTATAACTTTGGCTCTGCCTGACATAAACCCAAATCGACACACACCAGCAGGACTTCTGTATAAGCAGCTGTTTACTGATCCTGTGTTGCAGTACAGCTTGAATTATAAGGGTTCATTCTTTGACGTATTTTACACCAAAAACAAAAAAAAATCATCTCACAGAAACCTGAGACTTAGATAGTATTTTAAAATTGTAATAACTGACAAATAATTTTAAAAAATGTGTCAAAAAGGAAACTGAAATACTGTTTGATTGAAGCTAGCTAAAGATAATTTTCTAATAGTTTAATCTAGTTTCTAACCCAAGCAATATCTAAACAAACACAACAAGGGTAAGTAGCACATAAAGACTAGAGACTAGAGTTTAGAGACACCTCCTCATTCTGATTGGCTGGATATTGGGGTCTTACATCACTCTACAGCACTTGTACATTCGTGGAGACAATCTACAGGATGTGTTTATATAACTGTAGTTAATGCAAAAAAAACCCCCCAAAAAAACACTTTATTTCATCAGGAAATAAAACGTTACATGACGTGACCACCAGCCTTATTTGCCTATTTAATTGGACAAATAAAATTGACTTATACTGTTGTGAAGAAAAAAGAAAAAAAGGAACCGATGCTGGAAACTCCTCCCATAAATGTCCATTAAATGTCTCCTTTTTTTTCTCTACAGAACACAGGTGTTCCTAACGAGCATTACAGGCTAAACGAAGTTGCGCCATGAGGACTTAAGACACCTCCATGCATGATATCTGTACAGAATGTTATTTTCAGACGGCCCCTTGACTTGGACGCTTCTGACAGATGGGCCGAGTCGACTCGGGGGACCGAGCGAAGCCGTTTCACACTTTCTCTCCTGTCACAGTGGAAACGGTGCCCACTTGACCTCCATGGGATGTATAACTAATGTGCTCTGTTAGAAAACTGGTGTGACAGCCTGGCCTCTGAGTATCTCTTTCTCTCTCTCACACACACACACACACACACACACACACACACACACACACACACATACGAACGCTCAGCATCGATTGAGCTCTGCCCGCTGACACCGAAACTGATGAGGAATCGAGCCAGCACGAGCCTGAGGTGAGACGAGCGAGAAGGCGCCAACGATCGAGACGCAGCCACCGTGTGTTTGTGTGTTCGTTCTCGTTACAAATTATACGCCGCACCTCAAGACAGGAAGGGGAGCCACAGGGAAGGTGTGTGACTTTTTTTTATTTTTTTTACGCCCTCTCTAAAAGGCACCATGGAGCGAGGATGCACACCTTGTCCTGTGCCTTCTGTGTGTGTGTCTGTGTTTCACACCATCAGACGCGTCACTCCATCCAAGCCGAACTGCTCTTCTTTCTCCTTCCTCAGTCCGACCGATCAGACGCCCACGGCGGCGCAACGTCCTGACCTGAAAAGGTGTGCCGTCCTGCTCCTGGCACGAGACTTGACCTGTTAGTCGTGCATTCAACATGTACACATGTACATACACCCATGCCTTGTGTATGTGTGTGTGTGTGTGTGTGAGGTGTGAGGTGCAAATGGGTCTGGTCTGGGTATGGAACAAAGCCAAGGCATTGAACACCCCAAAAAACATGTAATCACTGCATTGCACAGAGATCCTATTGTGCTACAGTGAGAGGGAACCAAAAGTGTGTAAACACACACACACACACACAGCCGACGGGACCCCCGTTTTCCCTAAAGCCCACACCTTGGGGATGTTTTTGAGCATTTCAGCAAAGCTGGGCTGAATTTATTCTCCCCTTATGAAAGTCATAATTCCTGCACAAACACACACAACACTGAGGTTCGTCTCGTGCTCTGCTTTCATAAGGACATTCCGATACAAGCTGCGAATGTAAAAAGCTGACTTTCTCATAAAAAAACAAACACACACACATATACATACAAAAAAAGAGGAAAAGGGCACTTTTCTCTTTTCTAAAAAAAAAAAAAAAAAACGAACAAAGGGACTTACCTTCAACAGCAGACACCACAGGCAGCAAAAGGCTGCACAAAACCAGCAAATAATCCATCATGAAGCTTCCAACATGAAGCACAATTCAGACTAAACCATCACCAGAGCGGGAACAAAAGAAACACACAAAAATAAAAACACAACCACAGTTTGACTGGAAGGGACAAGAGAATCAGCTGTAACTGACTGACACATCCATCTCTACGTCTCCGCGCTACATCCCAAATCCCTCCCGCTGTCTCAAGCCCAGTATTCCGCAAAGCATCCCATCCCTCTGTCTCTCTGTCTCCCTCTCTGTCTCTCTCTGTGTCTCTCTCTCTCTCTCTCTCTCCCCGCGCGCGCGCACAGCTGTTACAATGTAGCGCCTCGCCGCTGCTACGTGTTCGGCATCCTCGCGATCAAAGAAGCTGTTGCTTCTCTGCGGACGGTCCAGGGGGCGGGGCTAAACCCGTGCGCGAGCCACCAATCAGCT
>JAOVVA010000044.1:18017366-18029202 GCA_028565275.1 Leiocassis micropogon | reverse complement strand
TTTTAAAATATCAGATTAAAACCAAGTATACTGTATGTGTGTAATAGGCTTTAAGGTAACATTAGATGACTAATGTTAGTGGAGCTATATTAAATGGAACAGTAACACAAAGAGAATTCACAGCATGTGTCAGGACAGTGTCTCGGTCCAGAACAGTCCCTGCCGCTCGAGACATTCTTGTTCTCCTTCGAGCGGCAGTGTAATTACATACGCTTTCTGTCTAGATCTAAGATTTTCCACGGATTCAAAGCCGCATCGATTTTTCTTCTTTTAATAACGCATTGATCTCAGAGCAAACAAATCCTCAACCACACTGATGAAATCAACAACAAAAGGACTGTATACAACATTTCTACAGCAAGACTGTAAAAGGAAAAAAAAAAAAAACGATTTGATTATGCAAGAGCACAAAAAGCTTCACACATGCAGCAAACGCGAGGGCTCAAATCTGGCCTTCTCTCACATCTGTTCTCACCGGCGTGCCTCAACGGGGGCTCGATTTGCTACATATGGACGCAGCCAGGAGCGGGGACAGGCTGGGGGAATACAGAAGCACAAGAGAGCGATGATAGAGATTTTGTGTGTGTGTGTGCATGTGCGCGTACTTCAGGGCCACCGTATACTCTAGTGGATAAAGTATTCCACCCGTGCGGGCAGCTTTCAAGACAGAGTTAAAAAATGTGGCTTACCAGGCTCGTATATATGGTGGAGAGCAGCCAGGCGATGAAAACGGCTTTTAGTTTTAGTGCTCGAGCTGACGGGCCAGTGGGTCAGAGGAATTAGAAGAAAGGAAGAATAAAAACATGCTCAGGAAAATTGGTATTTGTAGTCGCTTTAAGTGCTGGACATTCGAGCTGGGCGATAAATCCCGGCGTAGTAAACCTATTTAAGATATTTCAGATATCGTCAGCGGCCGTGACTCACAGGAGCAATCGTGATCGTTAGATATCAACCCAAGAACATTAAACACTGCCTGTTTAAACAGAGTTGATCATTTTTCACCATTTTCATTGTTTAGTACTTCACCCAAAATGTTAAATAAAGAGTAAAACACTTAGCGGTGTGCTATTTTAAGCAAATAATCAACCACGGGTGATCGTGTGATGCGGCTTGACTCGATGCCAAGCGGAGCTGTTTGTGTTTACAAAGCACTGTTACTGGGACTCCTTCCAAAAATGTTAAATAAGCATCTCCTCACCGAAATCAGTATGTGATAGGATTTCTGTTGGCATGTTGCTCGCACCTCATACACCTCATCCATTCGGTCACAGTACAAGGTAAAGACTTTAACCGTCTCTAAAGATATGCAAGTGGAAACGGAATATGATTCGAACAATAATGGAGGTAATAGAGACGCCGGTGGTCACCTGAAATGAGTTGCAGGACGACACGGAGAACAATGAGCAAAGGAAACACACCATAATCATCCTTCGTGTTTTTAGTCGAATCAAGACAACGACACCGAACGTACAGGAGACATGAACAGTACTGGTTTATAAAAAGTACTGGTAACCTTAGGGAACTGAAGATTTGCAGAGAGAAATTTTAATAACAATACTGCAGAAATCAAATGCTTTCCTATAGAAGAACATTTGCTTTGCAACTCCCTTAATTACTCTATACAATCCCCTGCTACACTAATGCACTTATCCCAGTGTTTCACTAGTGCTTGGACAACATCAAGGTAGAAAGTTTTCTCAGTACGTCGGAGCCGTGATCAGACCGCTTGCCTCATATCCGAAACGCCGGCCTCCCAGGAACATGTGGAACTGGCTTGGAGCGAGGTCAGGACTGTAAAGGGGCGTGGCAATGACTCAAAGCTGAGTTCCTGTAATGTGCAAGTGGTGAATGAGTGTGTGGAAAGTTCACACACAGATGCGCCTCTTCTTCAAGTTGGCGACAGGTTATTCGTCGGTTTTCAAGGACAAGGCTCTCCACTCGCTGAATGTTCATGGGATCGACTGCGTTACGCTCCGTCTGGTCTTCTATCATTTTTTGCTACCCTGCCAGAATTTCCTATCAGTAGCAGAAATTTAAAGTTTAACATCAGTCTGCGCTGATTTCTCCATTTATCCTAAACCTATAGTTTTGAATGGTTGTAGCACTGCAAAAATATGGACCAGTTTTATCGGAGGTAACATTTCCTGACATATTGGTAGCACTTTGTGACATGTTTTCAATGTTGTCAGAATAGAATACCTATCACTTTAATGCCGGTAGCAATTTTTGACGTGCAGATTCAACGTTTAAGTGTGAAATTTTATTTAAATTTCAATTTTTATTACTAAGCATAAACCCACAAGTCACTTGGAGTTGTTGTTGGTCTTGCAGCTGTTCCTGTCGAGGGGTCGCCACAATGGACCTTCCGATCCGCACACAAGCCTAGCACGGGTTTTACGCCGGAGGCCCTTAACGACGCAACCCTCCCAATTTATCCAGGCTAGGGACCGGCACCGCACCAGTGGCTGGGAATCGAACCCGAGCCTTCCACATGGCAGGCGAGAAAACTGCCACTGAGCCACCGATGCCCTACACTAGTCACTTGGAGTAGTAGCATGGACTTGTGGGTGGGGCACTAATGTGAAGTGATCACTAAAGAGTGATGGGTAGGACGGATTTATAGAACTCCTGGATCACAGATGTACGGCCTTCTTTAAACTGTTTCAATGGTTTTACTAAGAGTCTCATCATCGTACAGTGTGCATCACATACATCATGTGTGCACATGTAAAGTGAATGTACTGTACAGCATACAGTATACTGGAAGTAAAGTATATCAAGTAAACGAAGCAACAGTTATTTCCTTTCATTTTAAATATGCATCTGTAAAATGTAAAGTAATACAATATACTTAAACAATAATAACATTTCCAAAGTTGGATTTTCTTCATTTTCTTTTTTTTACTTTATTGTTCATCCAACTCAGATAAGAGCTGTAGGAGGGACGAACTGCTGATTCGTTTTAAATGAAGTCAGGCAACACAGAGGAGACGCAGGTCATCATTTGATGCAACACAAACTAATAATCTAATAATCTAATAATAGAAACAAAGTTAACTCAAGCTTTTGTACACATTGAAGAGTTGACATGCCGTAAAGCACATACAGTAGAATGATAAAGGTCAGTCTGCTTGTTTCTCACAGCACTAACGGAAACGTAACTGCCTCAACAGCGGAAGCTATAACTAGAAGACTGATTTGTTTCTAGAAGGTCCTTGTTTGTGCAGGCAAAACAATGTAGAGCTTTCAAAATGCTGAAAACAAGACAGATGACTTGGTGCGTCCCGCTGCCTCTCTGGTGTCGTAAATAATTACTGATGTAATGTGCGGTCGACACCCACAGCCCTGCACTCCGTGTGTCTGTGTATATATATATATAAAATTCTATAAATATATAGTATATATCTAGAATATATATATAGTTTAATATAAAATATGATATTGTGTTTTATATATATATATATAAATTGCCCAAAATTGATAAACATCCTCAAACAGCATGAAGCCGTTTTTCAGAAGACGTTACCGTTTCCCCCTTTTCTTTAAACGGAACTATAATTCCGATAACCATAGATCTGGGGATTTAAAGATTTCTCTCTGTGTGTCTCTGAGACAGTCCATCTTCATCTTCACCAACAATCCAGCATCTGTTTGGAATTCTAGCCGTGCTTAAGATATTAATACTGTATGTTGCAATTCGAGTAGAAGTAAACAGAGAGTGTTCATAATAATGGCAACTAAATTATGCGCACGTATTTTATCATCAAATAAAAGACATTAGTGTCTGTGTATAATTAAAGTCATGCGCATATTGAAGTCATCAGAGTCTGTACACAGTGATAGACAAAAGGGACAAAGACAAACGTGCCTGTTTTAAGGAAATGAAAATGGCTCATTTCGAGCCCCTTTTTCTAAATGAAGTAAAGCTACAGCCGGCGTCAGGACTGCCCTCCTCAGACATTCATCTCTGATAGTCGACCAAAAACTAAGAAAAACATTCCCATTAGCGAGGCGTTTCAGATGCGGTGCTTCATGCCGACACGTTCTCGGCTGGGAGTATTGATGAGTCACCACATTTCTCTCTCTGTCTCTCTCTCTGTCTCTCTCTCTCTCTTGCTGCTTTTCCCTCCATCATTATTCATCCTCTCCACCTTTTTAATCTCCAGCGGGCTGACTCAGAATTCATTTTCCACCCAGGAAGCGCACGGCTCCTCGCTAGCCTCGATTAACAGGGTAGATAGGAAATTACGTTTGGATTGTATTTTGTAACATTTATTTTTTGCCAAGTTTTCATTTAATCATAACGTGGGTGGTTTGGTTTGTGATCAATATCTACTCTGTGTCAGACACTAGAATTTACATCATGGTTTACATAGATGGTTGTCTCCCTGAAAGGGAAATATGGCTTCCAGACTCGTTATTCAACAGGGTGAAGAATTGAGCAATATCACATGAGATGGAGTGCTGTTGTGCTGAATATAAGCCATGCTGATATACAGCACAACAGCACAATCTCGAGTGTGATATGGGTTTTATGCAAAAGTTCCACAGACACCATTAACTGTCAGCAGCAATTTTTTTTGCTCCACTAGCAAGTATCTTCCACGACTGGCAGAATTATCCAACCGCGACTGGTGGAGCTAGCGACAGCGTAATTAGCAGGAGGTGCAAGTAGTTTTAAACTTTTCCAGTTACCGAGTACATAAAAGAACATGAAGAGTTCAAAGGCGATTTAGAACGACGTAGAAGTGATTACTGCGTGAGTAAGACGGCGTGTTGTCAAAGACGACATAACGTTATCAGATGTGTGTTCGTGCTGAAAGTGCTTCTGTGACTGGGTGTGAATGTGGGTTTTGTCAGGCGGCTGCTCTCTCCTCAGTACTGCGGACCGTACAGACCTACTCTCACCCCACAGCTAGTGTCATTAACCACTGTAGGACATCTGGGACGCCGAGTGATATGTACTGTATAGATAAACGTCCCCGTGCTGTTACTGTCTATTATCACCTGTAAATACCTCTCGTCCAGTCAGCTTTTTTAATTTACAGATTATCCATTGTGCCCCCAAAAAATATACTGAATTGAAGCGCAAGGGATGTATGGAGATTTTCCTTTTTATAATCACACTTTAAATTTGATATTAGTTAGATTACTAAAATAATTGCAGTTATGTGAATAAAATTGCATTCATGTGAATATTTTTAATTAATTAATTTATTTTATCTATTTTTCACATTTCATTTAATAAAAAAATAGAATAAAGTTTAATTATTTTATTTTTCATTGTGTAAAATTGCATTTATGTGAATAACACGTATATAAAATGATTTTCGTTCAGAATTGTGACAAACACAATTTTACCGTTTAGACATGTGTTTTTCCTAAATTCACATTTTAACATAATATATATATATATATATATATATATATATATTTTTTTTTTAATCAGTTTATAATTAAAGTCTTTCATCATGCACTAAGTTTCATATTACAGCGTCCATCCAGGTCCTGAGAGCCATTTTTTTCTTTCAAGTCCTCAGGTGCTGTTAACATAGTATGAAATTAATTGACTTGATGCATGAATATGTTTTTTCGACCAATCTAATGCGAATTTAAATGCTGGCGGTTGTACGCCGACAAAAAGTTCTGCCAGTGCCTCGGCTTTTTATCACGCTTATTAAAAGCGTCGTCTTTTCCTTATAGCCGGACTTGTTAGACTGATGGTTTGATGCCGCGTCGTGTCAGAGGACGACGTTTGACAGGCAGGGTGCTGCTTCCACTATTGTATTCCGTCATAAATCTATTGAAAAGCATCGATTGCTACAATTCACCGTTTGGCGGAACGGCACTTTCACAGCGCCTCGTCTGAGATAAATCAACATCCAGCACGGTCTGTCTGGAGACATTATTTCACACCTGACTCTAATGCTTCTGATCAGAGCGGTGTAAAGACTCTCGCCAGATGAGAGTCGACAGATATTGAGCAGCGCGATGAGAATCTGGTGCTTCGTGCCGTTCCTCAGGTCGACCACGGGTTTGAAGTAAACCGTATTTTCCATCAACGTGCACAGAAATCTCTAACAGACTAAAAATAGTAACAATCTCCTGTTGTCATGTACACTATCAAGTGAAGGGTTCGACACACCTGCTCATAGCAGTGATTTATTTATTTTTTTTGTTATTGCTATTTGATTTTCTGCACTTGCTCAGTAGTAGACGAGCTCTCACAGAAGGTACATAATATACACTGGATGTCATGTGCTCGCCATGGTGTATGACCAAAAAGGAAAATGTGCCTCAATTTTACAAACTTCCGCATTTAAACATCATTTTAATGCTTTTAAAATAAAACCTGCATGGAAAAAAAAAACAGGAAAAAAGTTTTAAAAGAATGCAAGGAAATAAAGCAGAGAAGAAGAAGAAGAGGAAGAAAGTGAATGAAATGAGGGAAAAGCATATTAAAAAAAGCTACTCTGAGGATATGAAAAAAGTGAAGCCAGTGCTAAAATATTATTAAAGAATATTTATATCCCATTCAGGATGAAGGGTAAAAACTTATGAATCACTGAGGTTTTTCATTAGCAGATTTCTTTTTTTGCACTACACTGTAATATAGTTAGAAATTTCATGCTTTAGTCCGTTTAATAAACCACACCTACTTCAGTGAGAATGAGAGACCCTCCTACCAGGCTGATGATTGACAGATTAATAATGCTTTAGTGACAAACCACACCTCCTTTACTGAGACAGACACACAGGCCACACCTCATTTATTATGATTCGCAGGTAAATAATGCTTCCATGACAAGCCACGCCTCCTTTACAGGACCTCACCGTCATTGGTGCCACACATCCTTTGGTGACAGACATCACCCTTGATTATAAATGATGAGTAGGGTGTGCCCAATTAGTATATGCAGGGCGTAGCACCCACAGCTTCTCTGGTATTTAAGAACAGAGTAATGTAGTGTAGTGTAGGCACGCCCTTTTCATTATGAGTTATAGACACATAGGCCACGCCTCCTTCATTATAATTGACACAATGGTCATGCCCACTTCATTATGACTGACAGACACATAGGCCACGCCTCCTTCATTATGATTGACAGACACACAGGCCATGCCCACTTCATTATGATTGACAGACACATAGGCCACACCTACTTCATTATGATTTATAGACACGCCTTCTTCTTCACTTTTTCAGTGACAGAAATGCCACACCTTGATGCCACATAGAGCACGCCACCTTTCCAGGACCTTTCCTGTCTTAATCTTAATCTAAATCTTAACGAAGGAGGCGTGGCCTACATGTTTGTCAATTGTGTGTCTTATGTGTCTATAAATCATAATGAAGGAGGCGTGGCCTATGTGACTGCCACATCCTCAGACACAGAGTGCAATAAAAGAGCACACTGCGTAAAAGTAAATATATTTATTAATGAAATACTGTAATGTATTTTATGTCTTTTTATTTCTTTTTTGTAACCGCTCTAATGAGTGCATTGTATTCTTATTCTTTTTCTAATCATTTAATTTCACTATCCTTTATTTAACCTAATGCAGCATGAGCTGTAATGTCTGGAGGTATCTCAATGATGTGAGAATAAAGTTTATTAGCAGCAGGTTAGTGTCTGTGTGACCGGAAGGTTGTGAGATTCTGCCACACTTGCACGTCTCTGCCAAATGAATGAATAAATAAATATGTGTAACATAATACACACCGGCTAATTCTCTAACACCTCATCTCTTTAAACGAATCAGACTGCATTTAAAGGACAACATGCAAAATAAAATGTCTCTGCATTGCATTTCCACCTGAGTCCAGACTTTCTGAGGTCATGCCTTTGTGTCAAGGCTCTCATGTTTCGCTGGCTTTTGTCATTTTCAGTGCCTTTTCTCTTGTTGAGAGACGAAATTGTGCCGACATAGTGCTTTTTTTTTAAGTTCACTAAAACACTGATGTTCAGCTCCAGGCACTAAATAGCCCCAACACTACACATTTTTTCATGCATCCCTGCAAAAATATACACCTGATTCATCTGGTTTCGGGCTCGCCGAGCATCAGGTGTGCTTTCGCTGACGAATGATACAACACGGAATTTGTCCTTTGAATATCAGGCTACAGGCTGATGCAGAAAAAAAAAAAAAATTATCATTGATTGATTCTTCTTAGTACACCGGAGCCATGATGGGACCGCCTGCTTCATGTTTGAAATGCCGGCCTCCCAGGAACTCCTTTAATGTCCCAAACATGTCTTAGAGCGAGGTCAGGACTGGACGGGGGATGTTGGAATAACTCCCAGCCGAGTCCCTGTAATGTGCAAGTGGTAGCTGTAATTGGTGTTAACTTGAAAGTCCAGCTGCCTAACACACAGTATGACTGCAAATCAATCCCAGCTATATCTATCTGATGTCACCCTGTTAAGTCTGGTTCCTCTTAAGGTATCTTCCTATTGCCATCTCAGGGAGTCTTTTGCTTGCCACGTCGCCCTCGGCTCACTCATCACTGACAGTCTGATAATTATGACTTGTACAGATTTTCTCACAATTTTCAAACTTATTTCAGGGCACATACTATGGGCAATTTACAGAGAGAACATGCAAACTCCACATAGGTGGAACGTGGGACTCGAACCTGGAGTCTTGAGGTGCAAGGCGACAGTACCAACCACTACACCACACTACGCCAGCAGACTTTTTCATAGAAAGAAAAACTGGCTCTCTCGCCTCTTTTGATTTTAAACCCCTTTTGAGTTATTAGGCATGTCTCGAAGGAAAGGCACATCATGACATCATGACACACAATGACATGCAGAAATGGAGTTAAGTAGGAGTACAGAGTTGTAGGATGTAGTGGAGTAAAAGTAAAAAATATCCT
This sequence comes from Leiocassis micropogon, assembly GCA_028565275.1. Lineage (NCBI taxonomy): Eukaryota > Metazoa > Chordata > Actinopteri > Siluriformes > Bagridae > Leiocassis > Leiocassis micropogon. The sequence goes on along the minus strand of JAOVVA010000044.1, from coordinate 18,020,321 downwards.
CTGAGAAAAACAACTCAAGTAAAGTTCAGATGCACGAAATATGTACTTAAGTACAGTAGTGTAGTAAACATACTACATTTCCTTCCACCTCTGGTGTACAGTTTCAAGGATCAGACGTCCCACTTGCTGAATGTTCACAGGATGACTGCAGTGCCCTCCATACTGTACCACCTCGGCTGGGTTCGTCATTCACAGACCTACAGCCCTCTTTAAAACGTTTGTACTGTTCAAATGTTTTACTGCGGATAATAGTCTCCTCATTATGCACTCGTTCAATTTCATCACAAGTCCCGGTTTGACTTGAACGCCCCTTGTAAATAGTAATGCAGCTTAAGAAAAGTAGCGGTTTTTGAACAGGATTCGACAGGAACCGTTTCAAATTAAACCTTGCCACAATTGATAAACTGACGACAGTAAGAAAAACAAAAAACTGTTGATGATGACAAAACCAATGTTTAATTGATGTCCAATCAGACTAAAAAGTGAGTGTAAACATATAAGACGTTTGATCTGTCCAGACGGCGTAACTCTGGTCCGAGGTGGTAACGTGACGCAGCCGTGTGAGCCAAAACATAACCACTTCAAATTGATGTCTTGTTTATAGCCATAAACCGTTCAGGCATGTTAGTCGCTCAGCAGGACGCTCTATGTAACCCAAGCCTCATGATTTTTTTGTACCCTTGAGCTACGCACACATACACAAGAGTCAAGTTTATGTTTCTGGATGACAGGAAGTCCCACGGTGTCCTAAACCACTTCAGTGTGTCTCTAAAGAACTGGTTGCGGTTTGAGACATCAAACACGTCCCAGCTCATTGACTATATTTGTTGTAAAAAAGTGGAAAATTGCACGAGGGTCCTTTTCCTTTTAAACCACATCTTTAATCTCGACCTACAGTGAGTTTTCACTGTCCGTTAAGTGCTTTCATGCCCACTGAAATATACGATCTTTAGCATTTTCATTGGCTCGATTCCACTATCATTCATTGGCCAAGCTCATTAATTTAAACGCACCCTGATTGCAGAAAGTAAGACTTTTCGTGCTCAGAAGTGTACATTAGCCAACGACTAACTGTCAAAGCTAATAACTCTCCCTAGAAGCAATTTGTCTGGCGGGAGTAGAGTAAAAAAAATCTGCATTTCTATTGAGTGGTAAGTAATAAACATTGTGTTGCGCATAGAGCCCTTCCGCAGAAAGAGAGAGGCCCAGATAACAAAAGCAATTTCACATTTATATTACTCTTTTCCAGACTGTTCTATCCAAAGAGACTTTGATGTGAGACAGAAATTAATACAGACTCCCACTGAGACGCCCAAAGCTAAATACAATGTCGAAGAAGGCTAACTTCTAATAAAAAAAGTTTTAACAATAGAAAGAAAAAAAAACATGCATACATACACACACACATCGCGCTGTTGAATTCTGAATCCTGACTGGACAAAATGTCCATCCATCCTTTGTGTATGTGTATGTGACAAATAAAATTTGAATTTGAATTTGAATTTGTGTATTCCGAGTAGGGTCGCATGGGGTCTGGACTGAGTCTATCAGAAGGAACCCAGGAGGGGTACATCCTGAATGGGGTGCCAACCCAATGCAAGGCACAAGCACACAGATAGATTATGGGAAAATTGAAAAGGCAATCAACTCATTGTGGAGGAAACCGAAAAACCCAGAGGAAACCCATTAAGCACAGGGAGAATGTGCAAATCTCATGCACACATATCGGAGGCAACGATATAGCCCCAACCCTGGAGGTGTGAGGTGACAGTGCTAACCGAAAGTCAAAAGAATGCGTTGGTTTTGAATAGGTTATCAGTTCTATAGTAACAGCTTTGGAGGCTGCAACATGTTATCAAAGCTGTTGTTGGTCTTTCAGATGCTCCCGTCAAGGGGTCAGCACATCGGACCATCCGATCCGCACACAAGCTTGGCACAGGTTTTGCTTTCATAGGATGCCCTTCCTGACACAACCCACCTTTTTTTATATTGGCTTGGTACCGGCACTGCCTCCAGTGGCTGGGGTTTGGGAAATGCAGTCGAACCTGTGCCGTCCACATGGCAGGCGAGAAACCAACCCCCTTTACCACCACTGCCCCCAACACATAATCCAAGGCCTGTACTAAATCTAAATCAATTAATGCAATTATTATATTCCTGTAAAGATGTGTTTAGTTACCCATAATTGTAGAAGTTTTTCTGAGCAATGTGACAAGCTGCTTACTAAAAAGAAAATGGATTTCCAGGTAAGATGTGCCACACTTTCTTTAATGCTTACTCACTCACTCATCGTCTATACCGCTTCATCCTGTATACAGGGCCGTGGGGGGGCTGGAGCCTATCCCAGGACACTTAGGGCACGAGGCAGGGTACATCCTGGATTAGGTGGCAATCCATTGCAGGGCACAAACACTCATTCACGCACTATGGACAATTTGGGAACACCAATTTTGGCTTGTGGGGGAAAACTTAAGAACCCTGAGGAAATCCAATTAGCACAGGCAACCTCCATGCATACAGGACCGGAGGTGGGAATTGAACCCGGTCCCTGGAGGTGCAAAGGCGACAGTGCTATCCACTAAGCCACTGTGCTGCCTTGTTGAATGCTGAGCAGGGAAAAAAAATGTCACAAAAACTTTTTTGAAGAAATGCAAATATTGCTTAATATTACCAAAGTCACAGATAGATTAGAATGGCATTAATTATTTTCTATGATAATGTCATTCATGACTTTTAATATCTGAACCTATAAGTCTGCATTCTGACCTCTTAAACGGACTTATATAAATATATCTACTTATATAAATTTAGCTATAAATGGTGAAAAGTTTAACATGTCATTGCTTTTTAAAAGAGGTGTAAGTGGAACAAAACACTTCAGGACATGAATTATTGGAAAATTAGCAGCTTTAAAATGGCAACAATGTTATTGCTTTCAGCTTCATATTGTTTTAT
>JAOVVA010000044.1:18002829-18013484 GCA_028565275.1 Leiocassis micropogon | reverse complement strand
GGCTTCATTTTTGCTAAATAAATAATGGCACAGTGAAAAATATGTATGTCAGATGATTTTTATTTTTATTTATTTTTATTTTTTTACACAAAACACATAGAATTAATTAGAGGCGGCATTACCTTTTACTTACCTTATAATTAAGATGGCACATGCTATACAGTAGGCCTATATGAGACTTGCCAGCACAAGCGCTAGTTATATTGTTAGCAAGATTAGCAAAATAGAAACAGAAGATTGTAATTTCAGTTTTTTCAATTTGATTATTTAAAGTACATCTTAATTTATAGTATGAAAAGTAAGGTATTTAAGCTGTTAAATTTAAAGAAGTTACCCAGGACGCAATGCTAGTTATGTTGTTAGCAAGATTAGCAAGAACAAAAGACAGAACCAGAAAACGTAAAAGTCATAGTTTGGGGCATTTTGAAGCAAGTATTTCTAAATACAATAAAAAGAAAGATATCGGGAGTTTTCCGTGAAACTAAATGGTGTAGACATGCTAGTATTGTTATTAGCAAAAGCATCAAACAAAAACAGACGAATGCTTTGGCAGACAGAAGCTAGTTATGATTTTAGCTCGAGCAGGAAACAGAAACAACGTAACAAACATTTCGGTGTTTTTGATTTATAAGTCGACCAGTCAGGGGGATGTTTTAATTATTTAGCCTCATATGCGTATTTTCCTGCTTTTCCTGGTGAGCGACCCTACATAGTGCAATTACGCAGAAAATAAGGAGTCATTTGGGATTTGGGGGGCTTTATGAATAGCTGCCATACGATGAGCCACATTTCACACAATATACAGACCCAGAGAAACGTGATCTTCTTTCAGATGTGTGTGTGTGTGTGTGTTTCTCAAGGCTGAACGCTTTCTATATTGACCATACCAGATACAGACACGCTGTAATGCGATCTTCCCCTCGAAAGTGTGTTTCTCAAGGCCGATATCGCACAGCGGACAGACACAATCCTCTCTCTCTCTTTTTATTTTTTACAGCAGACGTTTATACTCTGCCCTCTTGAGGAATGCGGCACCTTCAGCATCTTTAGCAAGCCTGAGACATCCTTATTTACGTTTGAGTGAGTTTCTGGGGCATCTAGGGCCAGCGCCTGAGATTTAATGAATGATCTGTCGCACACTCCGCTGCACTTCTTTCCATTTAGCACTCGTACTGACGCTGCGCAAAGGCCTCGTCCCAAATGGACGATCTGCCCCGCTCTCGCACTGCTGGGGATTGCAAAAGACAGGGCTGCTAATATGGGGGGGGGGGGGGGAAAATTTGTCCCCCTGTCTGAGTTCTGTTTGTAAGAAGGCGACTACTACGCTAACAACAACATGTTAGCAGGAAATCGTGTGAGCCTGGAAGCAATTTCCAGTCACTAGCGATGGGAAAGCAGCGTGAGCTGATGAAAGATTTCTTGCCTCTGGACATTTAGGCATCCAAATAGTATGGGTAGAGTTTATTGGAGATCCTTTTTCTTTAATGAACAGGCAGGTATTCAAGTCAAACAACATGATACAACACTTTATAGAAGTGGTACTGGTAGGACAGAGTGTTAATTCTGTGTTGATTCTGGTTCTACCTCCTGGTAGATGCAACCAGGTTTTACTGATCAAACATTCTAGCTGCTGTTCCAAAATGTTTTATTAATATGTGTTTTAAAAACACAACTACCATCAGTCTGTTTTCTGGTATTTCCAAAAGAGGCATTCTGGAGGTCTCTGGAAACAGACATTAATTACATCATAATGTTTCCCCTGGTGGGACGGTGGCCTTCAGGGTCACATTCAGGGGTCCGGGTTCGAGTCCCTCTTCGGGTCTGCATGTTCTCCCCGTACTTGGTGAGTTTACTCTGGGTTCTTCTCACAGTCCAAAGACATGCAGATTAGGCTAACTGGAGTTCCCAAATTGTCCGTAGTGTTTGAATGTTGGCCCACCACGGTTGTAAAAATGGGAATAAATACAATGGTCATGGATAGATTGATGGAATGTTTCCTTTATTTTTATATTTTTTGCCACATATTAGTTTGGAATAATAAGTAGGTTAAAAAAAAGCATGTTCTTACAAAGTGTAAACGAGTCAATGCCTTCTTTTGAAGGGTGCCAATACTTAAAAAAAAATCTTTCTCAGTGTCTAGGGCGAATGAGGTGTTGACAAAAATCCTTGTGCAATGCAGACATCTAGTGGTGGTCCTGCTGACAAAATAATATATATAAACACACACACACACACACACACACACACACACACAAAATGTGTTAATACTATTAATAATGCTCTCTGTTAGCAGTGTCCAAGTTTGGGGGGAAAAAAGTGACACATAAAAGGAAAAAAAAAATCCTTTTCTTTCTCCCATACACTTCAAATTCCTGAATTCCCGCTGCAGACCTTCACTGGAACAAACGGCTCATTCATCCTCTGCGGTCAGACTGGAAAGGAAAAATAAATAACCCTGCAGCCGGCCGTGTCCCAAACCGCACCATAAGGGACGTATAGAGTTATTACTGGTCACAGTCTGAACGGGTTTGTAGTGCGCTGTGAATGGTGTAGGGACAGTCATGTGACACAGACGTGCGAGTGTGTGCAGGAAGGAGAGTAGGGCGTGATTTGGGACACGGCCAACATCATGTTCACTCCGAGCTCGAGATGTGGACTGTAACGTGGAGTGTGTGGGTTCTGTTAGTTTGTGGCTTGGTGTTTAGTGAAAGACAAAGAAGGTAAGTTGTTTTTTTTTCTTTTTTTTTTTTCTTTTAATTTTTAAGTGGCTGGTTGTTTAATAAACCTTAAACTTGTTGTGTGTTTAGTTTTATGTATACTAAAGCCAAACTTAGTTAAAGTTATATATCCATAATTTCCTAAGGCTCAGTCCCATCTTAGCTTTCTTTAATTTATATTAATATTCTTTATTTATTATACAAATTTGAGCGAATTCAAAAAAAATACTTGTTTTGTTGAATTAACATTAAATTTGTTTTCTGGCAAGTAATTCATATTATTTATTAATCAGGAATGCTTCTTTATAGAAATCAAAATAACAGTTCACTTTCCTGTGGCTTAATGGTTGCCATGAAACACTTGCCTAATGGTTTTAATGGTACGGTAGTTAATGGAATCACATTCTATCTATCAACCATAAATGCTATATGTTATACATTTTATTATGTAACTTACAAGAATATTATTACTGACACATATTAATATTATAAATGTCCATTAAATCTATTTAATTAATTGTTAAGATTAATGTACAGCTTATTTTTTTACAAAGGAGACAATAATACGCTTCTCAAAAATGAGTTACAGGTCACCTGATTAATCAGTAGGCCTTTAATTGTAATATTATTTTTTATGGAAAACAAGTAATATTTCTTTTTGATGGTACAGTAATTTCAACAGTTAATTCAATAGATTTGATGGGCTTCTGCAATATTAATATGTGTAAGTAATACTTTTCTAGTACGTTACACACAAAGAAATTGTAACATATAACATTTCTTGTTGATACAGTAAATGTGATGTCATTTACTACTATACCTTTAATACCATTAGGGAAGTGTTTAATGGAAACCATTAAGCCACAGGAAAATAAACTGTTACTTTTGATTCCTGTAAAGAAGCATTCCTGATTAACAAATAATATTAATTATAAAATATTAATTCAGTTTTAAATGGAAAACATGAAACTAAAAAGATGATGAAGGAGAAAAACCTGCGAGAATTTACAAGCCATCCCAAAACCACCATGCTGTAAATTTCGCCTCGTAATCTCTACAGAACATCTCAAGAACTACAACTTCTTTTTACTCCACTACTACCAGCACTACTGCTCACATAATAATCCAGCAGGAATTTTTGCTCTTTAGCTAGCTAGCAAAACATTCCGTTTAACGTCTTTTTTTCTCATAGGCCGGTGTTTACATGCGGTGGGAACTTTACTGGAACTTCAGGACTCATCGGGAGTCAGGGTTACCCCGGGGTTTACCCTCCTAACACCAAATGTGTGTGGAAAATCACGGTAAGCGTCATGGAGTTGTAAATAAGCTAGGTTTAAATAGCTAGGCGGTTTTCTAGGCCAGAAATAAGGCACACACACACACTCACACACAGATGCAACGTTTTCTGAATATTCTTAATGTGAGTTGCGTGAAAAGGTCAAGAATATGGCGGTTGAATAAATGCTGACCAGGAGAGGGCGCTGTCGTCCATCAGCGATGGGTTTAAATCATCTACGAAAGCGTTTCCTGGTCAGCAAATAGTGCAGATGTGTAAACACTATGGCTAATAAAATAGCAGCTAAAACAACGTGTTCATGCTTTCAGTTGTTTATTATTTATAAGATTTGGTATATTTTGCGTTTAGATGATTTTTAGGTTATGTATTTGTTTTGTTTTGTGTTTTTTTTGGCAAAAAACTCAAAACAAGGAAAGATCCAAGTGAAACGTATTTTACAGGAGAGATCGTACGTTAGAGAAAATACAGAAAAACCTCGAGGTAGCTAGACTGGCGGAAAAGTAGCAAAGTGGGCGGGTCTAGCTAAAGCAACAATGTTAGAAAGATGTTCTACAAATGATCTGTTTTGCTCTCCCATTTCTGTCCCCCCTCCCAACCACAGGTGCCTCACGGCAAAGTGGTGTCCCTTACCTTCCGTTCCCTCGACCTGGAAAACGACGGGCTTTGCCGCTACGACTACGTGGACGTGTACGACGGATTCGTGAACAGCCAGCGGCTCGGGCGATTCTGTGGCACAGCACGGCCGGGAGCGCTGATCTCCAGCCACCACAGGATGCAAGTAGTGATGGTTTCAGACGCCAACACGGCCGGGAGCGGCTTCCTGGCCGGATACGTTGCTGTTCGACCAGACGCCAGGGGTAATAGGAGCTACTGTACCATCAGCATATGTACAGTAACGTTTTATACTATAGGAATGAAATAGTCACATCATTCAAGGGAAGTAAATTTATTTCCAGGAGACATTTTATACACCAAGTGCTTAACGTAAGAACAATCGAAAATTAAGACAGGACAGGAACAGCCTGGAACATAAATTCATATATTTAAAAAAAAATCAAATATATATATATATACAGTATATATAAAAAAGAGATGTTAGCGATATTGGTTTTCCTAACCAAGCGATTCCGTGCTCTGGCTGCTGCCATGTGCTGTGTGCACTCTGTAATATGCAGAAAATTGTACTTGCGGCGGATTTCTTTATGAACCTCCATCCCTACGTGGTTAAATATAGAACGAGGCCTGGCTCTCTCTGTCTCTCTCTCTCTCTCTCTCTCTCTCTCTGTCTCGCTGTCTCCGAGCTCATTTTGTGGAAAGATGAAAAGTATGATATTGTGGAAAGCCTGCTCGTGCCCACAGCCGCTCTCCGCGTACTGTAACGTCTAATTTTCCCCGGCTGCCTCTCAGCACCGAGCTGTGCTGCAAAGTGAAAGTGTGTGTTACAGGGCCTTGTACCGCTGCATTAGATTGTCCGATGGTTTTCATTTGGTTTGTAATATTTTCCAGCACTGAAAATGGCCAAGGCTTTAAAAGGTCATGAGCGAGTGTGTGCTCAGTGTTTGTCTTGCTGTCGCTCGTGCTAGGGGAGCGGTACTGCGGTGGACTCCTGGACAAACCCTCAGGAACCTTCATGACCCCAAACTGGCCGGAGAGAGACTACCCTCCAGGGGTGACATGCTCGTGGCATATTGTAGCACCTGAGCACCATGTGAGTGGAATACTTACTGCATGCGCATGTTTATGCTTATTAGCATTCCTCAAGCTAATCTACCTGAAGGTTAATAAAAGTCTCACAATGAAATCATTTCTATGACAATAAAATCACTGTATGTGTCACGAAGTTCGGTCACTAACTGTCAAGAATAAAGTCATGTTGTGTTAAAATCATGGCTAAACACATTTTTTATTGGTAACACTGTTTGTGGTATACGGTAAAAACCAGTTTTAAAAAAGAATCTTTAAAATGTATAAATCTTACCATTTTATTGATTAATTGCACTATTTGTACTTCTTTTAAAAAATTTTTTTAAAGTTTTTTTTATTGCATAATGTTATGGTGATTAATTACAACATTTCTGATGCTTTAATTTTTTTTCAGTTTAATTTAATAATTAGTAGTTTTAAGGGTTAATTGCTAAATTTTCTATTAAAGATTTTATGTAAAACTTTTTTGTAATTTTAAAGAAAAAACTGCATCGTCTGCTGCTTTCATTTTATGTAAGAATTTAAATATATAAATATATTTTTTACATTTTAATTATAGCAACTTTTTTTTAAAGAAAGTTTTGAAAGAAAGTTTTTGTATTTTAGTTGTAATTTTTCTTTTAACTTTAAGGATTGAACTTTATCTTTATTTTATTAATGTCATTTTATCCTAATTTCTGCCTATTTTAATTCTTCAGGCTTGAGGCTTAAGGCTTGACTGCAGCATTTCTGCTTCTTTAAAATGAACACATCACAATTCTAAAAGACATTTTTACAGTCTGATAAATCCTAATATTTCATTGAATTCCTTATAAAATGATTATTTTTACCATATTTTAAAAAATATGCAACCATATTCTTCTGCTAAAAAACAGGAAAATATTTTTTACTGCTAAAAAGAGGAAGATTTTAACACTTTAATAGAACAATTATTGTTATAAAAACATACGTATAACTTATCACAAAATTGCTCTTATATCACAATATCACCCCGCCCTAATTGATGATGGTAATAAAAAAATTAAATAAAAAAGATTTAAAGGTGCAGAACTGTGAAGAAGCATGTTGCGTTACTGTTATCATGTTAAAGCTGATTACACAAACTAAGGATTAAACAAAACCATTCAGACTGTCCCTGATATTTTACTTGAGCGGTATGCTAAAAGTTTTTTAAAGTTTTGGGATAAATGACCATGTTTTGATTTCAGATAATAGAACTGAAGTTCGAGAAGTTCGACGTGGAGCGAGATAATTACTGCCGCTACGATCACATGGTCGTTTACAACGGCGTAGAAACGAGCGACGCGAGCAGGATCGGGAAGTTCTGCGGCGACAGCCCTCCTGCGTAAGATCCACATCTCTGCTGTTCTAGTGCTGTGGTCAGTTTCCCAGACTCTCCATATCACTACGCAAACATCTTCCTTACTGTACATCACCACCAGATCATCTCTACTCCATACAGTAGAAGTGTGATACAAATCACCAGATAGAAAAGTTTGGAAATACAGAATACGCCTAAGAATACAGCAGTGTTGCTTTTAAAACACAGCTATAAACAATAACACATTTGTTTAATGTTGATGTAATTCATAATACACAATAACAATATAAAATATCATTTTAATTAAATTTTTTAACTAAAATTGTTAACTAAAATGTTTTTAAATGTAAATTTTTAAAAAGAATTTTTTTTAGATTTTTCAAAAAAGTTTGCTTTATTCGATCTGGAAAAAGTTTTTAAAATTATATTTATATTATATTATATTATATTTATTATTAACATTTCGTATGTAATTGCAAAGTTTTAGTTTGTTAGTTTCTTTAATTCTGTTAAAAAATGCATTCATTGATTTGTTTGTAATTGTAAAGATTAAATTAAAAAAAGAAATCTATTTAAATTTGTAGGATTTTGGATTAATTTTAGAGATTTAAAAGATTTTTTAAAGAATAATTTGCAGTAAGATTTTTTTAAATAGGCCTATTATAATTATTGTAAATGTATTGTAATTCAACATTTTAAGTTAACATTTTTTGTAATTAAATTTAATAGTTTTTTTTTTTTTACAATTATAATGATTAAATGCAAAGTTTTTGCTTAAATTTTTTTTGTGTTAATTTTCAGGCTTAACTGCAACTTTTAGACATTTGTTTTTTTAATCCTATTTTTACCTGTTTTTGATGAGGAGTCAGTGAAAACCCTCACCCTTATCCCATGTCCTCATTATTTTCCCCAGTATGTTCTTGTGTCTAAAGGCGCTAGTGTTGTGTCGTGTCCGTGTTCAGGCCGATCTACTCTGACGGCAGTCACCTCTTCGTCCAGTTCGTGTCCGATCTGAGCCTCACCGCCGACGGCTTCATCTGCCATTACGCGTTCAAACCGAAGAACTCCACCATCACGGGCTCCTTCGTTCCCGTTACTGCAGCTTCTCCCACCACCGCAGCGCCCATAGGTTTGTCTTTTTCCCTTCTTTACCGTTTTTAACTTTACTGCACGGAGTTAGAACTAAAGTAAGATCTCAGTAATGTACAGTAGCTAAGCTAATGATAGTTAGACTGGTTAAAAAAAATCATGTTTATAGATCACTGTTTCTACAACACGGCACTACTGAGTGCTCGATTCTCGCTGTTCAGAAGGTGTTGAGTGATAGTTTATAATAACAGGTAGGAAAATTTTTCACTGATCATTGACTATAATGGGGTGCCATGGGGTCATTAAAAATCTCTTCGTTAGCACTGTGGCCTCGCACCTGCAAAGTCACCGGTTCGAATCCTACCTCGAGGTCTGTGTGCATGTTTCCCCAGGGCTGGGTGGGTTTCCTCCCACAATCCAAAGACATCCAGGGTAGACTGAATAGCATTTACAAATTCCATGTAGTGAGTGAGATTGCGTGCCCTGCGCTGGACTGGCACCCCCACCTCGTGCCCCAATTGCCCTGGCATAGGCTCCAGGCCTCACATGACCTTGTACAGAATAAGCGGAATAGAGAAGGAGTGATACAAGATACAGCATACCTATTTTTTTCTCTATTTCTAGTTACACGTTTACAGGACATTTGTGACTCCTTCCATCAATGCTTCCATTCAAAACATACACTGTCATAGAAAATGCATGAACACCTTGTGACCAATCAGAATCGGGAATTCGACAACAGTATAATTGGACCGGGCTTTGACGATATGCGCATGTGGAATCTCCGAGCTCGGTCAAACAGGATATTTATTTCTGGCACCTCCCGTACCCTGTGCATCCTCACACTTTTATAACCAGCGCTGTGAAATTGTACTGCTGTTTCCTCCAGCGTGGCGATAATGATTTCTTCTCACTCCCACAGCACTGGTGTATTCTGAAGCTCTCTGCAAGCAGAAGTGCAAGAGGAGCGGAACAATCGAAAGTCATTACTGCTTAAGCAACTTTGGTAAAAGAATAAATAAAGTGTTTAAACCTTCACACATATCAAATTCGAGATTTTTTTCCAGGACACCACATATTTCACTTTGTACTTATTTCGAAGGAACTGCCGCTACAATCATTGCACGTGAATGATGGCGATCTCTGATGGAGATGTCACACACTTTGTCCTGTCTCAGCATGCGTTTTATTGCATAAACCCCACGTCCACCAGGACACCAGCACATTTCTTAAGAGTACAACACGATACCGCCGAGTTGACATTCTGTTGTCGTCTCATCACAGTGCTGACAGGAACGCTCGTCTCGGCTGCCATGAGGGAACACAGCGTGCTCGCTACCTTCTCCATCGGCAACGTGTACAAGGAAGGAAACCTGTCCATCCAGCAGGCGGGGAAAAGCATGAGCACTAAAGTCGTGATCTTGTGTAAGAAGTGCCCTTTGGTCAGGAGAGGTGAGTGGATTGAGGTGCGCGGCGACGCTGCCGCTACTAGTTAGCGTTTTCACACGGGTGATCCAAAATTGTGGACAAATCGTGCGTTTCTACAGCTACATCAGCTCGTCCTTCAGCTCGTCAATCGTTTCAAACTGCACACGACGAGTTCCCTCATTATCCCCAAATAGTCACTGGAGAACTTTCCGCTCCTGTTCCCGTAAAGAAAACCTGGCAGCTCGTCACTCGACCAAATCGGTTAAATTATAGAGGAGAAAAACTCAGGCAGGGAAGCTTGCCTGTTTACACCGAAACCCAAAATGATGCAACGGCGCGCAACGCGTGAGCAGCTAGCCCGAGCGGGGCTTATGATGCGACGCCGGGATAGTCGCGTTGGTGTTTTTCGCGGCAGTTTCCTAGCAACCGCATGCAAATCAGCTCGTTCTTGCTGTCTGTCGGACCTGCGAGAGAGTTTAATTATTCATTATTTTGCGGCGATCATTTTAAACGTCCTCGAGCACATCCTTTACGTCCGTAACACACTGATTGAAGATGACACCTCGGAATTCTTTGCACTTACACTAGACATGAAAGTGTCCTTCTTATCTTATCTGTTTAAACACATCGCTACTAAAACTGTCTGTTTAAAAACTCTGGGATATTTTAGCATACACGCTTTAGTCTGCCTCTGGAAAAATATATATATTTTTAACCATTTGTGGCATCATGTTGTGCAGCCTAACGACCAAAAGTGTTTGTAGTGTGTGTGTGTGTGTGCGTGTGTCATAGCCAGTAGTTATTATTACCGCTGGAACGTTGTGCAAGGCCGTTCAGTTTATTTATTTAGCTTAGCAAGTGTGGCGAAGAGAAGAATTTAAAAGTTTAGTTTGAAGATGGAAAGAAACAAAAAGTTCTCTAGTTGGCAAAGTGGAATTTGGTCTAAGATTAGAATTTTTTTTTTCTCCAACTAGGGAATCAAATGATTTTTTTCTCCACTGTTGTTTCTTTCCTACAGAAGAATAATTCAATTCAATTTTATTTGTATAGCGCTTTTAACAATTGTCATTGTCGCAAAGCAGCTTTACACAATCAAAAG
>JAOVVA010000044.1:17955461-17965534 GCA_028565275.1 Leiocassis micropogon | reverse complement strand
CTGGACTGTGTCTCAGGACATTGTACAGTTTCTCAGGACGTTAAATGTCATGACGCTGTACAGTGTCTCAGGACGTTGTACTGTGTCTCAGGACATTGTACAGTTTCTCAGGATGTTAAATGTCAGGACGTTGTACTGTGTCTCAAGACGTTAAATGGCAGGACGCTGTACAGTGTCTAAGGACGTTAAATGGCAGGACGCTGTACAGTGTCTCAGAACATTAAATGTCAGGACGTTAAACTGTTTATCAGGACAGTCCCAAACACAGATAAAATGTGAGGGTTGCGTCACAAAGGGCACTGGGCATAAAACCAAGTTGTGCAGAACAGGGGTCGCCACAGCGGACCACCTCGATAGGAGCAGACGAAAAACTAATAATATACCGTATATCAGGACATTATACTGTATATCAGGACATTGTTTATCAGAACATTATACTGTATATCAGGACATTAATATCAGGATGTTATACTGTTGGACAGGACGTTATACTGTACATTAGGACAGTCTCAAACACAGATAAAATGTAAGAGTTGCGTCACATACAAAGGTATACAAAGGGTTAGATTGTGTCTCAGAATGTTAAATATCAGGATGTTATACTGTACATCAGGACGTTGTATATCAGGGCGTTTAATATCAGGACGTTATACTGTATCTCAAGACGTTAAATATCAGGACACTATACTGTGTCTTAGGACGCTAGACTGTGTCTCAGGACTCATATAGTTTAATGTCAGGACATTAAACTATATATCAGGACAGTCCCAAACACAGATAAAATGTGAGGGTTGTGTCACAAAGGGCACTGGGCGTAAAACCTGTGCAAAGTTGTGCAGAACAGGGGTCGCCACAGCGGACCACCTCGATAGGAGCAGACGAAAAACTAATAACATACCGTATATAAGGATGTTATACTGTAGGTCAAGATGTTAAATATCAGGACGTTATACTGTATGTCAGGATGTTATATTGTATGTCAGGATGTTAAATATCAGGACATTATTCTAAATGTCAGAACGAAAAACTGTATGTCAGGACGAACTACTGTATGTCAGGACATTAAATATCAGGACGTTTTACTGTATGTCAGGATGATGCACTGTATGTCAGAATGTTATACTGTATACCATGATGTTAAATGTCAGGATGGTAGACTTTTCCCAGGAAAAAGAATCCGTTGTAAATCTTTCAAGAGCCAAGTTCCAGTTATTTAAGTGAGTCGAGTCATTTGAGTCACATAATCAGTTAGTTGAATTTTCAGTTTTACTCAAATCCTCTACGCAGGCGAAGTGTTCGGTGGGTTTGTCAAAATTCAGGAGTCAGAACCTCCAGTCACGAATCGCATAATGAAGACGAGGTGAAAAAAGACAACAATACGAGCAAAATGATCTCTGAACACGATCACTTTCGCCGTTTGACAAAGTCACGCATGTTTATTGAAGCCGTGTTTGCGCAGCTGCGCACGCTGAATGAGCAGCAATAAAGGCTCTTTATTTTCTTTTGTCTTTGGTCTGTGTACATACTGTACGCTTAAAAATTTGACTTTACAAAAGGCGGAAGCACGGCACTTAAAGTTCTTCATTGTTTTAGGTTTACGACCCATAAGCTCTTGTGGCAACGCACACCACATCTGACAAAGCTTCTAGACCTGGGCGTGGGTTAATATTTAAATTAGCATGCTTGATTGACATGCCTCTTCCCTGGGGATTTTTTTTGTTGTTGTTTTGGAAAAGAGCTGCAAGTGTTTATTGTAGGTTTCTTTTGAAAACATTGTTCATTTTATTTATTTTTTATTATATTTTTTTATTTTAAAGCTCAGGTTGTAGGAGAACGACATGTCCGCGCACAAGTGATAAAATCGACGATGAAGTGATAACAGTAAAAGTACGCAGCTAGGTTAGGTTGAGTTCGAGTTATGTCGCGTACGCCGTATTAATTCATTTTAAAGCTGAAGTTAAAAACACATCTATACAACTACCCTTACTAATTAGCATCCTTTCCATATTCATAAACCAGGACTAAAGCGTTCCACTCCGTTCACAGCAATTATTTTTGCTTCGCTCCTTTAATCATCCTACAAAAGCCCTGGCAGTCGTTAGCCACAACCCAGAGGTTTGATTTATGGAAACACGGCAGAGACTCCGCTCCTTTTTCAGGCGCGTCTCAGTTTTCCCTCCTGCGTCGCGTCAGTCAGCATGGCGTGAGGCACGTACACACGTTTGCGTCTTGTTTGCATAAGCGGCGCCTGTCGGAAGGAGCTCTGGATTCTCACCCCCACGACACCTCCTACCTCCCACCTCCGTCCGCCCCTCCTTTTCGGAAATCCAAACACGCTGCAGAGTCGGAATTCAGTCTCCATGCCAAAGATTTACATTAGTTCATTTGGCTTTCAGATTCGTCCTGACTTACAAGTGAACCCTGCGTCCGAGACAGAGAGAGAGAGAGAGAGAGAGAGAAACAAAACCGTGACGTTTACCGCAGTGTTAATACGTATCACAGCATCACGTACTGTTCTGGTGAAACTTCTATAGCCAAACTTCTACTTTTTACTTCTGTTTATCAAATAGCAAAAGGACCAGCATTTGTCCCTCAGCCGTGCACGAAAGACGAAATTTCTGTTTAAAGGTTTGCGCAGAGGGAAAAAAAAGTGTGTGATGGTTTGTAATTGCTAACGTGAGGGGGGAAAAGTCTTTGGAATAAAATTTACCTTCACCTCACGTTTCACTTTTCTTATCTACAGCACACTTTCATGCTTGTTTCGATTCAGTAAAGGGGACGTGGCCTTTATCGGACGCCGTCGGAGCGCTTCAAAAGGAAATCCATCAACTCTGAACCTTAAACTCTGAACAAAAACGTGAAATCAAAAATTGAGCTCCGTATGTATGTACACCTTACAGTCTGATAAAGTTAGCGCGGCACTTCCACTTCTTCACTTTCCACCCTTCAGGCATTCTGAGTAACATTTTGTTCAGGACTTTTTAATTTTCTTAACAATAAAAAAAAAGAGAAAGAAATAAAAAAGCACATGGATGATGAATTAGCACGAGGTTGTTATTTACGGTGTTTTTCGTACTCAGTTAGTCAGTCGCTCAGGATCGTCCAGAACAACACTTTAATAAAAAAACAAATAAAAAACTCTCCGAGATGAAGGTAAGCAATAAGGCCTGGCTTGGCGCCTTCTAAATTTATTACGCAGGAAAAAAAATTTTGTCTGCGTACGTACGCAGTTATGAAAAAATAATGAAACTTGTCTTCTTCGCTCCCTTTAAATGAGGAGAGTGTTATGCTAATACATGTGATAATTTTTTTTCCATGCCGTTACCTCATCTAAGCGAGAAATACAGTGTATTTTTGTTGACTTCTTGTTTTGTTGTTAATTTGTAATTGAGCACACAGATAATCACTGTCGAGGTTATTAGTTCTACCGTGTCCTTGTGTAGGTTCTTTTACACTCTGTTAAGTAAAAACAAGGACGTGGTGTAGGAGGCTGACGCTCAAACACTTGTGTCGGTGTGATATTATTATTATTATTATTATTATTATTATTATTATTATTCAAATAATCAATTGTAGGAGGAGCAGAAAAGTCAACAGTGCCATTGGAATGTCACTAGTTTTATATGATATTGTAGATATAAAAGGACTCGAGCTGCGAGCTAATCCTCGCTAATTGTAATGTAGTGTACGGTGAAGGTTTAATGCCCGCTTCTCGGCTTAAATCCCCCAGGGCACCTGGAAAAGAACTAGAGTATGGAGGAGGAGAAGACTAATTCGTACCTGCTTTCTGTGTGTGTGTGTGTGTCTATGTCTATCTATCTTCACAGCCTTGTAAGTGGCTGAGCCTATTCACTGTCTCGCGCTGGACCTGGAAATGCAAAACCGCTGCAGCTGCTGCGGTTATTGAGTGCCGCGGTCGATAACGTTTGATCACAGAGGCATTATGCTGCCCGGACAACAATCACACACACACACACACACACACACACACACACACACACACACACAGCAGATACGAATTAGTCTCCTCCTCCTTGCCTATGTACGTAAGCTTTTTAATGTTTTCGTGCATACGTTCAAATTTCACACAGGGTTGCAAATTTCACACGTTTTACTCAACTAAAAAACTAAATGTTTTTCCATATAGGTCATCAACGGTCATACAAGTGTTTAACTGCATATCATATGCATCATATCCATGTGACTGTTTGTGACAAATAAAATTTAAATTTGAATCGGTAACAGATTCGTTTCTAAATATTAACGGTAACACAAGGCACATTTTTATAACTGAAAACATCCCAAGGAATGAATGATGCAAGACAAGTTAATAAAACCCAAACGGTTTAA
The DNA here is from genome assembly GCA_028565275.1 of Leiocassis micropogon. Classification (NCBI taxonomy): domain Eukaryota; kingdom Metazoa; phylum Chordata; class Actinopteri; order Siluriformes; family Bagridae; genus Leiocassis; species Leiocassis micropogon. The sequence goes on along the minus strand of JAOVVA010000044.1, from coordinate 17,961,184 downwards.
AAGAACAAACAGAAATAAAAAAAACATAATGGCCGTTTGTGTAACAGACTGTAGTCGATCCGTGATCTGTGTGTAAAGCTGTAACGATTTAATCGCTTGTGCAATCTCAACAATCATTTATTCTCACTTTTTTTTTTTTTTGGTGAATTAGTTTTAAATATTAAACTTGCCGATTATTTAAAAAAATATATTTGCAGAAAATGCAACCCGCTTGCGTGAGTATCACTCATTTAATTTTATTACATTTTATGAGCTGCTATGAGTGCAATACCGCCACCTACTGGACCGGAGTGTGGCAGCAAAGATTGAACCATCAACACGTTACACAGCAATTCCAATGCATATTAAATACTCGTAGGAGTTTTTAATGCTCTCAAACGTCTAGCTACTTTGAGACAAATCTGACAATAAACATTAGCACTATTGATTGATTTGATTTGAATTGAATTGATAATTTCGGTTTGGGCTAACACATGAACTGAGGATTAGTTCTGACGTGTAACTATCCTAAGGTGAAATACAGTTTTACCTCCAATGTATTTTTATTTATTTATTTATTTTTTGTCCATTATATATTTTTGCCATTTTTTAGCCAATTTCACAAACTATATTTTCCGCTTGTCCGAACTCTCTCTTGCAAGCTCACTCGCAAGGTCTGTTCTCCAGGGTTGCCAGATCACAGTATTATGAAAAAAATTAAAAAATAAACAACAACTTGCAAACAACACCCTGACTTACAAACATTCCCTGAGTTATGGATTTCTGGAGATACGAACGGTTCTACAAACATTCATAGATGCGAACAAATCGTGGAAGTAGCTCACGTGTATTGTACAAAACATAGACACTGCAATGCACCAGATACCATTATTTACAATTATATACAATATTTTCAGTGTGTATGTGAATGTATAAAATGTTAATAATCTTGAGAATTCAAAATTAAAATTTTTATTTGTCACTTACACAACTGTACGCAGTATGATATGCAGTCAAATGCTTACCCGTCTGTTTGTGACCTTACGGTAACTTTGACACACTACACTTTTTATCACTCGGGAATAGCTAACACATTGATTAGTCATGTGACTAGCATTGACGTTTGCACTGTAATTGTGACCAAACTGTCCTTACCGGTGCAGTTTTTCCATAGTGTCGGTCATCCTGAGATGCTTTCCTGCTCACTATGGTTGGAACAAGTGCTTTCTTTAATTAGCCGTTATTTGTCAGCTTGAAGCTACTCAGTAGATGTTTTTGTTCTTTGTTTGTTTTTTTATTTTTTTGCACCATTTTAGAGTAGTGAGCTCAAACGAGCCGTCTTTTCTGAGTCTCAGTGCGACTATATCGTCCATATTTATAAGACTTTACATTAGATACTGGAAAACTGACTGATGATATACTTTATTTTAATAGGACAACCGATGACACTTTTTTTTTTTTTTTAAATCAATAGCTCGTGGTGGAGTGAAAGCAATTAGAAAGTCACTCGTTCAGCTGGAGTGTCTCAGGACTAATTGGTAGATGTGTACACTCTCTTTGTGGTGACAAAAGATCTTTTTCCCCATCATTTTAAGGACTAATTAAATTTCCTCGTCACCGGAGGACAAGAGCGAGATACGTACGTACGCTACTGACCAGTCTTATCTAATTCGCTGCTCCTGGCAGACTTTTTTTTTTTATCTCCCCAATTATGCTTTGCAATTAAAATTAATATCGGCGGATCACACGGGTGAGATGAGCACGGGCTCGGTATCGCGCCGACTCAGCCCGGATTGCGTTCGTTTCAGACGCGGATGAAAAAGCTGCCGCGTTTTAAAAATTCGATGGAGGAACAAACTTTTTTAATTGCAGCACAACTTTGATCGACTTGTTACACTTTCACAAAGTTTAGGACGGAGCTTCTAATAGTGTAGTATCAGTGTGGAGATTATGATCTGTGTGTGGTGCAGGAGAAAAAAGATGTCTAATCTATGCTAAAGTTACGTAAAACGTTGAGAGTTAATATTATAATGATAACTACATTCCACACCGTGTCGTGGAAAGACATGAGAAGTGACGGAGTTATATGGCTCAATCATTTACTAATCTCTGGCCTGATTGGTGAATTAACAGTGTTATGTTGTGTTGCACTGTGTGTGTAATTTAGCAAATTCGTGTGACTGATGCAGCAATCTGGAACTGTTGTCAAGTAAATAAGTTCATTTAAGTGAATCGCCGTCATTTAGAAACGTGATGTGTGTATGAATCGAGATTGTGATTTATTTATTAATTTTTCTTTTCTCCTTAATTAATTGTGCAGCCCTGGTACTAAATCTCACCTTAACTCTGCTGCACTTGAACTCCATATTATTTACACAGATACAATGAGTCCTCAACATACGAACCAGTTCCGTTCCGAGAGGTTGTTTGTGAGTCGGATTTGTTCATAAGTCCAACAAACAGGATACTAACACAACTGGCTATACACACAAGGATCTTGTCCTTGTTCTTTAGAATTCTTTCGAGCGATTCACGCTCAAAAAACGAGCGACATCTGCCATCTTTTCACCTCGCTCCAATTATTCTACTCTATTATTTTCTCTTTCGTCCACATTGTTATCCCTCGGCGCTTATCTTTTTTTTTTTTTTTTTTCCCACTCGCTTTCAGACATCCTGGGATGCGCAATGTACGCCGGACTTGATCAAATGAATGCATGTTCGTATCTTTGAAAGTCCGTAACTTGAATGTTCATATGTAGGGGACTCACTGTACTATATTTTAAAACTTTTAGATTCAGTCGGTTCAGATTTTCGCAACAAATACCGACTAATCTCTCTTTTTTTTTTTTTTTTCTTTTTTGGTAGGCCCCCTTCGAGTGTCAAAACACTCTTATTCTCTGCTCCCCCTGCACCAGCAATTGTGTGGAATAGCAATTAGTGCAAATAATAAAACCTTGAAGCTGCCCGGTCTAATGTCGTCTGTGAATTTGTTTAGTCTTAAACAAGATTTCTTTTCTTTTTCAGGTGAAGGTGACTCCTGAGAAGGATGCCCAGTGCTGAAGTCTTAGTCTCAGTTTAGTCTTGATCTTCAGACATGGGGGCGGGGTTTCTCAAGGCTGACGGTGTGAATCAACGGCCTCGCCGCGAGCATGGATCGTTATAGGTGACGAGCGTTGACGATGAAGCATGTGACCAGAAGAAGTTTGGAACGTTTGTGGCATTGAGGAAGACTGAACCGAGCGCATCCTCCTCCTCCTCCTCGTGCCGCTGCTAGTCAGCATGTTGCGCTTGCTTTCGCTGAAGCTCGCCCGCGTCTACCGCTGCGGCAAGTTCCTCTTCATCGCGGCACTCTTCGTTGTCTTCCTTATGAACACCCACAACCTGCTCGCTTCCTTCCAGAGGAACGAGCTCACCGACCGCCGCTTCATCGGCCTCAACAAGTGCCCGGCCTGCTTCGGGACCAGCTGGTGCCGCAAGTTCACCAACGGCCAGGTGACCTTCGAGACGTGGGGGCGGCTACGCTTTCTGGACTTCTTTAACGTGAAGAACGTTTACTTTGCTCAGTATGGCGAGCCCAGGGAGGGCACGCGCAGGGTGGTTCTCAAACGCCTGGGCTCCAACGCAGAACTCGCAGAGATCGACCAGAAGATATGCAAGAGGGCGACGGGGAAACCTCGCTGCGACCTCGTCCAAGCCATGTACAAGACAGAGTTCGCCCGGCTCAACGGGGATGTCAGGTTGCTGACCCCAGAGGTGGTGGAAGGCTGGTCGGACTTGGTGCACTGCCCCTCGCAGAGACTCCTCGATAGGGTTGTCAGGAGGTATGCTGAGACCAAAGACTCCGGAAGCTTCCTTTTGAAGAATCTCAAGGACACAGAGAGGATGCAGCTACTGATGACGCTGGCGTTCAACCCGGAGCCTTTGGTGCTGCAGGTATGTCCTTTTTATTGTCTACTTTCTATTGTTTTATTTACATAAACCTACAAACGTTAAACTGTCTAAAATATAACAAAAGGTCAATCTGATCATTTTGATTCGTACACATTTCCTCACATTTAATAAAACATTTCCACAAGTTTTCTTTGCGCAGCTTTGTGTTGTTTAAAAGTACAGCACTAATAAAATTTAAGTGAAAAAAAAAAAAGAATCAGAAAGAGCTTTATTCCCAAGTAGGTTTGCACGTACAAGTTTGTTTTGCTGACGGAAGCTTCCAGAGACGACAATGACAAACAATGCCAAAAAAAAAAAAAGAAGTTAACAACAAATCTCATCTTAATATTGGGGGGAACATTTAACAAAAATAAATAAATAAATAAATAAATACTACAGATTTTGCCGAACATACAAAAGAACATGCTTCTTCTACAAATACTCGCATTTTGCAAGATCATCTTCTGACTTTTTCTTCATTTGAGTTTGCTGCAATTCCGCCACCTACTGGACAGTGCAGAAAACCAGCAAGGGAAAAGAGAGAAAAAAAAAAAGATTTAACAATAAACAAAACAAGTTGCACAGCCTTTTACACAGCATGTTAACTCCTGGAAGTAAACAGTCGAAAATGCTCAAAGGATCTGATCGAATCTAAACACCATGTGGAAATGTTTCTACGTCAGAAATGGTGCTGAAATTTATGGTTAAAATTGTTTTTATTATTATTATTTTCATTATTGGCTTTGAGCCAATTGTGATTGGAAGTGATTCATACATTGGTTGGGATTTTTTACATTTTTGTAATTTTTTAAAATTTATGATAAACTGAATAAACTTGACGAGGTCCAGCGAGTCAGTTTTAGTTTTTTTGTTTTGTCCTGACAGAAAGACACCGTCTCCTGTAGATTTCGATCTGTCAAACCTAATTGTCTGTATAAACAAAATAAAATAGGAACGGTTTATTCGATCCCTCGTTTGGCGAGAGCCCTCATTGCCTTTTGAAGCAACCTACGATTTTTTAAATTTATCTTTTTTTTTTTTCTTTCGAGGTGAAGTAGTCTCCTCTGAAGAACGTTCTTGGAATTTGTCGGACGGCCCGTCACCTCGTCTCCGCTTCCATATTAAGCTGTCGGTGTTTGACTCTGACGTACGGCAGTGTGGCTGCCTCTCTCTCTCTCTTTTTTTTTTTCTTCCCCACCACAGGAGCCGTTGCTCTGCTCCTCGCCAGCCGCCGCGGCCGGGATATTTTTAGCCGAGCGGTCGGAAAACAATCTCGCTTCCCTGCATTAGCAGAGTAGTTTAGAGCGAGAAGAAGGGGGCCAGGGCAGGTTTGTGCTGAGGAGTGAAACGTATGTGTGTGAGAGTGTAACCAGAGAATTATATTCTTGTAGCCAGAACGACGTTTTTGTGCTGTGGCGGTGCTGAAGAGGAGGAGGAGGAGGAGGGGGGGGGGCATTTGAGTACATTACTCCTTGCTCTGTTGAGGAGAACGAGGCCCATCTGCTCAACGAGGCTGAGAATAGCTCAGGCAAGCGCCTCAAGGGTCACGTCGATCGAGGCATTAATCTAGCGCGCCTCGCATCCTTCACCTGGCAATGAGGTTATTATGAGGTTGCGATGCCCCAGGCACCTTCTTAAACACTCCCAAAATGGACAAGAGACCTGCAGTGTTCCCCTACATCTGTCGGTGTTAACGAGGGTGAATTCAGCACGGCTGTTTTTTCCTTTTTTTTTTTCTTTCTTATTTTCCCCCGGCTTGTTGCCGTGGCGCCCAAACAGAGCCACTGCCAACCTGGGACCGTGAAAGCGCAAAC
>JAOVVA010000044.1:17929876-17941596 GCA_028565275.1 Leiocassis micropogon | reverse complement strand
TATTGAATAGTGATTGACGTGGAAGCCAGATAAATATGAGAGAAAATTCTGTAATTTCTTTGCTAAAATACCCCTTCACAAAGCGATCAGATGAAGAAAAAAAAAAGCTAAAGAGCTTGGACCAAATCGACCTGAAAATTTTTTGCACCAGCCGCTACTGGAAGGGAATGAAGAAATATAGCACGGAGATAGAAAAAAAACAAAGAAGAAAGAAACCGAGTCTTCTGACTGTGAAGGCTACAGGCGTGTGATGCTCTGGCCTGTACAGTATGATGTCAGGAGGTCATGGAGGTGGTGGCGGCAGCAGCGACACATAGTGAGGTCTCTGCGCTTCTCAGGGTGAAACCCAGACTTTACGCAGTGACCACAAGGGGCGCCAAAACCGCCAGCTGCTGCTTCATCATTACAACGGTCCAAGAAGATGTAAAGTGGGATTTTGGGAAGGAGAAGACGGAGGAGAAAATGCATTCATGCTCAGGAAGAGGCTGTGTGTATGTGTGTGTGTGTGTGTGTGTGTGTGTGTGCGTGTGTGTGTGTGATTGTTCAGCTCCTAGCTCACATCGCTCCAAGGCCTCATTTCGAGCATTTCCTCTGTGTCCTTCAAGGCTACTCGGTAAATGTGGTCTTACTGTGCCTTCAGTCTTTACAACTCAATAAGAACATTAAAGAATATTATTAAAGGCAAATCTACACGTTTGTTTATTTATTTGCGTCTATTCATCATTCACAGATGTTGAAATCTCTGTCCTGATTGGACGGATTGTGTTTTATTCAGTTTTTTTCGTGTTTCTTGGTAAACCTGCGTGTGTGATGAAAAAAATAATAAAATGGCGAGGACATGATTAGACATTTAAATAAAAAAATGTATTCGTCTCAGAGGTACAAAAGGAAATGAAGAGTTCGGGGTGTGCGGTGATACGGCAGGTAACTAATCGACTTTGCATCATGTCGGATCACACCTTTTAGTCAGGAATTGATTATTTTCCGATAACGGAATGCGTTACACTTCTTCTTTTTCATTTATTTCAGAGAAATAATTCTCGGTCCTCACAACAGCAGTAACACACGACTGTGTCTATGTATATGCAGTTAATATAGATTTCCTTTCCGTTGGAGTCCAGCCAGCATGCACATCCTGTGACTGAGAAGGAAAAAACGGTGGAGAAGGAATCAAAAGATGGAGTGTGTGAAAGTATCAAAGCCCTCTCTCCACTTGGTTATACAATTTTCTACACTTCGGATGTGTGTACGAAACCGACCTGGTTAATGCACCGGAATGAAAACTTGACTTCAGCAGTGTGGAATTCAAAGTATGCAGAAGGAGGTGAGGTCGCTGATATTAATCTGCGCACCTGAAGTGAAGCCAAGAGCCTCCGTGGTGATGAAGATCAGCATGACGGCGTGAGGCTAATCACGTTGACCCGAGTCGTCTAAATATAGAGGCTACATCTCTCCACTGTGATGAAAAAGCATGAAAGCAGAGAAGTGCTACTGAAGTTAAAAAAAATTTAATAATGATAATAATCATCAAAATGAAGACTAGGCAGGACCTGAAATCCTTAGTTCTGACTTTTTTATTAATTACATTATTACGTCTAAGATTCTTGTAAACGTTTGGAATGTTAAATCCGCAGCGCTCTGCACTATTTGTTTTTAAAGTGCTTTTCCTCCCCAAGCCTGTTTGTGGGTTCTGATGCTTTCAGACAGACCTATCAGTTTACCCCAGGCTTATTTAGACACTTAAAGGTGTCTTGGATTCCGGGAATGAGTGGGCAGACTGCTCCAAGATAAAAAAATAAATAAATCTGGCCATGTCATGCGACTCACTAGCTTATAAATAATAATGTTGGAGAAACAGTTTAAATCATGAACCAATATTTGTGCACTCGGATGTTAAATAATGATAAATATTGTACACGTCCAGCGCAAACATCTGAGTCTCAATAACCCAAGGGTAAGAGCATTTTCCATTTTTCAAATTTTCTAGCGATTTCTATAACAAAAAAAAATTATATAGTACCAAAGTCTTTTGTTTTTAGTGTTTGTACTTTTTTTTTTAATGCTTGTATTTTTTTACCCATCCTCATTAGGACTCACTATTACAAGTTTTATGAGTTCTACGGAATGACGAAATCACAGACGCACAGAATTCAGTCATTGTACAAATTACTTTAAAACTTACTGCTGCTTTAGAAATCACATAACACCGGGTTATTGGATATCAATACTGTAAATAATGTTTAAATGATTCGCACTAGCACCGATATGTAGGAATATTGAGCTTTCAAATTCAATAACTTCTGCTAGCGAACGTTAAGTCACAAACATTAGTTTTTGTATTTCTGAGGCATAGGAGTTTACAGTTTAAGCAGCAAGCAAAATAAAAATCAGCCCCTTTTTTTCCCCCTCAGAATTCTGGCCTATAAGGAACCGACTTTAATAAGTAAATCACTTTCACTGAATCTGGTTCCTTTCAGGTTCCCACACTTGTAATTTTAAAGTCATTATTCTGAGGGGGAAAAAAGTAAGTAAGAACATTATGGTGGCCCTAATCCTCATCTGTAGAAAAGTACAAAAAAAAAAAAAAACAAATCCAAGCAATTGATATTTTATCCTTCACTTTAATAAAAACTTTTTTAAAAATATATTTTTTTTAAAGTAGCTTGTACGGTAAGCGTTGCTAATCTGCAAGTAAAGTTAGTACAGAGTCTAGCGTGTAACATCAACTTAACAGTTTTGCAGTGCTTTAAAGGTTTAGTTAGCCTACATTTACATTTACATTGTTCAGAAGGCTAACTAATTTACTACTTCAGTTTCTCAGTGTATCTTAAAGCTTGTTAGTGTAAAAACATGGAGTCAAGTTAAACATTTAGTTCAGCAAAACAGACGGATTGTAACTCGGGATCCTGGAGCTTGTGGCTAGAAACGTGTCCGAGGCTAGCATTTCATTTCTCGATAATGCTGTTGTCGCCCAGAACCTGGTGACTAAAGTGCTACCTCATGCTTACGTTATCAGTAATGTTGGTTATTTTTAAGTTAAGCTTTTATTTTGGTGCACAGTGAAATTGGTTTTCTGCCCCTGGAGTGGACGGGGTTAAAGGCCGTGCTCAAGGCAAGCGGAAGCTAATGGGTCTTGAACCACCAACCTTTTAATCAGTAACTCGGAGACTTCACCTTCTAAGCTACCATTTACCCTGCTTCTATGATTTTGATTTTGTTGGATAAAACAACAGCAACAACAAAGTGAACCGTTGATTCCGTTGTTCAGAAAACTGTTTAATTAAAAATTTTCCTTCAAGGCATACTTGGCAAAACAAATCAACAGAAACTTAGGCCAAAAACATAAGAATAAGGTTAATTATATGAGGACACGTCTTATCCTAGTCAGCTTAAACTGTCAGGAGCTAGTGTGTTTATGATTTCTCCTGTGCGTCACGTCAGTTTGTTTTCCTCAGCAAGGAAAGTAAGAGTAAGACAGGCCAACATGGTGAAAATATCCCTTTCAGACTTTCCTGGACCGCCTTTCTTAGTTGCAACTTTGCGGTCCTCTTTCATCAGTGTCAGAGTAAAAATAAAGATCGGGACCAGACTGACAGCGCGATAGCATCGGTGGCTGCTCCATGTCTGCTGTCAGCTGGTGGCCTCATACGAGCAATCTTAACACACACTTGTGTGTGGGTCAGCTTTTTTTCTTTCCCCCTGTCAGACGGCCACAGGCACAAAGGTTAAATGGAGGGAAAAGTGTTCAGAAAAGCAACTTGGAGAAGTGACAGAACAGCTGTGCTCTCGTTACTCCCTGAGAAACATGCAATACTTGTAATTACTGGTAAGACATGGCCCACCAGCTCTCCTCCCACAGGAGAGTCTTCAAGTTTACATGGTGCTCTGATTACAGTCCTGTGGATCATGTTGTTCTTGGCCTTGACAACCATCTATCCATTCCGCTTTAAGGGCCAGCGTAATCACAGACACCAGACACAACCAGATCTAATTTTGGTGCTGCTGCAAGATTTATGCACCAAGTGATGTAATGGCAGAGTCTTCAGCCCCCCCACACTCTAAGATTTGCCCAGAATACAACAAGGAACAACGATCGCTAATCTTGCAACTTGGAATTTCCCTTCAGCAAAGGTGATTAAAGCCAAAACAGCCGTGTAGGATGACGGTTCAGCTGAGTGTTATGCCCCACTCTAGGGTTGGAGCCAGGAACGAAATGGTGACTGAGGAGTGCATGAAGAAACACACCGGTGATGTAATCACAGCTCACAACAACCATACAGGAGGAATGGACTATTTCACAGTCACTGGGTAATTGCATCAGGCTGGCCAAAGCCAATATATAATAAATAACATCCCCAGGCTTACTGAGAGGAAGAACTCATGCTGACTTGCCTACATAGAGGAAGAAAAAAAAGAAGAAAAAAAAAGTAGCCAAGGAAACACTTCTTCTCCATCCTTCCTCATCGCTCGGCTCTCGGTCATCAGTCTTTCAATTGTGTCATCAAGGTCGTGCTTTCACATGAGGCACTCTGTGTCTTATTACTCCACTTAGAACGATGTTGGGTCTCTGGTTTTCAGTTGGAGAGGTCAGAACTGGACTGGAAGAATAGGCCAAGATTGCATTTTTCACTCCCCTGTGAAGAGGACCAGCATGAAAGCTGGACACCTTTTCTGATTGGTGGTAGGGTTGAATCAGACTCCGGACAGAATATTAAACAGCATTCCTGAGATGTGGTTAACCCACTTTGATCCTCAGTTTGTCCTGAAGTGGTTTACACTAGGGCAAAACCCCTTCCACATATACCTAGATTAAAATCTTGTGATTTCTAAATAAAAGCCGTATAAACAGTTCCTGGTGTGGACTTGGTCAGTGTGTGGTGTTGAGTCTACAAGCTCATGATGATTTATTCTGGTTTCCAACAAAGTCATGCCACTTTTTTTTTCCTCGTCCATTTTAAAGCCCTGGTTTTCTGACTCAGAATCCGTTTTCCCGAGTGTAGAGGCTGGCACTTTTTTTTGACTCGTACCCTCAAACATGAGTGTGGTTTTAAGCAAAGTCACAAGACACAAAATATTAGTTTAATGCAAGAACCACATTTGGTGACCACGTTTTTTGTTTAAAATATTAAATATGCTCTCTAAATAAAAATGATTCCAAGCAAGTTTAATTTTCAATGAGCAAGAACGACTGACAGCTCCTCCCCTTTCATTAACGTGCACATAGTTTACTTTCTTTCTAACCTTACTTTGTACACTTTCTCTCTTCTTTCATTTTATTTTGTTTATACATCTTCTCTAAAGTTTAACATCTTTTTTCCTTCTCATATTTTTTTTCCTTTCATTATTTTAATTTATTTACCTTTCTTTTTTTCATTTCTTGTTTAACTTTATGTATCAAATAGTTTTTCCTTTGTCTTTTTTCTCTTATTTTGTACATCTTATTCTCATTAATTCTTTTTCCTTCTTATATTTTTACATTATTTAATGTAAAAAATAATGTTTTACATAATCTTTCTTCCTTTCTTTTAGTAACTTGTAAAGTTTCTCTAGTTTTTATTTGTCTCTACTTATTTACTTTATTTTTTTCTTATTTTTTACGCTTTAGCTTATTTGTCAGATTTTTTCTTTTTTAGTTGTTTTAAATTCTTTTTCTTATTTTTTTTACGATTAGTATTTTTTTTAGATTTTTAATGCACCTTCTTTCTTTGTTTCTTTCTTTGTTTTTTTTTATTTAGTACTTTTTCATTTTTTATTTTGTCTTTATTTAGTCCTGTTCATCTTTTAATTTAATTCTTAGATTTATTTTAGAATTCTTTATACTTTTTATCCCCATTTTTGTTTTTTCTTTCTTTCTGTCATCTTGTATTTTTTATTTATTCCTTTATTAATTCTGTTAATTTTTTTATTTAAATTTTCTTTCTTTATACTTTTTATACCCATTTTGTTTATTTTCTTTCTTTCTCTTTCTTTTCCTTTCTTTCCTTCTTTTTTTCTTTTTTCTTGTTTTTTTGCATGTATTTCTTTTCCATTTTTAAGATATTCATATTAACTTTCCTTTTTCTTTCTCAATTATCCCTTTCATTTGTTTTCTTTTCTTTTTCTTGAGTTTGTCTTGTTTCCTTTTTGTAGTTGTTTTTGTAGTCACAACTCTACAAGCCTCTAAACAACCACTCCTTGTTTCCCAGTGCTCTCTTTCCTGCTTCTTTTTTTTTAATCCTCAGTTGTTATTAGCGAAGCGGAGCGAGGGTCCGCGGGGGAGCTTCCAGATGAAGCGCATCGACATGCTGAGTCAGGCTCGGCACGCTCCAGGCCTCTTTATCAACGTGACAGAATCGATGGAGTCATCCCAGTTCCGCACCAGGAGCGCCGCATCACGCCAACTAAAACAACAGGCTCGCTCGCTTCCTGCTTTCTGATCAACATTACGGGCGAGGGATCAGCGGAGGATCAGTGGAGCACTGCGCAGCTGCACGCAGCACTGTAGCGCTTGGCGAGCGCTCTTCAGGAGTTGAGATGAAGCCAACAAACACAAACTATGACTTGTCTCGGAGTCAGAGCTGCGGGGACCCTGTGTCTCTGAAGAAATGTTCCGGGGCCACGCTAACAGATTTAGCGCTGCAGCTAGTTCATCATGTCTGAATCAAACTTCAGGGCACCATTCTCATCGAGGCGGCAAAAGTGAAAAACCTTTTTATCACATTGGGTGAAATGTTTTAGATGTCAAGTCAGCTGCTTATTATGCAAAGGTTTGTACACCCACATGACAAAGCAGTTGCATTTAAAACATGATATTGATTAATTCGAAAATGAATCAGATTCAAGATATCGGCAGCGTTATGGCGCACGAATAACGAGGAAAGTATTGATAATAATAATATTAATAATAATAATAATAAATAAATAAATACTTGATTTGCAACATGTAAGTGGCTAAGCAGACTGTGTGTGTGTGTGTGTAGGAGGAGGAGGAGAAGAGATCGTTGCCCTCAGCAGGGAGTGTCATGACCGCTGTTATCTCTGACTCAGACAGATGGACCTTTTTGGAAGTTTATAAAGTCTCCCTATCGCTCTCCTTTTTCTCTCTTGATCATGGGGGTAGAAGAGGTGGGGGGAGGGGGACAGGATAAGAGGCTTAAGATAAAACTGCTTTAAGGGCTTCCTGTGACCTAGAAAGGTTGAACAGACAGACAGACAGAGAGAGAGAGAGAGAGACGGAGAGAGGAAATCAACACGACATCACTATTCCAGGATGAAGCCTTCACTAAAGTGATGAGTGCGACAGAGCAAAGCTGTGTGTCCTTGATGGAAACTGCCAGTCTGGGAGTCTGGAAGGGCAAAGTCGCTGGAGCATTGATGCTTTTTAAATTTTTTTTGTGGCATGACACGTCCCATTACATCCCGTCCCCTTGAAATAATACACCGCACATTGTCTGTCTTTTTTTTTTTTTTTTTAAGACTGATTTTGTATCCCATCCTCGGCGCCTATAGGGAGAGGTATTTGAAGCGCTAGTATCTTTCTTCTTGTCAGCTTGTTTTTGTAGAAGTACAGCGGGCGCCTCCACACGATCCAAGACAAATGATAAGCAGATAAAAAAAAAGTGTTGCTTTATGTTACCAAACAATAATATGGAAAGGGTGAGGTTTAACTCTAAGGTACCCTGAACATCTGTACAAACAGCTGTAGGCATCAGGTACCAAAGCACATGCATCCGTAGAGAAACGTGATACTCTGAGATCAGTATAGAAAAAAAGCTTTTGAGGTCAACATCAGACTTTTGAAGAACATGTGAAAGACTGGGATAAAGATCAGCTTAAAGTTTAAAGAATGCTCATGTAAAACATCGAGGTCATGAATTTATTTCTGTTTCACTCCTTTTCCAAACATGCTGTTTTAGTGTCTGTAGTTTTAAATAAACCATCCCGGTATGCCCCTTTTCTGAAATGCATCAGAAATATAAATAAATGAAAATAAAATTCAAGCAGCACCTTTAATACCTCTCTCCTGAGTCTGACCAGAAGGTACGAGAGCATAGGATAGTGCAGCAGGGCTGTGTTCAATATCGAGAGTGCTTAAAAATATAAGGTATTTCATCAGACCTGTTGTATGTTGTCGCAGCCCTGCTGTCCCTAGTAAATGTCCTTGTCCTTATTAATTTTAACATTTAATTTAGCAGTGGTATATTTATAATGACATTTGATATTTAATTTCTTTTCTTTTTAAATCTTGGCAGCTTTTGAAACTCATTCAGCTAATGAGCTAACTAACGCGCCTGATGTAGCTAAGACATTTTCTCACTCCTTGTCCGTCCAAATGCTGAACTCCTCTTTATTAGATGTTGCAGATACAGGGTCGACCAGTGAAATCCTCAGGGACAGTCCAGAGTTGGTTTGTTTACATACCTTTGTTCCATGATGCGTTCACATTTCAATCAAACCGCACCAGAGTTCCGCACTTCAACGGTTTTGAAGCTCCAGGAGCTGAATCCGCATAAACCCTGGTTCATCCATAAATGGGCCAATGGCAACTGCATTGCTAAGCTAAGCTAAACTTGACTTTAGCTTAGCTAAAATGCTAAAGTGACAAACATTAATTTGTATGTTAGCGCAGTTTGCATTTAATTGAACTTCATCATCCATACCGTAAAGATCGTCCTGTTGTTTACTCCTACATTTCTTATGGGAAGTTAAACTACAACGATTTCAGTTAGCTAAAGTGATGCATAGCAGACAGCTAGCGGTACCTGCAATGCACTAAATCGGCCACGCCCCTAATTACAAAGAACTTTACAGTTTAACATAATTTTAACTGATGAGTTGCGTAAAAATTACAGTTGTCATGAATAGGATTGTTAATGGGATCGTTGTCTTTAATCAAGCTATGGAGACTGTTGTACAGGCGTGCGTTTTAACATAAACAGAGTTTGTTTGGAAGCGGACCGAGATCCACATTTTTAAGCTTGGTGCTCACTGAGCTTCGGATGGCTGCGTTCACACTTGTTCAAGTGAACCACACTAACAGAACAACAGCACCAGAGTTTGTTTTAATCATCCAATGTGAATGTTTAGTAAAAAAAAAAAAAACGCTCTACAAACCCGGCTGAGTTACACCAGGTCTGCCAAAAAAAAAAACATGTTTCATATTGTTCCACTTTACTTCAGACATTTCCAGCCTGGGGGTGGAGTTTGCAATAAAGCAGAGGCGGAGTCTCGGTTACACTTTTGAATTATTAACTTCCCAATTCAAGTTCTCGCTAAGCCTCATTTCCGGACGTTTTCTTTCATCACCCTGACAGCTCAGTGTCGATGACTAGGCGCGTGAAATGTGTGGGCTGAATAAGGTGAGACCTGGGAGAGATCCAGCAGCGACTTCGGGCCTCGGCTCCGGCTTGCTCGGCCATCTGTCCGCCATCTGCGGAGGGCTGGAGTATTACAGGATTATTTTTCATTTGGTCACAAACACACCTTCTGATAATCTTTGGGTCTTTGGGTTCATCAAGAACACCTCGCGCCCCAATTTTGTCCTAGTCGGTTTTTAACGATAGCAGGATTTACAGTACAAAATGCCTCCTTCTTCTTCTTTTTGGTTTTAAAAGAAAAAGTGGATTTCTTGTGTCACGTCTACTTTATTGTATAAAAACTCCAAGCTGTGAGAGTTCTCTGACTATGGGCCTCACCTTTTGAAGTGAAGACTCCCAGAGGCTGAGAGGCTTGAAATGAGAACTGGAAAAAAATAATAAAATCTGCTCTCTACCTCGTTCCTCCTCAGAAACCTACAGACACGGGGAGCAGCAACACTTCCCGAGTGCATGAGAAGACGGCCAGCGCTTTCCTCCAAATTACCCCAGAGTCTGCGTATCTCTCAGCAATAATGTGCGAAGAGAGCGAGCATCGGTTCAATCTGGCTTTCTGATCAAACCCTAACACCGTCGAGCTCTCTGAGTGCCAGCAGTGTAATAATAAGAAGGAGCTTTATTTATAGGGCTTGCAGCTCGAACCATCGTACGAATGAGGTGCAAAAATTAGGTGAGGAAATGTAACGTAATAATAGTAATAATGAAAAAAAGTGGAAATATAAATAAAAATAAAATAAGCATAGAGCGGGAAAAGTTCATGGAAATAGATTACGTAATAAAAATTGCATCAAAAAATACTACTCCTGCAAGTTGAGGAGTGAATCAAAATGAATCAATAACAAGGTCATGTCCCCAAACAGATTAAAAAAAAAAAAAAAACAACAACATTAAAACGATGCTCCATGTTTAAGAGAGAGTTGGCAAAGTTAATGCTACGGCTAAATAAAAAACATTTTGAACAGAGGAAAGGAAGCCTCTTGTGTAAAAACAAAGGACAGGAAAACTAATTAGTCCATTTTGCGCCTGGCTACTTGAATCTACGAGAGCGTGCAGACGCGCATCCCTCGTGCTAATCTCATGTCGTTGTGCGGTGCGAGGTTGCCTTGGAGCACGTCATTAGCGACAGAGCTAACGCACCGCCTTGTAATCAAAGCTCTCGTGCATGCGAATGCTAAATGTAGTCCTTAATTATAGTCTTTAATGAGGCCGGAGAATTAAGCGGCCTGGCAAATGCAAGTGTGTGCGTTTACAGTGAGTCGCTTTCCTGCACGTTCATGATTGATTTATTAGGGAACAGTTTCAAGCCTGTGTGCAAAACATGTCATCACAGTGTTATCTACAACAGATCGTTCGCTAACTGCAGGATCAGTCTACAGTACAATGTGTAAGAAGCATCTGTTCACTTTAGACATGAACTACATGTAAATGATAGTCTAGACGCGTGTGTGTTTAGTCTAGGACTATGTATTTAATTTAGATATGTATGTCTTTAGTCTAGAGCTTTGTGTTTGTAGTCTATAACTGTGTGTGTTTAGTCTAGGAATGCATGTTTAAACTAAAATTAGATTGTTGTGGTTATAGTCCCATACTGCTGGTGTTTAGTCTAAATCTGTATATATTTAGTCTAGAACTGTATGTTTATTCTGAACCTTTGTGTTTCATCTAAACATGTGCATGTTTAAACTTTAAACCTGTTGGTGTTTAGTCTAAACCTGTAGGTGTTTAGTCTAGAATTGTAGGTGTATAGTCTAGAACTGTGTGTTTAGTCTAAATGTGCAGGTGTTTAGTCCAGAATTGTGTAGGTTTAGTCTAGAACCATGTTTAGTTCAAACCTGTAGGTGTTTATTCTAGAACTGTGTGTGTGTGTGTTTAGTCTTGAACTGTAGGTGTTTTTTTTTTTTAAACCTTTAGCTGTTTAGTCTAGAACTGTGGGTGTTTATTTTAAAACTTTGTTTAGTTTAAACCTGTAGGTGTTTAGTCTAGAACTGTGTGTTTAGTCTAGAACTGTATGTGTTTATTTTAATCCTTTAGGGGTTTAGTCTAGAACTGTAGGTGTTTATTTTAAAACTTTGTTTAGTTTAAACCTGTAGGTGTTTAGTCTAGAACTGTGTATTAAGTCTAAAGTCTGTAGGTGTTTAATCTAAGCATGTAAGTGTTTAGTCTAGAACCGTGTGTGTTTTATCCAAACCTGTAGGTGTAACTGAACTGTGTTTTTAGTCTAAACCTGTAGGTGTTTAGTCAAGAACCGTGTTTAGTTTTAAACTGTGGGTGTTTAGTCTAGAACTGTGTGTTTAGTCTAAACCTGTAGGTGTTTAGCATAGAACTGTGTGTGTGTGTTTAGTCTAAGCCTGTAGGTGTCCAGTCTGG
>JAOVVA010000044.1:17910873-17924268 GCA_028565275.1 Leiocassis micropogon | reverse complement strand
AGTTTATTGCAGTTTCGTGAATCGATGCACTAAATATCAAGTAAATCTCCAATCATTAACTGTCTGATCTTAAACACTGTCGCTGACACCAACACCACAGTAAAAATTTTATTAAACTGGAGGACAAAAAAGGCCACAAGAATTCTAATCTGACCGTTCTTATTTATCTCACACAGCTGCTAATCAGATATGGATCCATTTTGGGACCACATGAAACTGGCTTGGTTGTGATTTTGAAAAGGTCGGATTTTTACCTATAGTGTCAGCCTCAAGATCTTCTCCCTCAGCCCACCTCTCCCGAGGGAACAACCTTCTTTCCAAGTCCAGGAAATGTGCCTCACTGTGCGTAAGAAAGTTGTATGAAATTTATGGCAGCCTAGAGAGCAGATCTCAGGGGTGCAGGGACTTGCACTCCCACATCAATCATAGCAACAAGTCCCTCTGATGTCTGTTAGCTAAGGTCAGCGGAAGGGGCGGATAGCACTTTCTTACTGAACATTGTATAAGCAGCAGGCACGGCGTGACTCTGAGGAAGCAGGTTAGTAGTTGTCACCTTGACAGGATAAAATAAAATAAATGGTAGCGGCACGGTGGCCTACTGGTTAGCATTGTCAATTGCGCCTCCAGGGTCAGGGGATCGATTCCCACCCTGGGTCTGTGCATGGTGTTTGCATGTTCTCCCCGTGCTTGGTGGGTTTCCTCTGAGTTCTCCTGTTTCTTCCCACAGTCCAAAGACATGCAGATTATGTTAATTGGCGTTCTCAAATTGAGTGTGTGCATGTGTGTGTGTGCCCTGTGATGGATTGTCTCCCAAGTCTCCTAGGATAGGCTCCAGGCCCCACATGACCCTGTATAGAGGATAAAGTGGTATAGACTTTGATGATGATGATAATGATAAGTGAGTGTATGTTTGTATACTGTACACAGTATTTGCAGGATGTAGCTAATATTAGCTAAATAATGTTATTAGCATCATCTGGGTTTGGGGTACTGAATAGAGGGGGCAGGACACAATCCTTCTGGAGAATTAGCAATTACAATCAGGTATGGGTTGTAATTAATCATTCAAAGGGCAATTGACTTACTCAACAATTAGTCACAATGAGCAACATGCTAATCCTGGTTTCATTCTCGTCAATAACTGGATGTAGTTGTGATATAATTTATATATTTATATATTTTTTTCCTCTCCCCAAGCCTATTTCTGTAAGGTGTACCACATGTCCCCTTCATCCTTCCAGTGTCTTTCTCAACCGATTATAACATTAGAAACATTAAGGTTGTAGACTTCATTAAGTCATCTAATACAGTCATGTAACCCAAATACCCCTGATAAATCCAGTCTGATCTCGAGAATTAATCATGTGATATGGAATCCATTCAATGCGCTCGGTCCTCTGCTATTATCTCATACCGTAAGAAATGAGATTAGATGGTACGAGCTGCGTCCCGGTGCGTCTTTCTTTCTTTCTTTCTTTAAAATGATAGATGATAGATATTGATGTTGGTGTAAGAGTTGAGGCAGTATACGAGATCATCATACTGAATGATATCAATCACCACACTGAGCCAATTCAATAAGAAGACTTGACTGCGTATCCATCTAGATCAGGACACTTACCAGATTGGATGGCGTTCGCTGCTCGTTTTGAAAAATGGGTTTCGCAAAGTTGCAACAATGAAAAGCAATACTTAAAAGTTGAGAGCGAGTTGAAGTGCGCGTGAGTCGAAACAGGGAAAGATTCAGTTTAGTCGATTTCAAAATCCGTTTATGGAATCTGATTGGTCAGAGCATGTCCAAAGTTTGATTAAAAGAAAGATAGAAAAAAACCCACCACTGATTTACTGCAACTAAATTTGTCAGATGAAATAAGATATCATAGGGTTGAAAATGGAGATTGAGCTTGACACCTGCGAGGAGCATCTTCAGTAAACCTCGTTTACTCTGTCCTAGCGGAGAGTTAGCCTGTTATTATCTCTCCACTGTCTTGTGAAAAATGGATTCATTTTCAGCCATTAAAGATCCACTTGGGGAAAAAACAGAGTTTCTCGAGACACAAACCGTTTCGGACAAAGGTCCTTCATCATCAGCTTTTTTTTTTTTTTTTTTCATCTGAAGGATTTCTGTCCTGCAGGTTTAGAGAGACTCTCTCAGCTTGCGAACTTGCACGTCTGATGAAGAGCTTTTGAATGACACAGTGGTATATCTGTGTCCTGTCCATCTCAATCACAGCAGCGTTGACCAATGCAGAACTCATGTAGAATCATGTGGAAGAGGGTGGATAGCGCTTTCTGTTGAGTGTGTTACACTGCCCTGTGATAGAGCATGTGGAGCAGATGCAAAAGTTGGCTTCATATGTTAGCTGGTATGTATGGTCTCTAAAATATCTATATTTTTTTACCTTACACACCTCGAAACGTTCCATGGTCTTTCCTGATTTTTATTTCTTTCTACACTGTAAAATCGGTCGTCATCGGTTGGTAATCAACATTGTTCTGATGTCATTTCATCACCAATGTATCACCAAAAGTGTCCCAACATCTGCAATGTTACCAAATAAATATCAACACAATGTTTATTAATTACAGTGGAACCTCAGCACACAATTGTTGTGGTGAAATTTTGTATTGCGAAACACATTTTCTCATAGGAAATAATGTAAATGCAGATAATCCGTTCCCGTCCAAAAAATATTACCAATATTACCAACTTCCAACACTATAATCATACATTTTGCATCTAAAAACAACCAGAACATTTAGAAAAGTCATGGAGATGAAGTAAAATATGAAATAAATAGACATTAAACCTCACTTAACCTTAATTTATGATTCCTCTTGGCACCGGCTGCTTTAAAAACCAAACTGAATGCGGCTCCCTTTTCTTCTTGCTACCGTCCTCGATAACATTCTTGAGACTCATGATGCTGTATCTTTACTAAATTTTGCATGAAAAGCTAAAAAACCCACAGAAACAATATGTAAACTCACTTTCCACTGACGCAAACAAGTATTAAACGACTTCTGGACGTACGCGCAACTTAGCCGATGTTCGGTTCGGTTCGGTTCGGTCCGCTCTGTTGTGTGCTGAAAGTGCTTCATACTCCGAGGCAAATTTCTAGCGAAATCTCAGTTCTTTATGCAGAGATACCGCTGTACAACGTTAAAAAAACATTTAAAGAAGTGCATGAAAGGGTTAAAACTAAAGATAAAACGATATCCAAGACCCTGTCCTTTTGAATAGAATATTTTACTTTCCTTCTCCAGGATGTAACCTAAACCAGAAGTCTTGTAAATGGGTTAATAAGGCCTTCGTCTCCTTGAAGGACATAATGATGTGTGTTTTCGCTGAAGCAGTGCTGTACTGACCTGATATACTTTTCTGTGCCTCTGTGATAAATGACTCGCTGATGTACTGAAACACAGATCCGTGTCTCTTTTTTTTTTTTTTCCGAGGAGAATATTTTTTTTCTATCAAGGTATCCTTGAGATAACGTGTCGCGAGTGTTCTCACAGTCCCACAACGTGCTAACATACAACACTTGACCTCCTTCTCCCAGTGTGATTTAAACATTTATTCATTAAATTCAATCATTTATCTTCAGTAACTGGGCTATCCTCGTCCAGGTCGCTAAATGCAGGGAGAAGAAATTTATTTCTTTGCTTTAAAGTTGAGGGAAATGATGATGTAATTTTTTTTTTTAAGTTGTAGACATTGTGTAAAAAAAAAAAAATTATATAAAGGACTCAGATGGCAAAAACTAAATAAATAGAAGAATAAATAGACTCATTCTTTACTAAAGCGGTGAGCAGAAAAGCATTGCACAGCACATCAATACAGATCGGCTGCAAAAACAGGGTTCAACATCTGTCAACCTAGAACAGGAATACTTTGGGACAAAGGACAAGTTGGGAAAAAATGTCGCCCGGTCTAATGGACTTCGATTTCTGCGGATATTGGGGCGAGAATTTATTGATCCAACCTGTCTTGTGTCAACAGTTCAAGCTGGTGGTGATGGTCATGTAATAGCATGTTGGATACCATAATAGACAATATCTCACAAAAGTAAGTACACCCTTAAATTTCAGCAACCACTTTATTATATGTTCTGAAGGGACAATACTATAGAAATGAAACTTGGATCTACTTTAGAGTCGTCGATGTACAGTTTGTCTATCAGTACAGATTTACTGTCCTCTAACAATAACTCAACATGCAGACTTTATTGTCTAAATAACCAGCAACAAAAATGAGTACACCCTAAGTGAACGTGTCAAAACTGTGTCCAAAGTGTCAGTATTGTGTGTGAGCACCGTTGTTATCTATCACAGCCTTAATCCTCCTGGGCCTGGACTTCACCTGAGCTGCACATGTAGTTGCTGGGATCCTCTTCCACTCCTTCATAATGATATCACGGAGCTGCTGGATGTCAGACACACGGCGCTTCACCACCTTCCGCTTGAGGACGTCTCGCAGGTGCTCCATAGGGCTCAGGTCTGGAGACGTACTCGGCCATTGACAAACACATGAACATGATGAATAGGAGATGTGACTTTGCATGGTTAAAGGTGTACAGCTGTTATCACTTAGGGTGTACCCACAGCTATTTTAACAATATTGGCTGTATGTTGAGTTATTTTCAGAGTACTGTTATACAAGCTGCACATTGACTACTCTGAGGTATATCCAAGTTTCATTTCTATAGTATTGTCTTTGAGAAGATATACTAACATGTTTTTTTAAATTAGTGGGGTGTACTTACTTTTGTGAATGGGTGTAAATCGTGTTATCTGAGTGTTGTTGCGTTGTAATGCGGATCCCTTAGTGACCACAATCCGCCCATGTTCTAATGTCATGAAGCAATCTCAAGCTGATTCCATGAATCCAGTAGAGCAACTTTGGGACGCGGTAAGACGTTCAGCGATTAGGTGATGCGATCCCATCAACATGGACTAGAATCCCGAAAGCATGTTTCCTACACCTTGTGAAAACCAAACCAAGGTTATGGGCTAGCTTGTTGCTGAAATCACTTCTCGTGCTTGTGCAAGAAAAGGCAGTCATTCGTCGGCCTACACTTTAATCCACCGGTGTGTTCTGTCATACAGCACAACAATAAAGAAATATTCAATTCATGATGACCCCGATTAGCCTTCAATACGTATCACACGTCAGCGCGCTCAGAAAAAGTGCGTCCTTGTGACGCCCTCGCGGCTAATTTCTAATGAACCTTGTTTGCTCTCGGCTGCCGCCCGCTTAACCTGTCATTATCTGTTGGTCGTAGAAATATGAATTTATTTTAAGCTTCTAGAGACTCTCGTGGGAATAAGGGCAGAAATAATGAAGGCTTTTTAATGTCGTCGGTGTAATCGGCTTGATCCCTGGCTCGCCTCCAGCGAGCCCGCAGCATTACCCATGAATTAAGTATAAATCACTTCAAATTTATGAGCTGGAGCTTAAAACCAGCCAGTTCGGACTTGGGAGCTGTAATGATCATAAAGAGGACAAAGGAAATACTGTACAAGAACCATTATCACATGATCGGATCTCCCAAAAGAGAAAAATGTAAATACACTAAAAGGTGAAGTAGAGTTACTGTTCGACCACTGAGCGTGATTATTATTATTATTATTATTATTATTATTATTATTATTATTATTCCTATCCAGTATCAGCTCATAATCAATGATTCATTCTTCCTCATGTTTTATTTGCCTAATTTTTATACATTTATATTTAAATGTAATGTTCTGGAACGTCCACAGATCAGGTTAGCTCCTTGGTAGTCGTCATTTATTTTATAGCAGAATCGCTGGACGCGAAAAAAGAAAAGAAAAAAAACCCAGTAAAATGTTTATTAATGTTAAATGAATTAAACATCTCCATTGTGAAAAATTGTCAATATCAACCCTTGTTTATTTTTTTTCTCTTTATTGATTTATAATAAAGAGAAAAAAACAAGAGCTGAGCTGTTGCTTGAGAAACAATAATGGATCAGAACAAATAAACTAAGAAAAATTCTATTATTTGTCACATGTACAGTACTTTACAGCACAGTTAAATGACTTTTTCACATATCTCTGTTAGGAAGCTGGGGTCAGAGCGCAGGGTCAAGCCTGGCAGGCTCGAACCCCTGACCTTCCGATCAATAACCCACAGCACTAATAATTTATATAGACCACATTCATATAAAACTGCAATCTGAATTACAGGAGAATCCTCCAAAGTTGTGGCTGATTTTTTAAATTTATTTATTTATATATTTCTTTTACATTTTCATTCTCTAAGTGCACTGCGATCTGCGGGTAAATGAAGATAAATACGGAGTCACAGCCAGGGCAGGTGAAACCTCATTAGGCTTTGTGTAATTAGATAAATCGTTACGGTCACTCTGTAATTACGTAATAATGAGAGTGACATAAATCACGACTCAGCGAAGGAGTATAAAGGTTTAATGGAAGGTTTTGTTTCTGCATAAAGTTCCAAAACTGAAAATTAAGGACAATGAACAATGCAAATTCCAGACACGTTTTTTTTCTTGTCTGTAACAAGATTGATTTCCGAGTGGAAAAGAGTCAATATTGTTAACGATAGCTAGAGGTAGCTGGTACAAAATGATTGCTTTCGATTATACCTCGTAACAACTTTCAAAATCAGAATAAAATCTTTATTGTATTACAGACCTATTCAGTATCTCATATTGTATTATGAGATACTGAATAGTCTTTAACAAAGTCTTACGAACGAAGGGAAATTATACGCTGTGCCTACAGGACGTCATTTTGTTGATGTATTTATCGGTATCATGTTTGTAGCCATCACGTGAGTCTCGAGGTCTTCCTGTGCTGCCGTCCTGTCGGTGGCTTTGAAATGAGCATTAACTTGTCGGAGAACATTAAGAGCAGAATAAATGAATTTTGGTCAACATTTTATTTTTTGTGGTCAAAAGCAGTTCTTATCAGACGTCGCCGGATGCAAATTTAACACTAATCGGATTTTCAGATGTTGACGCCGCCTGTCCTCGGCATGCTCGCCTCGTCTCTCTCTCTCTCTCTCGGACAGCTAATTGGATGCCAAACAATTTCAAGGCACGGCGAGAGACGCGCTTCGGAATGGAGACGTATTGATTTTTTCTTCAAGCCTTTGCTAACTCTGTCTTGTTCTCCCTCTCTCTTTCTTTCTTTCTCTCCCTCACTCTCTCTGCATTTCTTTTTCAATTGACAGAGGCTTTCTTTTTGTCCTCTTTTGCACTCAGGCGCGCTTCAATCGATACCAATTGAGATCGGTTTTGTCCGAGCGTCCCTTGTTTGAGCCGGGCCCGTCCCGAAAGTCTCACCGGTCATCAATCTTAGCGTGTAAGCGTCACGTTGAGTAACTTTAGAGGGCTTGATGTTATCAAAATAAGCTGCGGTGCACTTCTGCTGGCCTTCCTGACGCAAGCATGATGGATTTCTGCAACTGAATCATGGAATGGGATGGGACTTATTTGATATTTGCTTGAACATTTGAACGGTGTGCTGAGTCTGATCGACGAAAGCAAGCTCTCTAAATTAGGCAACTAAGCATAAACGGTGATTGGTAAGAAGCAAAAAAAATTAAAGTTTCTGACAGTAACGTACATCAAGGCATAAAGTCTAAACTATAATGAAAGCTGCCTTCCTGCAATATGTTACCATTTGAAGTCGCTTCCATCTGGCTGTTTTTAGATTTTCCCAAGGGCTGAAGGAAAAAAAAATGAAGTTTGTACAAAAAGTTTAGTCCCTAAATCATGACTCTGAGGTATAAAATGCTGTTCTAGGGAAAGGCTGTCTGTAATGTTAATCAGTCAAGGTGATAAAAAACTCTATAAATGTAAATGAACGAATGAGTGTGTGTGTGTGTAATGTTAGGTTATGGTAATTAATATAAAGGAAAATTCATATTATTCAAAAAGCGAGTCAGGAATTTTAAATTTCGCGTTTTCTTTCCCTGATGCTTATCCGTACCCACGCATGGTGTTGGCTGACAAACGTCTCTCATTGAAACCAATTCGGCAGCTGTGGGGCGAGATCCGTCTCGTGCCGTCTTTGTTAGAGCTGACAGACAAGCGGAGATCTTTCAACAGTGATGACACGGAAACACAACTCACCATCCTGGCCTCAAGCTTCAGGCAAGAACTCACGCGGCTAGTCACGCAGACGCTCACGTGCACCGCAGCGATCACATTAATGCTGGGGAGCTTGGATAAGAACATTTCCCTCAGCTTGCTTTGTTGTGTTAAATTCTGAAGTGTTGCAGCAGCATAAAGAGCTCAGGCCTTAATTACCGTTTTAATAGGCATGCGTTCATTCTTCTGCTTTTAATAATTAATACACAATGCGTACTAACATTCTAAATGGACTCACCGTCTCATTTTACACTACTGTATATACAGCTACATGAGCGCGACTGAAAATGGACAGCACAGGATACAAAGTACTGTATACACATGCGCTTTTATAGTATTCATAAACCAAACATGCTTAAGGTTTGTTTTTATTGTAAAGTCATAAAAATTTGTGATGTGTGTTGATCTGGGAAAACACGTCGGATATTTCTGGCAAAAACAAAGGAAATATCAGCCAAAAGTTGTGTATAAACAGGCTAGGTTGAGATACGTACGGTGTGTGACGCCGATCCCCAACGTTGTGTGAGCAGCAGTTTGAAAATATCTGGACAGATGGTGTCTCCCTGGTCTTTGCCCTCCTTAATGGAGAGATGGGGGGAATTGGATGTGAATAAATTAGGGAGGAAATCTGGGAAATCTACCAAAAAATAAATAAATAAATAAATAAATACAAGTCAACTAAACTTATTAGCCAGCGTTAGTTAAAGTGTTCAGGGATTTACCGTGAAAGTTTTGGGTCGCCTCTCATTTCTTCATTTTCAATTAAATTAAATTCAACGATGTAGATTAAATTAATGAAATGGGAACAAATGTTTTACTGCAGTGACAGGCTGCAAAGTGCCTAAAGATACAATTTTAAATCTGGTTCTTTATGTAACAACCTCAGCAGCGACCTCATTTCCCCTCTCGTCTGTTCCGAACACTTGTTTTTTTTATTTATTTAATTATTCAGCGTCAGCAGTAAACTAATCACCGGCCTGATCATCTGTCATCATCTGCACCTGTTTCTTACTCTGTCATGCCTCAAGTTAGATGCTTTTATGCTTAAATTATTCATAGGTCACTGTGTGGCTTAAAGAACAAACACATTCCTCTGAAAGTGCTCAGGTACAGGTACTGGACTGACAATGAGACCCAAAAACAAATGAGAGCGGAAAAAGTCTTTCAAGAGGCCTGGAGAACTATTCCTGAAGACTACGTTACCGGCTGCTTGGAAACAAAATATGAAAAAAATAGGATCGGGGGGGTCATGACTTGCACAGTACTGTATTTTGCCTGCAGCTAGGCTCCTACACACAATAGTCACCACACCAACAGCACCCCAACACAATCCTAATAAGTTTTGAACATAATAGATAATTGACAACAGGTTTGTTGATTCGGGTCGATTTTACAGGCCGTCCTGGAAATCTCCTCCGTTAGCGCTATCGGACAGCGACGGCGGCCCCTAAATGGTTTTTGACGCCTCTTCAAGGTAACGTTTTCTGCATCAGCACAATCTGATCCCGCAGTCGACTTGATTCTGTCACTTCATTTCACAGCTTAATGAGCGCGCGATGTTAATCCACTGACTCGACAGCATTCGACTGCTGCTATCGATCATTCGGCTTCAATAAACGTCCCGACCTGCGGCTAAATACAACGGCTGCACTGCGACAAAACATACAATGCTATACGGTACCAGTACAAAGGAACACAACAGGAAGAAATCAATTCTATTCTGAGCTTTAGTATAGAGCAAGGTTAAAAAAGCAGATTTCCTCTTTTTTGCTAGTTATATAAAAAAGAGGTTACTTCTGTGAGCAGTACATACTTTAAGTATTTGAAGTACACCTTATAGACAAAGGTTTTTGGCCAAACCTGCAATGACATCGTATTCAAATACATATACGTCAATATGAATTTGGTCCCCCTTTTGCAGCTATATCAGCTTCCCCTCTTCCTGGAAGGCCGTCCACAAGATTTTGGAGTGCAGAATGAATGCACACGGATTGTGGGAATCCGTGTGCATTCATTCTGTAGAGCGTTTATGAGGTCAGACACTGATGTTGGACGAGAAGGCCTGACTTACAATCTCCGTTCCGGTTCATCCCAAAGGTGCTCGATGGGGCCGAGGTCAGAGCTCTGTATTCGGGCCAGTCGAGTTCTTCCACACTGAACTCATCAAACCATGTCTTTACAGTCCTTGCTTTGTGTGCTGAGACACAGTGAATAGGATTTCAGGAATAGAAAAGGGCCTTCCCCAAATTTAACCACAGTTAGAAAGCATAGCATCGTCTAAGACGTCTTGGTATAACGCTGAAGCATTAAGATTGTCCTTCACTGGGGATAAGGGGCCTGATTGATTGGAACACCTGAATTCAATAATGAACAGGTTTGGCCCAATATGTTTTCTCCATAAAGTGTAGCTAACATGCTTAAGGCTAAGTTTCATGAGGGAGCTGGGCTCTGCTAGTTTAGCTCCACAATGCTAGCTACTGTAACTACTTGTAACTGCATTTTAAAATACATGTCATGTTGTACATAAATATCAGTGGGGAAAAGGATAAATAATAAATCCTTTTTTTTCTCCGATTACTGAACATTTCTTGCACTTACTCTGGACCGTCCCAGGCTGGCTAGCATTGAGTTAGCATGAACACATGTCGATTCCTAAAAAGAACTGGAGGCATTTCTGGCATGCGTGGAAACAGATTGCAGGCCGTGGCACAGAAAAACACACCGTGAACTTTCTTAAACCTGCGAACTGTGCGATTAGGGGATTTAAAATCTAATTTAATAAGTAATACCCCTTGTGAATCAGCTGTATTGATTTAGAATGGCTAGAACTCTGGGGCATTTAGCAAATTACAAAATCACATAAACACTGTAAAAATGTGCCAGCGACGAGGCGGGGAGGTTAATAGAGATGTTGAGCAGTGTATTAGGAACCTGAGATGCTGGAGGGAAAAAGATGCCAGAGAAACCATGCCAGACAGGGGTGTCAGGGTCGCATTCTTACACTACATTACGCTTAGATGTGGAACGAGGCTGCAGGTAGAAGAAGTTCTTCTTTTTGTTTGTTGTTTTGGTTTTGGGGCAAGTTTTTTTTTTTTTTTTTTAAATCCTCAGGCGGCAAGATATCAGTATTAGAAAGAAAATATTTGCAACGTAACCAATGTCATCTTATCAACCTGTAGCTTATGCTGCATTACATTCACATGCAATACACCCTCAGGAAAGTGTGCTATCTGCCCTCTTCCACATACACACAAGCTTACGAAGATTTCAATTAAATTTTATGGTTATTGTCGCAAGGCAGCTTTACAGAATTAAAAGAAAATTATGGAAAGGTGTAAGAAAATGTGTATGAATCAAAATGATCAGATTGTCCCTGATGATGCCAAGGGTGACGGGGCTGAGGGAGAAAGTCCCTGAGAGGAACCAAACTCAACAGGGGGCCCATCCTCATGGGGGTGATAACGGATAGCAGGGATTGATCTGCATCATACTGTGTGTTAGGAGGCTGGAATTTCAGTATAACAGGAGATGTGTTTAAGTGAATATCGAGTCTAGTTCGATTTCATGCTCCGCCACCAACACCACCATTGCTAATCTCTGGCTATATCACTTTCCTGTTTCCTTCGCACCTCTACAGTATGTGGTGTAGAAATATCCAGCGGAATAATGTTACACCATCATAATATTGCTCCTTATTCATACCTAAGACAAGCCTTTGACTTTGCACTCTTCTGCCTGTCCAAGCCTACAGTTATCAGAAAGTATTACCCGGCTCTAGATCTTGGCCATGACATCCTAAATGTCCACAGCGGAGATGCTGAGCTTGAACATTACATCACTGCAGATGGGAAACTGTTAAACCGGTGGTCTGCTAATGCCCATCCATCAGCATGCTTTATACCACTTCCTTTCTCTCCAAGGACGTCCAGCTGATTAAATATTCAAATCGAAGAGGACCAATGGCGCCAAGGCAAAAAGAAACCAAAAAAAAAAAAAAATCTTCCTCAGGATGAGGGTAATTTA
Source organism: Leiocassis micropogon (assembly GCA_028565275.1). Classification (NCBI taxonomy): domain Eukaryota; kingdom Metazoa; phylum Chordata; class Actinopteri; order Siluriformes; family Bagridae; genus Leiocassis; species Leiocassis micropogon. The sequence continues at coordinate 17,912,101 of JAOVVA010000044.1, read as the reverse complement.
GAGTAATGAAACATGACCCCATACATACATGTACACTTTTCCAGCATCAGCAGCTCCATTTGGCTAATTGCACATTGAAAGCACAATCACTCAGACGGCTGAGACCGGATTGATGTAAACATGGCAGGCTTAATCAGCGAAGTGGATAAACTGGGATTCATGACTTTCAATGCCAAAGATTGGCCATCAAGTTTAATCGTGATTTATTACATCTTATACATTTCTTTGCTGGCATGCTAATCATTTTCATTTTCGTGGTTAAAATCTTAGTTCAATAAAAACTCGTTTCCATTCAGTAAAAACAAATCTCTACACATCCGCAGGAGTGGTTAAATGTGTTGATTATTTGTCACCTGATTCTAGCCAGAGGATTATCGCACAAACACCCCGACCTGAAATCACACAAATTGCTCCAATAAAACATCCCAAGCCTTGTGAAGAACGAGCCCGAAGTGTCGTGGGAGCAAAGTGAAGCTCAATTGAATTTCACATTTAATAATCAGGCTGGAAGGCAGCGACGGCTCTCAGAGGAGAGACCGCTCGCCGTGATGAATCTGCACCTCGGCCGTTCACATCAATCCTGCGTAATGTACGAGAGCTACTCGGGCTACGCTAAGACAGCTTGATAAAATGCTCAATCAATTGGGGGTTTTTTGGGGGGTTTTGTTTTCACCTGCCAGGATGTAGAGCGCACATGGTCTCACTCGGCAGGGTTTTAACCAGAACCTGTTGGAAACTTCAATTACACGATAATTCCCTGCTCTGGTCTAAAAGTGAGATGATATGTTTAGAAGCTTTTTGGGCACTTTAGGTTTGACCAGCCTGCTAACTGAAAAGCACGTAGTAAGATAGCATCCTAAGACAACGAAACGATGTAATGTATCGAAACAAATCTAAATACCGACTAGCTATACAGTGTGTTGCAGAGAGCAAAGAGCATCGAACATAAATCATATGCATCAAATTTCTCACGGTGTGAATCTAGTCGTGGCGGTTTTGAGCAAAAGTGTAAGCACATGTGCAAACTTAGCCACCATAGAAGTGTGTAATGCAGTTAAGTAATAATCATTACAGCAGTACCTCTACATACAGTACAAACACCCCACCTTGTGAACTTTCGCCCTGAAAACTAACATTTTTTCGGCATACGAAACAATCTTGGCATACTTGCGGTTGCGCATACTGTATGTCAGGAAGCCAGCCGAAACTTGATTGCCTCAGTGGAAAG